>ML785367.1:187097-268648 GCA_009831015.1 Picea engelmannii | reverse complement strand
CAACATTTTTTATATGCAAGGATATTATCAAATAGAAGAAGATGTAATATATGCACAATGTTGAACAGGAACATGATGTCAACACCTGAGTTGCCTTGTTGAAATAGAGTCATTAATTCATTCTATTTATGGGACCCCGAAGAATGAAAGAAAGATGGGTCCACCCATTTCTTTCTTAAGTATAGGGTGGGTGCCACATAAATATGTCCTATCTCAAATTATTCTTCCATGTAAAATGTAAGGAGCGAATAGAGTATCTTTTATTTAAATCGAAGTGTTGGGCAGCAGAAAAAAAGATTGTTGTGCATGTTTAACTATGAATCAAAGAGCATCTTAAATTCTTGTAGAAAGAGGTTGAATTCATCTATCAATAGATGTACAGGAAAATGAGTCAATTTAATAAAAAATACAAAATAAAATAAAAAACAATATTAGACATTGGAAAACACCACACAAAAACCTCAAATATTCTTTATTCAGATAAACCGGGTTACAGAATACAACTGAGATTATTTCCCAAAATAGTTGTCTTGAAATAGTTTAGCACATATTCTGTGAAATTTAAATGTGTTTTCCATAATGAATGAGATTGGGGCTCCCACAGACAAAAAAATAAAATATGTACAAGAATCAAGCCTGTAGACAGTGTTTTATAGATTTCAAGTTGATCATCAAATGCTTTCTTGGTTAAAAACAACGAGTTGAATATCAATTTCGGGTCTTGGACTTCATTGGTGCTGCCAGCTAGATCTATCCCAGCTTCTTGAATAGTTTGTCTCTTCTAGATATGGCCTACCTGCATTATCTTTTTATTCAACATTCCATACTTTGCTAAGTGTTAATTTCTCTCTATCGTCAAAAACCTGGGGTTTAAGGTGCCTTGTAATGTTTCTGGTCATCGACATATGAGATAACTTAGAGATGTGATTCATGCCCAATTCAAAGACAAGGGAGTGGTTTTATGTGACGTCACCTTTGGGGGAAAAATCCTGTTATCCAACAAAAGTTGAGACAAAAAAAATTCAAGTATCTTGTGACTGGTATTCTCCCTATATTCGATCGTCTATTTGGTTGAAAGGCCTGCTTGAAGATTTGTATGTTGAATTTATTTGTTTTATTGTTGTAAATTTGAAGGGACATTCAATTCACCTACAAAATGCTCCTATGTTGAAGTATATAGCTTCTTCCAGCAACACAGATTTGGCAAGTGTATGAAATGCTGCAAATCACACCAAAATATATCTTTCATCATAGGGGTGGCAGACATCGTGGCTTACAAAATGGTCTCGAATATTCGGAAGTGATGAAAAATATTGCTCCATGCCCAAATATACTCATAAGAAAATTATAAATTTGGATCCTCATGAAGGTGAGAAACTGTATTCGTGGTTGAATCAACATTCTAAAATTACTGAAGCTTTTATGTAAAAGTTGTAACAAACTTGACAACCAACCAAATTCTATCTCAAAGTTTGTTGAGCGACTTATGGATGTAGTAACATACTCGACATAAAATCAAATTTCGATCACTACTGGTATTAATTTTAAGTGTAACAAGTCATGACCCCAAGCTCCAGGTAGGTTCAACTTCATGCATCCACATTGGCGGTGACTCCAAGCTCCAGATAGCTTCAACTTCGGACATAGACACTGGTGGTGGAAATGGGAACAATGCCATTGACTGTAGGGTGGTAATGAAGTGAACAAGCAGGCCTGTCATTGTCAAATCACTTAGACTACTAGATTTTCAGACCTGCAAAGTGCATCGACTTTAGTGTTGCTTTGTCATGACAATTACAATGTTGTTGTGAGTCCATAAATCTTTGGAGATTGGGTGTCCTATGTGATGATGACCTCGACATTAGGTACATGTCAGATACCTATTATCTGACATTGCAGTGTTAATGTGATTTCCATACTCGAAGATGGGTCGATTTCATTGGCACAAGCAATATTAATTGTGTAATTAATTAACATCCTTTAAGGACATGAATCCCAAACAATTCCTGAAACTTTTCGAACAACCATGTGTTAAAAAAATACATTGTTTTATGTTTTAAAAATTTAGAAATTTTATTTTCTATGTCTAACATTAGGTTACACACATAAAACCTTTTAAGTTAACCGAAATTAATATATAGTCAATTTAGATCCCCGTAAGCAATCAGATTCCCTAGATCTATTTTATTACCATCATGTTGGTTGGGATAGAAGGATCCACCACTAGGACAAAGAAATAAGGTAGAAACAAAAGCACCTGTGCAAACACAAGCTGGTGATGGAAGCACTCTATGAACATGAAGGAAATCTCTGTTTTTCGACCTGTGATCCTGATGAACAACTCGAGAGGCACTTACATTGAGCAACAAGAAAAGGAAATACTTCAAGCATCGAGCAACTTCCATTTTGTTTCAAATATCAGATCTATTGCAACAGAAGAAATGCATTCTCCTTATTCAAAGCATGGGAAACAACAGGAAGATTGATAGTTGGTGGAAACAACTCTGGAATATCCTACTACATCAAGGTATCCTCTAAATAATGAAACAAAATGATTACATGAAGGTGGTAGTAAAATGTGATCTTCATAAACCAAATCATTACCTGAATACGTCAAACTTCTAGGAGAAGGTGGTAGTATAAAGTAATCTTCAGAAAGTGTTGCAAAGTCCATAGTCCAGAATTCCTTCCCATTAAATTTTCTCAGTTACATGTCGATGCAGGAATCAAAAACTTTTGAGAGCCTCGTTCCTTGGTTATATACCCACCTTCAACTACTAGGAGAATATTTTTGGAAAGAGCGGCAAGCTCTTCGACCCAGATGCAATCATATGCATAGGAATAGTGAAAACAATGTGCAGTACCGATAAAAATTTGATTATATGTGGAGTCTGTTACTACATCCATAGGTCAGTGAAAAAACTTTCACTAAGAATCTGAATTTCTTTCAAGTATATTACCACACCCATAAGTAGCTCAACAAACTTTGAAATAGAAACTTCTATAATTTTAGGATGTTGATTCAACCACCCATACAGTTTCTCACATTCGTGAGGATCCAAATTTATAATTTCCTTATGAGTATATTCACGCATGGAGTAATATTTGGTGTCATTTATGAATATTCCATACCATTTTGCAAGCCACGATGTGTGCGAATCCTCTGACAAAAGATAAGTTCTTCTGTGGTCTACAAGATTTGATGCACTTGCCAAATATTTGTTGTCGGAAGAAGATATATACTTCAACAAAGGATCATTTTGTAGGTGACTTGAAATTCCCTTCCAATTTCCAGTAACAAAACAAAGAAGTTCAACATACAAATCTTTAGGCAGGACTTTCAACCAACCAAAGGATCGAATACAGGGGGAATACCAATCATAAGATACTTGAATTTTTTGTGTCTGAGTTTTTGTTGGCTAACATAATTTTTTTTCTCAAAGTTGACATCACATAAAACCATTCCCTCGTATTTCAATTGGGCCTGAATGGCATATCTAAGTTGTCTCACATGTGGATGACCAGGAACATTACAACGAAGGCACCTTAAAGCCCAAGTTTTCGATGATAGAGGGAAATGGGAATAAGTATTTAAAATGAACGTTGGAGGATGATAGTATAATCTTCTATAAATCCTGGTTTAATTCGTTTTAATGGAAGATGTCCTTGATATTTTCACCTATTAATGCCAATATTTTTGAATATGTGTGTTGAATAGTCATTAATAACATATGAGTTAACATTTCCATATGCAAGCATATTCTCAAATATGACAACTTGTAATATATGCACAGTATTAAAGAGGGACATGACGTCAAGACCTTTGTGGATGAGAACTTTGTGGATGACAGTGGGGTAGTACAATATTGCACTCTTACTTTGATGATGCCTTAAAAAAACTAAAATAAGCAACAATTTTTCCCAATTCAAGATGGACACAAAAAAATCAGCAGATCCCATAATATTCGCTCGTTAATGCGTTTTAATGGGAGATGTCCTTGAGATTTGTTCTTATCAATGCCAATATTTTTGAACCCATCTGTTGATTTTTCACTAGTAAAAGCATAATTAATGTGCATTGGGAAGGGAGGAAGGTGGTGGGGATGGAGGGGAGCAAAAAATGCTTTTAAACTTTTGTGAACCCGGTAGTCCATGAACCAACGAAAATTTGAAGACTCGACTAAGTATGGAAAGGCGGGTTGGTCAGACATAGTCATCGTAGGTAGAGTCAGTCTTGTGATTTCGAGGAGTCTGAGGTCAAATTGTAGATCACTGAAGTTTTGGGTGTAGGATGTATACCCTGAATAGAGGGCACCAGATTTCGATAGCGCCTATCGACAAACCTGCATTCATAAAATTGGCTAAGTATGCAAACGAACGGTGGTCGGTCGGACTCGTGATGTGAATATATAGATGGATATGAGGATTTTTCAGTTTGCCACCCAGGGAACCCACGAGCACAGAAACGTGACTAAGTATAGAACTATAAATGCATAATAGAGGGGAAGAAGAAAAGGGAAAAATCGGTAAGTATATAAGAGGAAAAAGAAAGGGAGATAAGAACTGTATCCCTCATAGAACAACAATTAGTCTCATAATTATGAATCCATAGAAATAAATTAACTATGGGAAAAACATTCTCAACTATGAAATATAGTTGGAGCTCGACAAACTCTGGTTCATGTCAAAAGAGATGTTGTTTATATCTATTGCACCATTTTTCATATTATTTTATCTTAATAGTGTTTTTGGTGGCCCAACTATAAAACCATGTTCCAATTTTTGTTTCTCAAGTGGAGATGTGTTTGTGAAGACACATTTCCTTGAACCATAGTCCATGGGCAGGGAAAGTGCAACATCGACTGCTCGTTGAGCATAGATTTTTTTAGGAGTAAGCAATGTATTTCCAAGTGCATGTATCATCTGCATAGTATCAATATGATTTCTATCATGTTCTTTGTGTATTCTTTTGAATGCACTTGTCATAGATTTTTCAACTTTTGCCATGTCACTATGGTTGCAATAGAGGTGGGATCTCTGGTGAACAGTCACCTCAAGAACAACACCAAGACAATGTCACACTTAGTTTTCTCTGGTCGTAGTAGTCACATACAAAAAAATGTTATGCAGGAGGATTTTGGCTTAGGCATTCCCAATATTGAGAATTCTTACTTGCAAAGTAGAAATAGTAAACAACAACCAACGACCAGGAATGCAACCACAACACTGAGACTCACTGGTGAATGGGAAAGGACAAAAAAACAACCCTGGTCTACAAACTGCAACAACATGTCCAATTGCGGATGCAGGACCCCAACCTTGCAAAGTTGAAGCAAAAAAGAGCAAGCGGAAAACAAAAAACCGGTGAACAATTATGAAGAGGCCCAACTGCAGCCGCAGGACCTCAAATATGCAAATTTGAATCAGACAACAATAAGAAGCATCCATCAAACCAACGAGCAAGCACCAACCGGTCAACCGGTGAATGTCGGTGAAGAACATTATTTCCCAAATTGACTGCAGAAAAGATTGTATAAAAAAATAGAGGAATATTGTAACACTCCTATTAAGAAAACATTTCAGGCTGTGAGGCCTGCCAGGTAAACATTTAAGGCTGTGAGGACCGTGCAAACACCTCCCACTATGTAAACATTTAAGAAACTTGCAGTTTGCATGGTTGGCATTATGCATCCTTAATTGGAACTGCGCTTCTGTCACTCCCCATTCACTAAGTTTCACTTCCATGGTTACATCCTTATTCGTTGTATGTTTTTGTTTTGTTTTTTCCATTTTGCAAGTAAGAATTTTCAATATTGGGAGGGATCAAAATCCTCTTGCAGAACATGTTTGTATGTGACTACTCAGAACCCACCCCCATCACACCCAATGACATAAAAAAAAAGAAATTGAATTTTCTCCTCACATACAAAGATGCTCTACAAGAGGATTTTGACTCAGACATCTCTAGTATTTAAACTTTTTCACTTGCAAACTGGAAATAGCAAACAACAAACAATGGGGAACGAAAGAAGCACAGTTCCAATCGCGGTTGCACAATCCCAAGTGTGCAAACTGCAACAACAACAATAGGAAAACAAGAGAAACAACAACAGGAAAATAGGAAACCAGTTAACAAGAAACGATCAAGCATCAATTGGTGAACCATTAATGTCACTGAAGAACATTATTGCCCATATTCACTGTAGACAACATTGTTAAAAAAAAATCGATTAAAAATGAATTGTAATAGGCCTGTTAAGTAATGCAGGAATGCAACCGCATCACTAAGACCCACCAGTGAATGGGGAAGGATAGAAAGGCATCACTGGCCTGCAAACGACAACAACAGGTCCAACTATAGATGTAGGACCCCAACCTTGCAAAGTTGAAGCAAACAAGAGCAAGCAACAAACAACAAACCAGTGGAAAAGAACCAAAAGGCCCAACTACAGTAGCAGGTCCTCAACTCTGCAAAGTTGAATCAAACAACA
Source organism: Picea engelmannii (assembly GCA_009831015.1). NCBI lineage: Eukaryota > Viridiplantae > Streptophyta > Pinopsida > Pinales > Pinaceae > Picea > Picea engelmannii. The sequence continues at coordinate 262,157 of ML785367.1, read as the reverse complement.
ATAAGCATCATCTAGCAAACCAACAACTAAGCATCAACCAATCAACAAGGAATGTCAGTGAAGAAAAATATTGGCCAGATTCACTACACAGAAGATTGTATCAAAAAATCGAAGGAAAATATATTGTAACACACTTGTTAAGAAAACATTTCAAGTTGTGAGGCCTTTTGGGTAAACATTTAAGGATGCGAGGACCGTCCAAAGGCTTTCCACTGTGTAAACATTCAAGAAAGTTGCAGTTTGCACAGTTGGTATTTTTCATCTGCAATTGGAACTGTGCTTTTGTTGTTCCCCATTCATGGGTAAGTTTCAGTGCCATGGTTGCGTCCCTATTCATTGTTTGTTTTTTGTTTTTTTCCAATTTCCATGTAATAATTTTCAATATTGGGAGCGATCAAAATCCTCTTGCAGCCCATCTTTGTATGTGACTACTATGACCAGAGAAGCATGATTGTAATGTTATCTTCGTCTCGTTCTTGAATGCCAATGTTCGACACACAACCCACCTTCATCACAACCACAGTGACATATAAGAAAAGGAAATCGTATTTTCTCCTCACATAAAAAGATGTTCTGCAAGAGGATTTTGACTCAGGCCTCTCCAGTATTGAAAAATTTCACTTGCAAACTGGAAATAGCAAACAAAAAACAACGAATAGTAAGATAAACATGGAACCAAAACCCACCCGTCAATGGGGAACGACAGAAGCACAGTTCCAATCGCAGTTGCAGAATCCCAAGCATGCAAACTACAACAAGACCAACAGGAAAACAAGAGCAAAAACAATAGAAAAACAAGAAACTAGTGAACAAGCAATGAGCAAGCATCAACCAATGAACTCGTAATGTCGTTGAAGAACAATATTTCCCATATGCACTGCAGATAACATTGCATAAAAAAATCGGAGGAAAATGTATTGTAACACACCTGTTAAGTAAACATTTAAGGCTGTGAGGCCTGTTAGGTAAAAATTTAAGTCTATCAGGACGGTCGAAGGGCCTCACAATGTGTAAACATTTAAGAAAGAATGCAGTGTGGCAGGTCTGTTACGTATGCAAAATAAATATTATATTATTTTATAATAATATAAAATAATAATAACAATAAAGAAAAATAGCAACAATAGTTCGAACAATAGAGACTATGCAAAAAAAAACCTAGTCAAAGGACGAACTAATATGAAGTCAACTAATCAAAAACAGACTCTCCATGCTCAAAACTTTGGATATCTAAACATTTCAAAAAAATAGTCAAAATTCCGAAAAATAGTAGATGATCAAAAACTTTGGATATGCTAACATATAAAACATTGGGAATAGCGAAGCTGGAAATAAAACTTCCAATCTGTTGTCCAATATCATAACATATATGGTATTTTTTATTATATACAAATCAATGTATTTAGTTCTCTAGTTCCAACAATAGAGATATGCGAATATTTTTAGTCAAAGGACAAACTAATATGAAGTCAATGAATTATCGATCACTATAATCCCTCTACGCCTTCAGCAGGGACTAATAAGATACTAATAATTCTCAAATATATTATGTACGGTTATAATTAAACTTCGTTTTAGTTTTCGTTCTCATAATTTCCTAGTTATTTGTAGTGTCAATCTCCAAGCCCATTTGAAGGGTCAGTTAACTTTTAGTAATTTTCATTTGAGTTACCTAAATTTCCTTTCAGTCGACTAGTTTCGTAGCGTCAATGTGATTAATCATTATTGAACTCGATGTTTCATGTAATACCATAATTTAAGCATACCACCAATACCCTGAATATGAACCTACGTAATCCCAAAATGCATTCCATGCTAATTATCATTCAAGTGAATAACTGGAGTAATATTTCAAATTTAGCATGTTGAATCTGTAATTTAAACTTTTTTTTTTCCATGTACATGTGTGTGCCTGTGTCTTTTTTTTTTATGTACATAATGACTAGATTAATATTTCAAATTTAGCATGTTCAATATGTAATTTAAATTTTTTTCTTTTTTTCTTTTTTTCTTTTTTTCATGTACATGTGTTTGCCTGTGTCTTGTTTTTTTCTAGATAAGTCTGAAATTATTTCTACTTATAGATAAATTTTAAATTATAAATATGATGCACTGCAAGACAAATAAACAACGATACGAAACGATGTCTCGGAACGAAGATGAAATGATGTCTTGGAACGAACTGTGCACTTCCTTTAATTGATTGGTAAATTCTCTTCTGTTTCCTCTCGCACAATTTTTCAAAGTCAGAAATTCACAGTAAGAAATATTTATTTATGAGTTACAATATTTTACTGTAAAATTCCAGTCCATGTAAAGACGATGATTTTTGAGTTGCAGGTTATTACTGCTCGTGCCGGTGATGTGCAGGAGAATAATAATCGGCATGGGATCGATAATGATCTGTGGGATAGATTGCCCCGTGAACTGCAACTAGAATTGTCAAAATTGCCCCGATTTCTAGCAAGATGATGAGGACGCTTATTTTTTATGCAAAGGATGACACGTGGAGGAAGCTACAAGACCTAAATGACGTATTTTTTCCATGTATGAAGGAGCCCTTTTTGTTGAACGACCTTTTCTATTGGTTGGTGAGGTCAAAGAAACAACAAAGTGAGATGGTGGTGTCATTAGACATGGAAAATGAGAAGTGGGAGGAGCCTCTTGTGTTGGATGACTGGTGCTCCACGCCTGCATGCATGGTGGAGCTTGAAAAAGAAGCGTGTGCAATAATTGTAAATAAGGAGAATCCAAATAAATTAGAGATGTGGAAATTGGACATCCAAGGTAAACACAACCACACATGGGTTATAACCATTATGGCACCATTTCTTATGATATCCTCTAGCAATATCTCTGGATTTGGAGGAGGATATGTGATGTGCATTGACAGTAACGGGAGATTTTGGGAATATCATATAGAAGCAAAAGTTTGGAGACATGTAGGACTTTTCCATAAAGATGTATGGGAATGCAGTAAAGTTGCAAGGAATATATGTACATTCTACATGCCCACCCTTTTTAGGTTTTATGGTGACCAAGTACTTCAAGGGATTAGTAACTTTTACATGAATGAAATGTCACGTAGGCATTTAACTCGTGCATGGATAGAACTTTGAGCATAACAAATTTTTAAAAATTGCTTACATTGTAACTCTGGAATCATTAGAAATTATAGTGGTTGGTGATTTGGAAGTGTTTTTATGATTACATTTTTTACATAAATCTTACATTATCTATGGAATGGAAACATTTTGTTTAATCGTAGTTATTGTTTTCTTAATGTTCTAATAGAGTTTAATTTGTATTAATGATTTTATTAATTGAGTTAATAAATTATTATTTCATGTTACATTAACTAAGTACTCATTGTCAACATAAACATTGGTGGAGTTAATTTCATAATTCTAAGTAAATATTTTTAATTTTCCTTGAATACCATATGATATGGCTTTAATCTTCTCATCGTTACAACATGATGGACATTGTTTGAGATTTGTTTACCATGTTTTTAAAAAAATCATGCCAAGTTTCATAGAAGATGGAATCTTGATGGGAAGGACAACATGATGTGAACACATGTCCACTTGTTTATTAATGTTTTGACATTTATTTACTAGATAGTCCCCATCTATAGAACTCTTTTTCTCTTGGATAGCTATAACTTCTTCCACACATATAAATTACCCTTACATGCTTAAGTAATAAATTAATATATTCATCATCAGGGTTTGTATTTGCGTTGGTTCCAAAGGATCTAAAAATCAATCTCCTTTTAACTCGCCGCTCTCTATCAGAAATGGATTTGCTAGTTCATGGATCGAATAGAAGCAAATATGAAACGTTCAATACTTCATGCTCTTGCTACAATGAAACAACCTTTTTTTGATCTGGCCCTTTATCCGTATGACTTGTTTTTCTCAATGCTCTTCAATTCTATTGCATAGTTTGTAATGACTTTGCAAAATGGGCATAATATTAAAGAATTTGTGATTTTTTGGCTCATATGTCCCTCCATTGAAAAATTTCTAATCAGTTTTCAAGGACACTTAATATATAATCTGCGTTGCACTATTTTGATGAGAACACACCTTGATGATGACATGCATGGTGTGCATATAGTCGCGCAAAGACTCAACATGTCCCTATCACTTAGTTATGTGTCTAGAATTTATATTGATGAACCATCAAACCAAGGGTACACATGCCCAAATAGGTCTAACAACCATATTCTCATTTACATGTGATAAAATCCAACTCCATAAAAATAATTACAAATGTATGTCTGAGTACGTGATGCTATGAAACAACAACCTATTTCAATGAAAACATCCCTTCTGCTCCAAATACAATTACATAAACCGAGTACTTATCTTACCATTGTATGTCTAAGAAAATCATACAAGAAGAATCTACTAGCTTATTTACCAATATCCCTTCTTGCTCCAAATATGTTGAGCCAAATTACTCATTCACCGAGTACTTCTTCCTCAATTTGATTTCGCCTATGCTCCATGTTGATCAACTGTATGCTCGAGCAAATGATGCAAGAGGCATCTTCCAATTTCTTACCAGCATCCATCCTTGCTCCAAATACAATGAGCAAAAGCACACCTTCACTAAGTGCTTCATCTTCAATGTGTTTCTTTATGTGCTCCATTTCCATGTGTCATTCACCATGGTTTATAAACTCATGAACCATCACTTCAATTTGTGTGCATATCTCTCTTCCAGATGTCGTTCAATTTACCAACAATTTCATAAGCATGGATCTCAACATCAAACCACTCTCATTAGAGAGTCCAAGCCATCCTGACTCTAATACCATGTTAAAAAATTGAGAGAGAAATAGCTCACATAAATATCTATCAAGTTGTTGGTTCACCCAAGTAAAGGTTTCCAAGATAAATATTTGCTCTATGTGCATGTATTTTGTGTTGTATTTGATATTTCTCTCTCAATTTTTTAACACATTGCATCACTTTGAATGAACATTGAAAAATCTCATATTATCTAATGTTTACCACATGGATTTGATCCAAGACCACACTTTTCTGAACTACATGTCTCTCTTTGAAATGTTTTCAAGTGGCACTAGGTTCGAATATGCTGGGACTAATAATTGATAAAGAACATAATGTCTCAAAAGTTTATCAAGGGTAATTAAATGTATGAAAATATCTAGAACTCAACTCTATACAATGTGAAACTTTAACACAATACACAACAGTGGAAGAGAATCTGGTTTCTTTGAAGCATGGAATCATGTCCTTTGAAGAAGCAACCAACTTTCTTCTAGATCTTCAAGCTGCCAAAGAAGGTTTTGAAAAATTAAAATTTGAAAGGGTTAGGTTGTGTTCATTGTAGGCGGATCTAGAGATGTTCGTAGCCTAGCTAATATCAAGAAATAGAACCTCGCCTTGTAATTATCCTTCTAGTGCTAGCACATCAGCCAGTGGTGCATGAAGTTGCGCCAAAGGGTGAAGAAAACCAATAGTGTATGAAACTATGCCAAAGGGTGAAGAAAGACATGATGATGCTTCATTTGGAGAGGCAATAGGCACTAGAAGGGAAGATATTAAGCAATTTAGTTATTTTGACTCCCTTATCCTAAGTTTTCAAAAAAAATGTAAAAATTGCTTTTTATATTCATATCACCATCTTTAATTCATTATTTAGCCTCTTTTCAGAGACCATTAACTATGTGTTGCTTCAACTACCAATATTATAGGTTGAAAGGGGTGGTCCACCCAGTGGGCTACATGGAGCCACCACTTGATCCTCCACCACATGCTCCAAGCATTGCAATCAATATAAATGTTGGTTAAATAAGCATCGACAAAAAGCATCCTAAATTTTGCACCTGTTGGAACTCGATATCCACTCATAGTAGAGCATTCTTTCACCATGGTTCATAAACTCATGAACCATCACTTCAATTTATGTGCATGTCTCTCTTCCACATGTCACTCACTTAACCCACAATTTCATATGCATGGATCTCAACATCATACCACTCTCATTGGAGAGTCCATGTTTGTCTAGCTATAATACCATGTTAAAAAACTAAGAGAGATATAGCATGCATAGATATCTATCAAGGTGTTGGTTTTCCCTGGTGAGGGTTTCGAGGATAAATATCGGTTCTATGTGCATGCACTATGTGTTTTCTTTGATATTTCTCTCTTATATTTTTTAATGCATTGCATCACTTTGAATGAACATTGCAAATGGTCATATTATCTAATGTTTATCCCATGGATTTGATCGAAGGCCACGTTTTTCTGAACCACATGTCTCTCTTTGAAATGTTTTCAAGTGGTGCTAGGTTCTAATATGGAGAGACTAATAATTGTTGAAGGAGATGATGTATTGAAATTTTAGCAAGGGTAATTAAATGTAGGACAATATCTAGAACTCAACACTAGATAATGTGGAACTTTAACACAATACACAACAGTGGAAGAGAGTCTGGTTTCTTTGAAGCCTGGAATCGTGTCCTTTGAAGAAGAAACTAGATTTTTTCTAGCTCTTCAAATTGCTAAAGATGGTTTTGACAGATTAAAATTTGAAATATCAAGTTGCGTTCATTGTAGATGGATATAGAGGTGTTGGTATCTTGGCTAATATTGAGGAATAAAACCTCACGTCGTAATTATCCTTCCATTTCTACCACATCAACCAGTAGTGCACAAAGTTGTGCTAGAGGATGAAGAAAGCCAATATCACATGAATCTGTGCCAAAGGGTGAAGAAATCTAGGTTGATGCTTCATTTGGAGTGGTAATAGGCACCAGAGGGGGAGATGTTGAGGAGGTTTAAGGATTTCGACTCCCTTATCCTAAGTTTTCAACAAAAATGTAAAAATTGTTTTTTATATTCCTACCGCCATATTTACACTGTTATTTGGCCTATTTTCTGCGACCATTAACTATGTATATATTCAGCTACCAAGCATGCAGGTTGGGAGGGGTGGTCCACTTAGTGGGATACATGGAGCCACCACTTGATCCTACACCACATGCTCCAAGCATTGCAATCGATATCACTGTTGCTTAACAAAGCCTCAAGAAAAAACATTCTAACTTTTTCACCTATCAAAACTTGATATCCACTTGGAGAAAAACATGCTTTCAACACCAATGTATACGGTACATACAACACCTTCCCTAAAACGAAAACTAGTTAGTCATAGGTATTGAAAATAAATTAGGGAAATTTAAATCTTAGTTAGCTTATAACTAGATATATGAATTCTAGACAATGGACAGAACTGCACATAACCAAAAAACATAGATTATACTTGATTTTTCAATGTTCTTCACATGCACTAACAATTATAAAACAAAAAAATGTTCATAACTCTAGCTCATTGATGGCATAAATGTTCATAACTCTACCTCATTGATGATGTTGGCTTCTTGATCTTTGTGTACAAGATACAGATCTTGATGAGATGCTAGTGATGACTCTAGAATCCTAAAGAACAACATTGAAGCTTTGGGTAAGTAAGATTCTAAAATTCTCTCTTCAATTGAGTTGTGTGATTTCTCATTTTCTCCTTTCAACATCTCATTTCTCTTGTTGTTGGAACCTATACTTGTGCCTCCATCTAAAGGATGTGTAATATACCAGATATAAAAAGTATACAGAACGAAAATAAAATGTTATAAATGGCAGAATAACATCAATATAACCAGATCAATCACCACAATAACAATGAAATGATATAAGAATAACAACAAAAATAGCACTTTGATTCTGAGAGCAATGTTCACGAGCCTCTTTGAGGGGGAAACCTCCAGTCGAGCAGAGCTCTATTACAATAATATCCAAGCTAGGGTTCTCATACCCTCGACTCCTATTTGTACTAAATATGTCTATCAAAATAATCATCTAGAGGAAGATCCTTCTAGAAGCGGAAGCTTCTATTAGGTATTCTTACATTCGACTTATTCTATTTTATTGCAAGGCCTTATTAATATTGACCTTTATTACATATGAATATATTTTTCTACCTATGTGCAGGTTAGGACCCTAACATGTCCTCCCCCTTAAAAACAACCTTGTCCTCAAGGCTTCAGATGTGGAAATTGTTGCAGAATGGTAGCTAGTTCCCAAGTGGCATCTGCTGGAGTTGTATCTTTCCACTAGACTAACGCTTCCTTGATGGTTCTTTAATGCAGGCAACACTCACGCTGGTCCAAAACTTCTTGTGGTTGTAGCCAAATGGATCCTTCTTCGTCTAACTCAGGAAGGTTGGTTTGAATTTGGCACTTAGTTCCAATCACCTTCTTTAAGCATGAAACATGAAAAACAAGATGTAGCTTAGAATCACTGGGAAAAGCTAACTGATAAGCCACCTATCCCACATGCTTGAGAATAGTATAAGGACCATAAAATTTGGGCGCTAGCTTCTGACAATGCTCAACCTTGAGGGAAGTTTTCTTGTAAGGTTGTAGTCAAAGAAACACCCACTCTCCTTTTGAAAATTGACATTCAGAGCGACCTTGATCTGCTTGTTTCTTCATGCGATTTTGTGCCATGACCAAATTCTCTTTGAGGGTACGGAGAATAGCCTCTCGAACTGTAAGAGTTTGGTCAACTGCTTGGACCTTCGAGACACCAGGTAAGTATGAGAGAACTGAAGGTGGATTTTGTCCATATACCACTTCAAAAGTATTCATGTGTGTAGTTGTATGGTATGAAGTGTTGTACCACCATTCAGCTAGGGGTAACCATTTAGCCCACTGATTTTTATTTTCCGAGGAAAAACACCTCAAATAAGTTTCCAAACACTTGTTGACAACTTTCGTTTGACCATCAGTCTGGGGATGATAAGTTGTGCTATGATGCAATTGGGTTCCTTGTAGCTTGAACAATTCTTGCCAAAAATTGTTGGTGAAAGTTGGGTCGCGATCAGAAACAATAAAATGTGGCATGCCATGAAGCTTGAAGACTTGATCCATGAAAATTTGAGCCACTGTGGATGTTGTAAATGGGTGTTGAAGAGCACAGAAATGAGAATAATTGGAAAGGCGATCAACAACCACCATGATAATTGATTTATTTCTTGATTTGGGTAAGCCTGTAATAAAATCCATAGAGATATCCCTCCAAATAGCAGGTGGAATCGGAAGCAGTTGTAGTGTGCCTGGAGATTTGACTGTTTCTCCCTTGTTGTGTTGACACACATCACATTCAACAACAAAATTATGAATTTCTTGTTTCATACCATCCCAGAAAAAAGAACGTTTGACCCTGTCATAGGTTTTGGTAAAGCCAGAGTGCCTAGTTGTGGGTGTAGCATGAATCTCAAAAAGCACTGTGGATTTAAGTTTTGATTGTTTATTTAAATACAAACGACCTTTGTATTGAAGCTCATCATGGAGCCAAGAGTACCCTGGGGGAGTTGGAGCATTGAACTGCAATTTTTGGATCAGATGCAAACTTTTGGGATCATGTAGCCATTCCTGGCGAATGACTTGGAGCCAATCTGGTACAATGAAGGAAAGAGAAAAAAGGGATCCGTCATCTTCATATTTTTGGGAAAGTGCATCCGCAACCACGTTGTCTTTTCCTTTCTTGTAAATGATCTCATAATCATATCCAAATAGCTTATTCACCAATTTTTGTTTCTCTGGGGAGGAAATGCATTGTTCTAGAAAATACTTGAGGCTTTGATGGTCTGTCTTAATTTGGAAAAATTGCCCCAATAGATAAGGGCGCCACAGATCAACGACATGCAAAATAGCCAACATTTTCTTTTCATAGATTGATTTTCCCAGATTTCCTTCAGACAGTTGCTTGCTGGTAAAGGCCAAATGTCAACCCTCTTGCATAAGGACAACACCAATTCCTTTCCCTGAAGAATCACATTCCAAGACAAAGGTCTTTGTGAAATCAAGAAGGGCCAGGATTGGAGTGGTGCACATGGACATCTTCAAGGTTTGAAAAGATTGAGCAGCTACCAGAGTCCAAGTGAAAGAGTTCTTTTTTAGGAGTGCAGTGAGAGGTGCTGCAATCTTTCCATAATTATTAACAAACTTGCAATAATAATCAGTTAAGCCCAGAAATCCACGCAAGATTTTGAGAGTCTTTAGGTGAGGCCAATCTTGCATAGCTTCAATCTTTTTAGGATCCACCCTAATGCCATCCTTGCCAACCAGATGACCCAAGTACTCAACTTTTGAGGTGCCAAAAGCACATTTAGTCTGTTTCAAGAAAAGTTGGAGTTGAGAGAGTAGATGGAGAACTCGATCCACATGAGAAAGATGGTATGCCCAAGTTTTTCTATAGATGAGGATATCATCAAATAAAACTAAGAAAAAAGGACAGAGAAAAGGACAAAAGACATTATTCATGAGGCTTTGGAAGGTGGAGGGGGCATTACACAAGCCAAAGGGCATGACCAAAAACTCATAGTGGCCCTCATGAGTTCTAAAGGCAGTCTTGGGAATGTCTACCTCTTTCATACGTATCTGGTGGTAGCCAGAACAAAGATCAATTTTAGTAAATAATTGGGCGCCACTCAATTCATCCAAGAGGTCATCAATGACATGAATGGGAAATTTGTCTCTAATGGTAAGTTTGTTGATGGCATGGAAGTCAGGACACATTCTCCAAGAACCTTCTTTCTTCAGTACCATGACCACCGAAGAAGAGTAGAGGCTCTTACTAGGGCGGATAACACCTGCGTTAAGGAGTTCCTGGACCATTTTCTCAATTTTAGTTTTTGGGAAAAGGGGTGACGATATGGACAGATATTGGGAGGAAGGCTTCCTGGTACAAGGGGAATGGAATGATCATGAACACCATGGGAAGGAGGGATTCCCTAGGGAGTGGAAAACACCACTTGATGTTTAGAAAGAATGGATTGGAGGTCTTGCGGCATCGAGGGTGTCTTTGTTGCTTGAATGGCATGGAGTTGGGCAATAACACTAGAATGACCTTTTTTGAGCATCTTTTCCATGCGATGGGAAATAATGATCTCAGGTGAACCGATGGTGATGCCTTGGAACTTATATTTTTGGCCCTCGTGGTTGAATTGCATGGTTAATTCCATAAAATCCATGAGAATGGGACCCAAAGTCCTTATCTAGTCTTCACCCAACACAATGTCACAACCGCCCATGTCGATAGAAAACATATGAGATTTCAGGTGGTAGTCACCAATTTGGAGACACTCATTTTCACAATTCCCTCCACATTTCATGGAGCCACCATTGGCAATCATGATTTGGAAATTATTGACTTCATGGATGTAGCAATGAGTTTCTTGGGCAATGCGGGGATGAATAAAATTATGGGTGCTTCCACTATCAACTAGAATGATGACCTTCCTATTCTTGATGTAACCGATTAGCTTGAGGGTTTGGGGAGCAGAGAAGCCAGTGAGGACATTTAGGGAAATGATCGGTTCTACTTCGGGAGGGTCTGAGGGAGGGGTTATGTTAGTTGTTTCAGGTGACTCAGACACAAGGGGAGTTTCAACATCCTCTTCCAAAATATCCTCCGAGATGGCCATAAAATTATTTTGTTCCTTACACTTGTGGCCCGGGAAATATTTTTCATCACAATTATAACATGGTGTTCAGCCACTTCATCCCTAGTCAATTTTTGTATCTTTAGTGGAGCAGAGGGAGTAGTGGAATTTACTGGTTTAGTGCGAGGGATAAAGGAGGGTTTCCGGTTTTGAGAAGATACAACCTGTTGTGCTTCTTTATCTCTTTTAGTAGCCTCCACCCAAATCTGAGGCTGAGCCATGAGGACATGGGCCCGAATCTCATCCTTGAGGCCACTGATAAAACACTCTCGGAAAAAGGCATCAGACATGCCCTCTGTCTGAAAATTCAGGCGCTCAAAAGCAACTATAAAGTCTTCCATTGTTCTTGATTGTTTCAACTTTGTTAAACGACCCAAATGGTTGGTGTTAGTGTCAAAGCGTTCATAAATCTCTACCACAAAGTGTGTCCAACAATAATACCATTGACAAGAATTTTTTCTCCATTGCCACCATTGCCAATGTTCTTGATCTAGATGGAGAACACCATACCAGAGTTTGGCCAAGTCATTTGTAATGTCGTATAAAGAGAAATAATGTTCCATTTGGGTTACCCAACCAGTGGGATCCGAACCATCAAACTTGGTCACATCCACCCGTGGAAGGCGTAGGTCACATTGAAAGTGATGGTGCAGAAAGTTATGGGAATGAGAGGAATTTTCAGATTCAGTATGTGGAGGTGGTTTACATAAATGGTTATCTGTAGGGATATGCAGCTTGGTGCAGAGCATCAAAATGATAGATTCAATTTGGGTGGTCATGTCTTGTTTGATTTCCTCCATTGAGGACTCCATGGTGGTATTGATGGTGGCAACATTGGCACTGAGTTGTTTGACTTCTTGTTGGGTCTCGGTGAAATTAGATTGCAAGGCATTGAAGCGAGCTTCCAAGTCTTGGCTACGGGTATGGGCCATGATGACGAGGGAACCAAAATGGGGCGGGTGGGGTCAAAATTTTTGCTGAAAAATGATATGTATGAATGTGATAAGGGAAAAGAGATGAATCAAATGGAATAGGTCTCAAATAATGGTGCAAAAATTTCCAGACTTGTTTTTTTTTTACACCTGTGGAGTTATACTCCGGTCTGAAGAATACTCTAGTGATGAAATTCCCAAATGTTTAACCAGGAAGAAATGTGTAGTGATTTGGCAACCTGAACATAGTTGCACGACAATAGGTCTTGTCTGTTTTAATTTGTTTATGTTTCTGTCCCCAAGGGTTAGGTATTCAAGGGTTCTACAGACAAAGGTTTTCCTTGTGCTATAGCTCTCTGATATATGTGTGGGGTCCAACAGTAGTACTCGGCCCAATATCTCAGGGCACTAACTAAGGAGGCTAAGTCATGCCCTTAGCCATACTACCCGACTACCCAGGTACTAGAGAGTATATTCCCGACTATTGTTCTCAGTGGCACTATAGCAGTCAGGCGGCTGATCAATTTATCTAAAGTGGGCTTCAAGTAATATAGGTCAATCCTTACACAAGTGTTGTCTGATGCACTACCACTTTAAGGGGTACCAACTGAGGTTACAAGGGTGGCCAAAAAATGTGCACTTAAGTACCATTTGTATTTCCTGCATGTATGAATCCCTCAACCATGGGTTTATGCGCGTAACGACAGATCTTTGTGGATTAAAGACGCTAGAATACGTCTCTACCCTGGAAAAAAAATTATCCCACAATTTCTGCTGAGGATAGTGCTTTGATACCACTTGTAATATACTAGATATAAAAAGTATGCAAAACATAAATAAAATGCTAGAAATGGAAGAATAACAACAATATAACCAGATCAATCACCACAATAACACTGAAATGATATAAGATTAACAACATAAATAACACTTTGATTCTGAGAGCAATGTTCACGGGTCTCTTCGAGGGGGAAACCTCTAGTCGATCAGAGCTCTATTACAATAATATCCAAGATAGGGTTCTCATACCCTCGACTCCTATTTATATTAAATATATATATAAAAAGAAACATATAGAGGAAGATCCTTCTAGAAGAGGAAGCTTCTATTAGGTCTTCTTACATTTGACTTATTCTATTTTATTGCAAGGCCTTATTAATATTGACCTTTATTACATCTGAATATATTGTTCTACCTATGTGCAGTTTAGGACCCTAACAGGATGAAAGAGTAGTAATTGAAGCAAGTGTCAACATAGAAAGGCAGTGGTGGTGATCATTCTTTCTTTTATTTTATTTTTAAACCAAAATAGGGGAACATATATTAAGGCGGCCAAAATGGAAAAGTGTTACAGAATAAAATTTCTTGTTGTTTCAAAGAATCCTATCAATGAAAACAACAAAAATACTATATCATCTAATAAATTTCCAACTAATCTCGTTGTCTCTAAATATTTGTTGTCCTTACAAGTGTATATCCAAGAAAAGACATGCAAAATACAGATTGATTTACAAAACATAAGCAGAAAGATAAATCATCTTGGATCTAGAGGAGCAAAGAATTGACCCATTCAAGATGTAACCTTTTCTTGCTATCTTAAACTCTTTCCTTTGTCCTTGTCCATTTCTTGGCCTAAAGACAAGCCTGAGATTGCAGAGCCTAAATAAAGAGTGTCACTTTCATACTGGATTTCACATTTTATTTTGTAACAATCCTCCACTGATTCAATGATTTTATCTTCATGATTCTCGAGGATTTCCATTATTTTTTCAAACAATTCATGTTGGTTCATTTCCGTGTTTTGAATGATTGCATAAAGGTTATTGATGGCCATTATGTATTTCCAAGATTCTCTGATGCTCCAGTGTGAAGAGAGAAGACAACTTGGGGACCACAATGCTTGAGAAGGGAATGGAGCCTTTGGACAGTGTAGGGAAAACTTTGTAGCACAGATAGATCACCACAAGAATTGAGCAAGAAAGCCATAGGTCCCTAAATAAATCCTTGTAAACACAATCATTAATAAGGTTAACGATAACCCGCACAAAGAATTCCCTATGGCTCAAGAAGACAACTAATAGGTTGTGCCAGAAAATGGGAGAAGAACACCTCCACAAGAACTCCAACAACAAGAAAACACATCATAGAGTTATAGACAAATTTCTTCCTAAGTGAAACCCAAAACCATATCTATCTTCCTTATAAGAGACCTAGGGAACCCAACTTTGGTTAACCCAATAATATTGCTTCAGTTGATAAAATAAAACTATTTTTACTCTGCATTTCCAGATAATAAGATACCAAAGGATTGTAGAACATACCCAGAGAAAGAGACATTGAATGATGTCGCCTAAGCAATCTACGTTTGAGCTTAGACATCCACAAATCAACCAATCAACAATCCATTTGTGTTGGAACAGGGGAGGAATAGGCCTAGTGCACCAAAGAAGAGGGGGAATAGTCCCACCACACCAATAGAGATGAGAGACCCTCCATATATTACCCATCCGAAACCAAATCGTCGGTAATGAGACGCATGCCAAAAAAACCAACCTACCAAGCACTAAATCCTCGATATATGAACACATTGAACTCATTAAGTAGGGGGTAAGAACCTTATGGAATACATATGTGACTAGAAACCACATTTTTCTTTAGATTTCCAAGTGATAGCAAGGTTGCTTCATTTTCCATTCAATTTGCCACTACATTGTTCTCCCTGAGTATATGATAATAGGATTTTTTTCCAAGATTCTTGGTGAGATTTGTGATATGAGAAAGAATCAAGACAATCCTATAATCTTTCATTAATTCTTGAGATATTAAGGCATTGATGACTAGCCTTGAATCTCCAAGCACCACCAAATCCCTTATTCCCAAGTTTATGGAATTGAAGAAACCCTGCAGACGTGCATAAACCTCTGCTTAGTTATTAGTTGTGAATCCAAGCCCCTGAAAAAAATTAATTCATGGTTTCCTTCAAGGTAATGGATGACCCCTCCCGCTCTTGCCACCCCTGTGTTGATGATTCTTTTATGCCAAGAATGCAAGGAGAGCAATAAGTTTCCATTGCTACAAGCTACCACTGTGGGATTAATAGGGATGATAGATGAATCAATGAAATTAGTAAGAATATCATAAAAATTAAAATGTGATTATATGTAGTTGTTTAAAAAAATTTAGAAATGATTATTTTGGAAATATTATTTACATCTCACATATACTTTTAAGAAAATCATATACACTACCAATAATTAAATTTCATTATAATCTTTATATCAATTAAAATTTCAATAAAAATTTGACAAGTTGAAAAATTCATTTTTAAATTTCAAAGAAATCTTTTAAAATAAACCATATTAACAAAACATTAAGATAGCATGCAAAATCCATGTAAATTAATAAAAGATCAAAATAATTTGATTCGTGATGACTATAGTCCCTAGCGAGACATGGACTAGTAAAAGAAGAAAACTTTAACATCATAAATAAAAGGGAGACGTAGTGGTGTAAATAATCACTACCCAAAATAATATATTAAATCATCCCTACCTAAAATAAAATAATATAATAAAATGTTAAGTCATCCCTCCCTTAAATAAAATAATATAATAAAATGTTTGTGTAAATAGAAACTACACATGTATTGGTGAAACACATATATTATTATTTCCTCGTTTCTTAATATATTAATATAAACGGATGGAGGAGCATCGTGCTCCAAAACTCATTGTATATTTGATCAATCTATGGAGTCTTTTATTTAGGTTTCATAAGCATGATTTAATGTGTTTTCATATGTTTTTATCAATTTGAAATATAATATATAATGTTTTTATCAATATATATAATATAATAAAATGTTAAGTCATCCCTCCCTTAAATAAAATAATATAATAAAATGTTTGTGTAAATAGAAACTACACATGTCTTGGTGAAACACATATATTATTATTTCCTCGTTTCTTAATATATTAATATAAACGGATGCAGGAGCATCGTGCTCCAAAACTCATTGTATATTTGATCAATCTATGGAGTCTTTTATTTAGGTTTCATAAACATGATTTAATGTGTTTTCATATGTTTTTATCAATTTGAAATATAATATATAATGTGTGTGAGGATTAAGATGTAATTGTTCTCGAATATGTGAGAACATGAGAGAATGAGGATGGAGAGATCTTAGTTGATTTTAGATCTCATAGTATTGTAAATCTTAGATTAGGATTGGTTGAAGATTTTATGAATCTAGAGGATCTTTAGGATATGGTTGAGCAGATTATGGATGTGAACCAGAAATGGTTATAGAATCCTTTTGTACAAAAGTGGTAAGTCTCAAAGGCATTAAGAGAGGTCAAATGAATGTGAATCAGGCCAAAGAAAGAGACCAGAGTCTGAGTAAGTTATGTACGTACAGTTTTGTTAATGAAAAGAAAAATGCCACCATAATATTGTGTATTCATGATTTTATGCATTTAGTTGTTATTGAATGTATTGAACTCTGGAATTAGTAATGTTTAACTCCAATAGTGGATGCTGACCCAGAAGAGATTAAGGTAATAAAAGAGTCAAAATACCTTCTAAAGGTGTGGGGATTTATAAACCGATGGCATGGATGCAAAACAATTTCTCTATGGTATCAAAACGATGTTGAGAGAAGGACATTGAGGCTATATTTGTGATCATTGACCAATGAAATGGTCAATGATCCTAATTGAATCAATATATTGGTGATACTGCAACATAACCTGTGAATAACAAATGAACCAATGAAGAGTTACAGGTACTATTGGATGTAATCCAGAGTTTGTAACAACTATCGATTCGAAGGAGTCAAACCCCAACGAAGTCAAAGGAGGAAGGATCGAATTGGAACCGTTGATCGTTGGTAAGGGTTAGATCTACAGTGACAATCGTGATTGGTGTGAAGACTTGATCAAGGATTAGTGCAAAGGTTCAGGACCGAAAGTTCAATTCAAACCGAGTTTAGTTTGGACGTTTGAAATCCGATCCACGATCATACGACTCGTATCAATGTTGGTGATGATACATGCGCAAAAGTTACAGGTTAGGGTGGAACTGGCGCAATTCTAAACTTTTGTTTTGACTTATTTAAAATATGGTGATTGTATTGTTTAAAGAACTTAGCCCGTGGTTCAAAGACTAGAGTCATATGGTGGAATGCACGAAATATAAGGGGATTAACCCTATCTAAGGTTTGTTCCGGTTTTATATGAAACCCAAATGTGTTTAAACAAAGAATAGATTAAGGTTTTATAACTTAGTCTTGTGATTATATTGTGGTTGGTATGAAGGTGTTTATAGTCTTAGTAAAAGAATGAAGGATAGAATACGAAAGTGGATATGAAAAGAGGACTAATGAAACATTGGTGAACAAATTGTAAGCCAAAGAAACTCAAAAAAAAATAATCCTTCAAGTGTTTTAAACCTGTGTTCAGGACAGTGTATGAATTTAATAGGTTCAGTGAAGGGTTTAAATACTTTGTCTAGGAGGCTTAAGTCTATCCTTTAGATGTTTAAGGTTGTCATTTGGGTTATTGTACCTGGTGGGTACATCATTTGGTATTAGAGCACATGAAAGCTCTTTGGGAGGTAAAACAGAGCAAGGTATATGCTCTTAAAATTATGTTTTGAGGTGCAGTTGTGGTTGCACAGATGAATTCAGATTGTTGAATATGAGATAAGTGTTGAAAGTGGAATTCAGATTTTGAAATCTGACAGGCAGAAGCATGACTACAAGGAGTTGTCCATTCAATTTCAAAAGAGTGGATAGAGAAGATCAACAAAAGATATTGAAGGTATATTGAATGATTGAAACAGTGGAAGACGAGAGTTGCAGAGGTTGGCAACAAAAAACTTCAAAGTTCTTGAGAAATCAGATTATGAAATCTGATAGGTATTTGGTCTTTCATTTGTTTTCAACTAAATTGTGAAATAGATTGTTGATGATAGGTAGCAGCAAAAGGGGGATTATGGAAAGAAACTAAAAGTTTCTAGCTGAAGATTGGAACATGGAGGACAAGTTGAATGTTCTCAGAGAAGGAGGAATTGCAGAAGCTAGAGGAGCAGAGGAGCCTCAAGAGAAGGTTCCAGTGAAGGGAATTAGTAGGAATACCAGTGGAATACTAGGCATGAAAAATATTAGTATGGTATTTGAATACAATTTGATAGATTCATCTTGTGGAAATCACTTGGATGCAGTTCAAAATGAGTAAGGAGAAGCTCATGAAAGAAGAAAGACTATGATTACTGAGGATCATAGTGAAGGTTCAGAAGAAATCCATAAAAAGTCAATTCAAGATAGACTTGATAAGAGACTATCTAAAATAGAAGTACAACTAGAGGTGATGGAATAGTTGCTATGGAAAGGTGAGGAAGATCAAAGGTATGGGTGGATTTTTCCAAAGAAATTGAAGTGGCATATGCTGCAGGTTAAGTTGAAGAACAATCTTAAGGATAAGTTGAGAGAAGCACTCAGAACAACTGAGTATGAAGATAAGGGATGCATATGTGAACCAGAGCAAGGTGACATCCTTGGAGAGGATGATATTGAGAGAAGATATATTTTGGATATTACAGATTTCTCAGAGAAAGAGGAGGAAGAGAGACTTGCAGGAAGTCTCATGAGCTCTTTGGAGAGTTCAGATCAACATAATGAAGATATGTTGACAGAGGAGGATGAAAGGCCTAATGATGTTTTTTATTCTGACTTATGGTGTGTGGTTGTAGACTTAGCAGGTGGAGCTCATATGCATGTTGTCAAAGAAGCAAATGAAGAATAGTTATTGAAAATTGTTATGCAGGTTAAGGAAGATGAATACATGTTTTCTAAAAGAATGAAGGAAGGACATGGACAACACTTGGTCAACAGAAAGAATGAAACGCTATTATCTCAAGAAGATAATAAATGTAAAGTAGTGACTGAAAGGAAGATGCAGAACTCTGTTGAAGAAAAGAACCTTAAAATAGTGACTCATGTAGACAGTCAAAGAAAGAATAGGAGGAAGGAGCATTCAGATACAATGCTTACCACAAGGGATGAAGAATTGATGCTCAAAGCATCAAATGGATTTATAAGGTCTTATATTTTTTAGTCTGATGATTTATTTGTGAATGCAGATTGTGATAAGGAGAAGTTGTTTTGTAAATATAGTAAATAAAATATGATATCAAAAAGAAGAAATTCAGGTTTAGAGGAAGATGAGAAGCCTAATGAATGTTTCATGTGTAATGTTTCTAATGATTGGTGTAAACGTGCAGGTTTAGATGGACAATATTCTGCGGGTATCATAGAAATTGATGAAGATTGTGAGCCCATATATGATGAAGAATATCTCTTCGATGAGGAAGGCTTGGAATTATTGCAGCAGAAGGAGCTCATAGATTCATTACTTAATGAATGAAAAGATCGATATGGAGAATGTGTCCTTAGAGAAGATGAGACAAATGTGTCTTATGTTAAGGAACTTGTTATTGATGAGAACAGGGAGGAGTTGGATTTCATAGATGGCCAAAAGGAAGTTTTAGGACAGTTATCTGAAGTTGTCATGAAGAGGGAAGATCAAAATATTATTCTGATAAAGAATGAAGAAATATTATCTCAGAGAGGTAATCCAATGAATTTGATTAATGTAATTGATGAAGAAAATTTGCAGGAGAATGTTAATGCAGCAGACAGGGCAAAGATCGCTCTTGAAGATGGCTTATAGAAGGACATAAATGAAGAGTGTGATGAGGAAGGAGGTGAGATAGATTTGCCTCATGACAAAGAGAATCCTGTCATATAAATAAACATGGAAGAATTTACTATTGGAACTAGTCATGGAGAAGATGAAAGAAAGATACTAAAGGTTGTCAAAAGAGAAGGAAGACATGTTGAAGACCATGATCGGCCTCATGGTGAAATACTTGAGAGAGATCAAGAAGAGAATGAATTGTTGGAACGTTTGTTGAAGAAACATGAGTATGAGATTATGATTGCAGACAACGATGAAGAAATGTCTCAATCTTTAGTTGAGACCGAGATGTATACTAGTTTACAAACCCATGTTATGTTTGCTAGTATAAAGAGAAGTGAGGATGAGTATGTTACTGCAATCAGAGAGCCAGAGTATGAATTAATTCTTGAAATTAAAACTGCAGTCCAAGAGAAACCAATAAATTGTGAAGAGGGAGATATCTATAGAGGTATTAAGGATGTATGGGAGGTTTAAGAGAGAAACCAACATCTTGAATATGAATGTGAAAAATTACAACAGAGAGAACATATCAGACAATTTGATGAAGTTGAGATAAGGGAAATCATATGTGAAGGTCTTGAGGAAGACAACAACAAATCCGTTGTGGATCAGTGGAGAAGGTATTTATATACCTTGAGCATATTTTGGAAGATGTGTGGTAAACTGAGGGAAGGTGAGATCTTAATGACTCTTACATATAAAGAATTCCAGTTGCAAGTAATTAGTGATAATAATGGAGAGAAAGAAATTGTCTTGGAAGACAATGTGGCAGCTGAAGACATAATTCGAAAGTTTGAAGAAGGCAATCGTTATTCTATTGAAGGGCAACAAAGGAAAAGCCAACTTATGCATGAAGGAATTATTGAGTTGACGGAAACATGGTTGAATGAGACTTATGGTGTTCTTGTGAAAGAACATATCCAGTCACAGATGGACAATAGATGTCTACAAGGATATAGATTATATAATGAGATAGAAAATTTGGGGAATTTGATGTTGTTTTGCAAGAAAAGCTACAGAAAAGTGAATCAAACAACTGATTGTGAGATTGGATTGAAGATGAAGAATTGTGAAGGAAAATACAATGGAGCATTACAACATAAAGTTTGGGACACTAGAGGGTTTCATCAGCATGTGAAACACATGATCAAGAGATCATGAATGTTTTCAACTTTGGGAGTTTGATGCAGGAGCATTCTGCTCCAAAACTCATTACATATTTGGTCAATCTAGGGAGTCTTTTATTTAGGTTCCATAAGCATGATTTAATGTGTTTTCATATGTTTTTATCCATTTGAAATATAATGTGTGTGAGGATTAATATGTAATTGTTCTTGAATATGTGAGAACATAAGAGGACAAGGATTGAGAGATATTAGGAGATTTTATATCTCATAGGGATTGTAAATATTAGATTAGGATTGGTTGAAGATTTTATGGATCTAGAGGATATTTAGGATATGGTTGAGCAGATTATGGATCTAAACCTGAAAATGGTTATAGAATCCTTTTGTACAAAAGTGGTAAGTCTCAAAGGCATTAAGGGAGGCCAAATGAATGTGAATCGGGCCAAGGAAAGAGACTAGAGTCTGAGTAAGTTATTTACATACAGTTTTGTTAATGAAAAGAAAAATGTCACCATAATATTGTGTATTCATGATTTTATGCATTTAGTTGTTATTAAATGTATTGAGCTATGGAATTAGTAATGTTTAACTCCAATAGTGGATGTTGTCTAGAAGAGATTAAGGTAATAGAAGGGTCGAAATACCTTCTAAAGGTGTGGGGATTTATAAATTGATGGCATGGGTGCAAAACAATTTCTTTGTTGTATTAAAACGATGTTGAGAGAAGGACATTGAGGCTATATTCATGATCATTGACTAGTAAAACAGTCAATGATCCTAGCTGAATCAATATATTGGTGATACTGGAACATAACCAGTGAATAATAAATGAACCAATGAAGAGTTACAAGTACCATTGGATGTAATCCAGAGTTTGTAACAATCGTTGATTCGAAGGAGTCAAACCTTGACGAAGTCAAAGGAGGAAGGATCAAATTGGAACCGTTGATCGTTGGCAAGGGTTAGATCTACGGTGACAATCGTGATCAATGTGAAGACTTGATTGAGGATTAGTGCAAAGGTTTGGGACTGAAAGTTCAATTCAAACCGAGTTTAGTTTGCACGTTTGAAATCCAATCCATGATCGGATGGATCGTATCAACGTCGATGATGATACATGTGCTGAAGTTACAGATTAGGGCGGAACCGACACAGTTCTAAACTTTTGTTTTGACTTATTTGAAATCTGGTGATTGTATTGTTTAAATAACTTAGCCCTTGGTTCAAAGACTAGAGTCATATGGTGGAATGCGTGGAGGATAAGGGGCTTAACCCTGTCTAAGGTTTGTTTTGGTTTTATATGAAACCCGGATGTGTTTAAACAAATAATAGATTAAGGTTTTATAACTTAGTCTTATGATTATATTGTGGTTGGTATGAAGGTGTCTATAGTCTTAGTCAAAGAATGAAGGATAGAATACGAAAGTGGATATAAAAAGAGGACTAATGACACACCAGTGAACAAATTATAATCCAAAGAAACTTAGAAAACATAATCCTTCAGGTGTTTTAAACCTATGTTCAAGATAGTTTATGAATTTAATGGGTTCAGTGAAGGGTTTAGAGACTCTTTCTAGGAGGCTTAAGTGTAGACTTTATATGTTTAAGGCTGTCATTTGGGTCATTGTACCTGGTGGGTACATCATAAACTTAGCTTATACATGTGCATGCCATTATTGATTTATATAATGAAGTCAGTGTTATCTCTAAACGATTAGTTTGGTTATTGTGTTGAGATAAATGTGAAGTTAATTGTTTCCTTAATGGGCATAATCAACGATTTCATGGGTGATTCATTATTTAATATATATTAAAGGATTTCTTGCATTGGCTCGTATATGGTTTTATTAAATTGTTCCACCAATATTTTTGATGTTACTAATAAATTATAAATTATTTTGTTCAACTATTAGTTGGCGATATTATTGAGATTGGTTTGAATTTATGTGTTTACTTGATGAACAAAAGTTCTCACTGGATAAATCCAGCTACAAAAAATGTACAATGTCATGCCATTAAAAAATGTTATGTCTTTAATAATAAATTAGAAAATAATATTGTAATAACATAAAAGTCCATGTTTTTATCATTATTATCCAGTGTGTAATATCCACAGTTTTAATCCTCCTAAATTGTAATGTAAATGTATTTGTGTTAAATAGGCTAGTGAGTTGCTATGTTCCCAGTCAGAGAGCCTACAATTATAAATATGGCCAGGGGATGAGCTATGTAAATTGTACATTAAAATCATTAATAAAAATAAATTGTTGGTTGCGATACTAGAGGGGTGATAACATTGTGGGGGCTATGATTCCAAAAGAAAGGGGGATTAATGGGGTTTTCATAGGTTTCCACATGCCTTGAGTCTTAAGTCATATTCATAAATCAGTCTGTTATTTATCTATTTATCCATTTGACTTATTACACACTCAATCATTGAATTCATGTAAGAGGTTTGTTGGAGAGTCAACTCATCTAGTTATGATAACATGGGTTGAGTGTTATCATATTTTTTTGGTGGGGGAGGGGAGTGAGCGTAAAGAAAGCATGGGAGAATAAGGAAATTCATGTAGGAGAGAGGACAATTTTTACAAGCAATTTTTGGGACAACAAGAGAGCGTTGGGCATGGGGAAAGAGCACCAGTCATGTTGTGTATGAGAGATACCATGAGGGGTTGAGTTTTTTATGTTAAAAACCAGGTTGTAATGCATGTAAGTGTCTTTCTTGTAGAGGAAAAATAACTCAAGATCCTTGAGAAGGTTGTTGTGAGCACTCCTGGAACAACTGAGAATTCTAGGAGTCCCCATCTATGAGATCTCCTGGCCAACCTTGTTCTAGAGCCCTTGGAGGGAAGTGGGCTAACTTGAAAGACAACATGGAAAAGAAGGGGATCTCGTTCCTTGAGTTGTGTAGGTTGAGGGGAAACAGAGCTTGTGGATTGGAATTGTTGTAAGAGATAGAATTGGGTATTGGGTTGTGTGAGGAAAATGGCTAGCCATGAAAGCTAGACCTCCTTGTGGATTCATAACCCCAACTTGAGGGTGGATTTTTTTTGAGAGAAACTGAACAACATATTCTACAATTGGGAGGAACACCCCTCATATGCAACTAGTTGGTGATTTATAAATAAATATGTGTTTTATTATATCTCTTATGTTAATTTTGTTGTGTAAATGCTTTTTTCTCTTTAGTAGTTTCATTTTCATTTTTAAAATATTATGTTGGATGCATGAGCATTTTTTTCATGTTGCATGCATTCATTTGAATCAAATTTTGTATTAGAGCTATTGTATAATGTTTTGGTTGTAACAAGACTCCATGTGGAATTTGGGTATGTTACAATATGGTATTAGAAAAAATATTTTGACGCCAGATATGTATAGTCCAAAGACCAATGTGAATTTGATAAATTTGTGGTTGTAGATTTGTATTATGTGTTAAATTTAGGGAAAACAGTAAAATCATATGAAATCCTTGTATTTCTAAGCAAATTCAAGTCGAATTTGCACCCGGAATCGTCAAAGGAATGATTAATTGTGTTGATATACAAGTTACAGAGTGAGATTAGGCAAGGTGGGGATAATGTTAGAGTTTCCCTAGCAATTGAAAAAGAAAGTAAAAAAAGTTGAAAAATTATAAATTTTCAAAAAGTTATAATTTTTTGAAAAACAAAATGGATTTTTGAAAAATTCCATACAGATGATGACATGGACCATACTCGTAATGTGGACTGACAAGGTCCATAGTGGCAGTTCCATGGTGGTCAAAGGCAAAGGCCATGACTATTGGATTACTGAGAGCAGGGGTGAATCAGTAATAGAGAAATTATAATCATTTTTAACCAAATAATCCAAGTGTTATATCAATGTAGAATTATCATCCAATAATGAGCAATAAACAAATGAACAATCATACACATACATAGTACACAAGTGTTTTGCATGGAAACCCAAAGAGGGAGAAAACCATGGAATGTTTTTTCTTATATACCTTGAAGAATTACATTCATTGGAAGCACCAACTTCCTTTGTTTTCCAGCTGCAACTAGAAGGAGGCTCCAACCCCCTATTTTCTCAGGCTACAACCTAAGGGAAGCTCCAAATCCATAGTTCTCTAGCTACAAGCAGAAGGAGGCTACAACCCCCTATGTTCTTCGGCTACAACCAGAAGGTGGCTACAACCACCTTTCCTTGCCCCGTCCAACCGCCCTAAAGTAGAAATAGAATGATGGAACCACTATCACACTATCACTATGAGATATATCATTGTAAACCTATACCAATAAACCTGAACCATGCATCAACCTGTACCTTAATCTGTAATCAAATTGTACCATAAACAAGTGCATCAACCATGCACCAACCTGTACCAAACAACCTATAATCAACCTGTACCATAAACAAGTGCATCCAACCATGTACCAAGTATGTACCAATCATGTGTCAACTACTCATCAACTATAAATGATCAATATGTACCAAAATCATCAACTATACACCTCATGTATGTGCCAACTCATCAACTACTTGTCTCAACCATGTACCTAACATGTACCTCAACCAAAAGCCCTCATCAATATCATCATCCAAATATGATTTGTAACTCAGTAATAGACCTGGTATATATGATCACATACCTGCAAACCTTCCTTAACTTTAAGAACAAGAGACTAGCATTTTCATCAAACTTTTCTTTAGTCTCACATGCCTAGTTTTGGATTAGTCAACAACCCTAACTTGAAATAATCATAACTATGTACCTGTAATGAATAAAGATCTGAAACTAATACACAATGTTCTTCAATGTTTTTTATGCAATTACTCCAAGTTTCACTACTTTTAACCTCTCATAAAAGGAGTTATAGAAAAAATGGCATACCTTGTTGAATTTTGGCTTATTCTAGAGACTGACCTTGTAGAGTGCTCCCCGCATGAAATATTTGTTGAATGGATATGAAAATTTTACACATAATACTACAGAATTTAATATAACCAACACATTTTTTCTTACTAAATTTGGATCTATTATGAAGAAGTTATTACTTTTTTACCCGAAACACTTGTTTTAGACTAGTTTCAGGACTAGCCACAAACCCTATTTTCCACGGAGTGTAACTCCAAATGTACAACGACCCAAAATATGAATTTTTTACCACAGATACTTGGATATGTTTCCTCAATGACATAAAAATTTCATGGTTGGAATAATTTTATAAAAAACGTTATTGCGAAAATGGTGAGATGACCTATAAATAACATACCTTAGAAAGCATCATCAAAAGAATTTATCCTCCCTTGAATTCTGGCCTTATTTTCTTCACCTTCCCTCTGAAATTTGGCTTAGATATAATTTGGTTACCTCAGAAACCTATAGATATTCAATATTCTCAAGTGTGATCTAAAATGAGAGAGCCATACCTCTTATTTATACTCTCCAAGTACCTTCCTTAAAAACATCTTCTAGGTCACTTTGCCCACTTTCCTTATTTTAGGGTTAACCCACTTCTAATTTCTCCATTAAATTTATTATTGAAATAATTTATTTTGAATTCACTTTGAATTATAGTACACTCATCACTTAAATTTATTATTTACCTTCTAAAATCTCTTAAACCACTTTGACTACTTTGACCTTTTGGGGCTTCTAGATGACATATGAGGGTCCTCCAATTTTGTAAGGTCATAACTCTCAAACCATGAGGAGTTATGTGGAATTCCACATACCACCAGAAATGGAATGACATGTGCTATCCATATAGAATAGTATTACCTTTAAATATATCAAAACTCATACCATTATCCATCAAACAAACTTGGGTCCATTACCCAAACCTGTGTTCTCTGACTTCTCATGGCCATAACTCTCTAACCGTGAGGATTTATGTGACGTTACACATACCACCAGAAATGGAATGACAAGCACTATCCATCTAGGATATTTTCACTGACAAATTCAATGACCTTCATCTCATTATTCCACAAATACGCATGGGTTCTCTAACCATACTTCTAGGATAACTCAATCTGTAAAGTGTCTTCCCATGAGGGCTTTCACCATAAGGGGTCCACTTTGGAGTTCATCCATTTGTATTTATTATAAACCATGAAAAGACAATAATGAGTCTTATTTACATCAAACAAACTTGGGTCCATTACCCAAACCTTTGTGCTATCGGGCTTTCTTCAAGGGTTGACATCAATGACAACCAACCTTAGTCAATAATGACATGAAGTTTGGTGAACCAATGACCCAGATCATATTTGATCTTGAGATAAATGGTCCAAATTCATCCTTGATGTGGATGAAAACCTCTAAGTTAAACAAGTTTGTTGATGAAGAAAATCCAAGTTTGTTGATTAAGACAATCTTTTGGCTCGCTGAAAAGAGGTTTTTCGGCGTTCGTCATGTTAGCACTCCAGGAAACTCTCCTAGGCTGTATATCAGAGATGCCTGGTAACTTAACCTTTTTGTAACTATTTTCTCAATAATGGGTGTGGGTTTGGATCAAGATGAATATCTTAATCACTGGATTGTATCTTCAAGACAGTCTAGTTATATTCATGCAATACAAGGCCTTCAAGAGCTATTATCAGATAGGTTTGTAAATCAAATGGATAAGAAAACCAATCAGTTAACCAGAACATACATAGACAATATATATTATGGGTCAAAAAACTAGCCAAATATGCTTATGATTCTTGCTTAACAGTCAAAAGTAAGATGACAGTTACCATGGGACCATTAAACATAGACAAAATAATGATTTCAACTCATATGCATAGACAAAGATGAGGGAGAGTATGACAATAACAAATGAAAGAAGCTTGCAGGCTTAATATATTAAAGAAAGTGTCTTTTTACAATAATAGTAGATTATAGAACTCAAAATTGAACCTTGTGTTCATCAAATTTTCTTGGCTTTATAGCCTTTTACAAACAGTTTCCAGATCCTAGATTGCTGGATCAAATTTTGCCAAAAATAAAAAATCAGTAACTGGCCCAAGAAAGTATATAAAGATCCTATAAACTAGATCAATTCAAATTTTCAACTGATCTTTATGTTCTTCATATTCTTGGTAGGTGTAGTAAGCCTTCTGAGGCTACTGGATCTCATGTGATATGGGAGGAGTCGAACCTGACACTTGTTGAAAGTCAAACAGTCTTATATCCTTGAAAATAGCTAATTGTTGTTTACCTTTTTTTCTTGTAGAGCATCTCCAAAACCAAAACAAACTCTTGATAAAGATTTCATTAATTATTTTCAATCGATTGGAACCATTTTTTAGGCTTTTGAACAAGGGAAACTTGGACCTATGCAAAAACATTAGCTTTATGCCTTATCAGTGCTTTTGGTAGCTAGAGTAAATAGAATTTGGGTCGATTAGCTACCGAAAGTTCTTCTTTCAATGGATAAAGAACAATCGATATGTTCGCCTAAGCCACTGAAACCTGAGATTATCAAAATTTCAAAAATTCACTTGTCTTACCTCAAAAACACCTTAGGACGGATGTTTTTAGGCTTCTGCATCTTGCTCAAAATTTGTAGGGTTACTAGTTGCCTCTGGTTCATTGCACTGAAAAACCACCTTTGCAAGGGTCTTAAGAGAAGCATGGGCCTGGTGTTTTGAACAAATATCTTTTTTCCTCAAAGCCCTGACCTTTTTCTTCTCCTTTATGCTTTCATGGGCTAATCTTTCCAAAGCTGAGTTGCTTTCTGCAAAGTTTTTTGATAGAGTTGCATACCTGGTTTTTATTACCCTTTCTAGCACTTCTTGCTTTGCTAGCTTCTTCTTGAGCTTCTTGATTTCTTTTGATTTACTATGCTTCACTCGTTTGCTAGATGAGGAATATGTAATTTGTGGTTCTTTTTCTTCTCGGGGTGTAGGTGATCGAAGGTTCTCATAACTTGTTGTGTATATATCCACAAAAATAGAATTTTCACGCCCTGTGGTAACTGAATCCTCGTACCCTGTTTCAATCTGGTGCTCTTCATTCTCTGAGTCTATGTAAGGAAGATTAAGAATGTTTTTGTTCACTGGGGATTCTTTGGCCTCTTCTTCTTCACTGGTGAAAATTAATTTCTTCTTAGTTTTTCCCAGCTTGGAGGAAGGAGAGGGTTGATTGACTGGGGTTGGAGAGATAACTCTCCTCCTCCTCTTTCCACTTCTGGGAGTGGATGACTTCTTCGAATGAGGACTCATTTTTCCCTCTGACTGAACCTTAGTCTGGAAGTCATTCAAGAATAAGAAGTAATTCCACTCTTTACCTCTTCTTTTCAACAACTCACAAACCAAAATTTTGATTAGACTATGGTGGGATAATATACCTACAACTTGATTAGGTTTGGCCTTGACTTTATGAGCCATCTTGGATAAACTTTGGTGGAGGAAATAGGGCAGATTTAGTGGGTTTCTACCAGTCAAATTGTTTATAAGTTTAAAATGGTAAATCATCACCTTGTTGTATCGCCCTTCACAAGTTATATAAACCATTATAGCTTTTAATAACTGCTGCCATTTCTCTTCAAGGAAAGATACAGGAATATCTTTCTTCCATATAAAACCCCCGTGTTTTGGTTTTAAATAAGTCCTAAATTCAACATTCTTAATAACAATAGTTTTAAACCATTTCTCTCCAGTCATGGGAAGCTCTATCACTTTGGCTATGAGGGCTTCATCTATCTCGAATTCATACTGGCCAATGATTGCTTTCTTTCCATCGAAATTGAGGGCAAAGGCCTCTTCCACCTACTGATGAAAACTCTGTAATGTTTTGCAAAAATTGTAACACCCTGCATCCTTGAACATTTGACATACCTCTGGGTTTGATTCCAGGTAACCAATGTCGTTGAGTTCCTTCCTCATGGTTGACGTTCCTTTCTTCATTTGCCATAATGTTTTCGCACACCTGTGATCGAAGGAGTAGATTTTGGGGGAGAGTTACACCGCGTAGAATTAGTGAAAATCGTCTCAGCCGTGATAGAAATGAGATAATTGTGGTGATATTTAGAACATGGCACTGATTACAAGAGGTGCGGCACAATGGTTGATGATTTGCAGCAGTCATGGCAGATAACTGAAATAAATGGAGGGTACGTAAGAAAATGGCTTAATGATATAACTATTTGGAAAGATTCACGTATATCACAGAGGGATCAGCTTTTGGTCCTGAATGGTTCTTTCTCCGGTCTTTTCAGTGGCTTGTGCAATCATAGAAACATCGAACCCGTCAGTTGAAATGTGTGATAGGACGTGTTGGGTCTTTCCTCACTTCAGCGATTTCGGTGGCTAAAATGACCCTAGATTCCTTTATTTAAGCTTCTGAAAGCTAAGTCTTTTAGTGGCTAATGAACAATCAAAATGTTCACCTAAGCCACCAAAACCTGAGATTTGAATTAGATCATATAAAAATTGAACAATCTTTTATTTAAACTTTATTACATGCGTAAAGCTTTGAGAAATGAACTTTGAAAAAAATTGAAAAGTACCTTTTTAAAAGACTTCCTATCACCTAAAATGAAAAATCTCAATTGATTTATTTGAGGAGATAACACTAGCTTCTATTGGGGGTGAAAGCCTCCCTCTGAGGTTTCAAGAACCATAGAACCAATTCCTTTCCTGAAAAATGAAAGTTTAAACCTATCTACTAGTGTTTCCATTGGGCATGGAGTTATTATGTAAAAACAAAAGCTGAAAAATAAAATTACAATGACAAGGCTTCAAAGCCTTAGATAAAAAAGAGTTTCAGAAAACACCCATTGACTGGGCCACCAAACATTTCTTCACCTTTCAGACTTTGCAGAATGAAGGTGTTGTTGTGTTGTACTTGAGTTATCATGAAAGGACCAGTCCACAAAGAGTTAAACTTGTCGTGCTTGCCTTTATCTTGTCTAAGGGTGTCCCATTTTGGAACCTAGTCACGAACCTGAAAATCATCCACCTTTGCCTTTCTATCAAAATTGTCCTTGATCCTCTTTTGATGAGCCTCTGATTTATCCACTAGTTGTTCTCTGGCCTGCTGCAATTCTACCAAGTCAAGCATTCTTCTTATCATATCATTTGATTCAGTTTTCTCCTACTGAAAAAATTTAGCCACTGGTAAAACTAGTTGAATAGGGAAAATGGCATTAGTGCCATAAACTAGTTTGAAGGGAGATGTTCCTATGGATTTCTTGTTAGTTACTCTGTCTGCCCAAAGACAAAACTTTAGTTTAGAATCCCAACTCTTTTGATTCTCCTCCAACAGCTTTCTGATGATTCTAATTAGACTCTTATTGGACGACTCAACAACGCCATTACCTTGAGGGTAGTAGGGAGTAAAGTGTACCAATTGAATGCCCATTGACTTACACATGTCAACCAATGCATCAGCTTTGAAAGATGCTGCATTACCTATCACTAGCCTTTTTGGGCAACCGAATCTGCTCAGGATGTTCTCATAGAGAAATTTCATGACGACCTGATGAGTGACATTTCTAGTGGGGATTGCCTCTATCCATTTTTTAAAATAGTTAGTAGCTACCAAGATCCATTTATGTTGACCACTTGATGAAGGATTAATATCGACTACAAAATCTAAACCCCACTGCTGAAAAGGACCATTCACTACAATACGTCTCAGGGGCAGAGATTTTAGTTGTTGTTTTCCTATGAATCTTTGACATTTATCACAAGATTTCACAAAGGCGCACACATCTGAAAAAAGAAAAGGCTAATAATATCCAGCCCTTAAAATATTATTAGTTGTGGTCTCCCAGTAATGTTGGCCTCCACAAATACTTGAATGAAACTGATGTATGACTTCAATTGACTCTTCTTTGTCTAAACATGTTAGTAGTAAACCAACAGAATCTTTCCAATACAAAAGATTATTATAAATGCAAAATTTAATTGCTCTGAGCTTAAGGGCTCGGACTTGAGTCATGCTAAGTTCAGGAGGAACTTCCAACTTCTGTAAAAAATGAATAATACCTAAATACCACTCACACGAAAACAAATGCTCAGCCACCTGCTAGTTGTTATGTTGTCCTTCCATTGCTACCTCTGTTTGCAAACTTGTTGAACTTTCCCCAACGAAATTTATGTCCAAAAGACCACAGTTCTCTTCCTTCAAAAGCTTGGCAAGGCCTTGGCCTTTTACCAGCTTAGTGGGCTTCACTTCTATGTCGAACTCGATTAGCTTTGCGATCCATTTATCTCTCTTTCCATCAATATCAAGATGAGTCAAGACATCCTTCATAGAGGTTGAAGGAACATAGGCGACAACCTTTGCATGGAGGATATAAATTCTGAAAGATTTTAACGACTTAATGAGAGAATAAGCTTGTTTTTCTATAGGATCATACCTTAATTTAGTGTCTCTGAGTGTTTTTCTGAGAAAGGCCACCAGGTGATCAATACTTTCATTATCTTTTTGTAACAAGACTATTGCCACTGTGTTATAGGAAGCAAAGGAGAAAATATAGAAGTTCTTGGTGTAATCCAGACTGATTAGAGTGGGGGATTCCATGATAGCATGTTTGATATCCTGAAATGAACTTCTTGCATTATCTGTCCACTTTATCTCAAATCCCTTTTTTAGCATAGAAGTTATGTGTTTCACTAACTCAATGAAATTTGGAATAAATCTTTTGACAAAATTTATTTTACCGAGTAGAGATTGGATATCCCTCTTTGAACTTGGTATGGACAACCTATGAATTGCTTCCACCCGAGCTGGATCAATTTTCACACCTTCTGCGGAAATGATGTGGCCTAGGAGCTTGCCCTTCTTGCGAGAAAATTGAGATTTTTTGGGGTTCGATGAAATCCCGAACTGTCTGCATTTCAAAAATACTCTTTTCATATGCTTTAGATTCTCTTCATGACTACTAGAATAAACTATGATGTCATCAAGATAGATGAGGACAAACTTGTCCTTTTCTCTCACAAAAGCTATGTCCATGGCCCCCTAAAAAGTGGCCCTGGCATTCATTAGCCCCAATGGCATCTTGGCGTACATGAAGGTACCCCAAGGAGTAGTAAAGGCAGTTTTTTCTTGGTTGTCAGGATGTACAGAAATCTGGTTATAGCCCAAGAAGCCGTCTAGGAAAGACATGATAGTGGCCCCTAAAATTATTTGCAGCAAGTGTTCCATCTTGGGTAGGGATTAGTTGTCTTTATTTCATCATTTATTTAGGTTTCTAAAGTCAACACATAACCTGACCTTGCCATTTTTCTTTCTCACTATCACTAGATTTTCAATCCATTTAGAGTATCTTAAAGGAATTATAATTTTGGCATCAAGGATCTTTTTGATTTCTCTTTCAATTACAGGCAATAGGAGAGGACTGATAGGTCTCAGTTTCTGTTTGAAAGGGATGGTGTCTTTCTCAAGGGGAATCTTATGTTGAATGACCTCGAGATCATAAGTTTTCAGATCACTGTATTTCCAGGAAAAAACATCAGCGAATTCCTTCATAATGTTGCAATATTCAGACCTCTGATCAACGGTTAATTCAACAGACAGATTTATGGATTTAGGGTGATTTTGGATTCCTATATTGTGCTCATGGACAGTAGGATATTTCTCCTTCCTATCAGGTTTGTAGGGGACATCATTATGATTGAAAATCTTCTCAAGAGGCACCAAACCCCGAGGTATATAATTGTTGGGCAACTGAATGATATCATGTTGACCCATTTTTCTTTTTAGCTTAGGCTTCTTGGATTCTTCTTCATTTTGATTTTTCTGGTCAATATGCATATCAGAAAATTCATCTACCACTTGGAGAAATCTACTAAGCTCATCATCATCTTCAAAAACTTTCCAATCTTTAATATTGTCGGGCAGGGATGGTCTATATTTGACTTGGATTTCATAATTTAGTCTAGGAGGCATGGGAGGAATAAACATACTAGCTGAGACAACAAGGGAATCAACAAGATGATTCATAGCTCTAGGTACATAACAAATGTCAAAAATGGAAAAAGAGTCCCTGATTTTCCATACCTCATCCCTGTAGGCTTTCAATCTGACATGTTTTGCTTGGAATGTATTGTTCACTTGTTGTATGAAGAGATCCGCATCTCCAAACTCTTTTAGTCCTTTGATTCCCATATCCTTGGCAAAATTTAATCCCAATAACAAAGCCTCATACTGTGCTATATTGTTAGTAGTTTTGAAATCAAGCTTAAAAGACAAATGCATAGCCTCTTTCGAAGGAGAAATCAAAACTACACCTGCACCTGCTGAGTCTTTGGTACTGGCACCATCAAAGAACATGGTCCACATGGGAGTACTCTTTCTATCAATCTGTTGATAAGTAGGCTTTGTGAGCTACAAAAGAGCTGGCTGAGAATCATCTATTTGAAGAATGCATGATCCAAAGTCTGTGTCTAAAGCATAAATGGGATGGTTTACATAATTTTTTCCATCATTAATGATGTAGGCAAGTTGATTCTCTCTGTAAAGTCTCTTTATCTCTCCTCCAAACATCGGGACTATGGCATATGGAAGATCCATCTGCAAGGTACCCCCCAACCTTTTTCTCCATGAACGCGACAAGAGGAGGCCGAACTTGGGTGGGATATCAGCCACTACAATGTCCATTACCATGTTTCTCATTGGCAACTGGGAAAGGTTTATAACAAGGTATTTTATGAGGCCAAGGCATATGACTTTCCTAGATTCGAAAGAGAAGAGGTCATGATAAGTTTTTGTGATGTCAAGCCCAAGTTCATCCGTCACTGCTTTAGGCATAAGGTTGTGTGACGCTCCCGAGTCAAGCAAGCAGTTGTGAAGGATCTTGTCATGGATATTTAGGGATATGTATAAGGGTAGAAAAGAGTCATATTGGTCTTCTACCATAGGTCCTATAGTCATTGTGGGCTTGTCGTCTTGAATTTTTACATAATCAGCAGCTAGAGGAGTCTTTGGTTGAAGGGACTTCAGTATAGTAGACTTGAAAATGTCATTCTTCATAAGTTTAGTCAATGGAATAGGTATTTTTACTTTCTGAATTTCTGATTTGAAATTAAAAGAGTATGATAATATATCGGAAGGTTTGACCTCTTTAGGAGGAGCTCTAAGGGTGACTTGTTCTTTGGCTTGGGGATGAAATTGCTTCTATTGTTGTTTAGCAGGAGTGGAAGTCTACTTTACAGGAGCAGTAGGTTGCTTGGCAGCAACTTCTTTCTTTTTCCTGGGAACAACAAGCAATGGCTTTGGAGCAACAATATTAGATCTTAAATTGTAACTTGGTTGATCACTTGCCTGATAAAAAGATTCTTCAATGCTTGCCTCATGAATCTACTCATCAATCTGGGCTTCCTCATAATCTACTTGTGTCAAAAAGGAGGAATCATTTTCATCCCCAAAGAAATTGAGGTCATCTTCTTCTTCAACTTCGTCATGAGATAGCTCTTATTCTTCTTCTAGCATTGCATTTTGGAAGGGGGCCCTGATTCTTTGGTCATTAGCTGCACTCTTGTCTCTCTGAAGGATTTGAACCTGCTGGTTGTTCCTTCTGTAAGGGAATGCATTGGGATTCCTGGGAGCATAAGCATTAGGCTCTTTACTTCTTGTTGGCCGCTAACTCTGAATTTTCAATTTTGACATTTCTGAGGTCAAGCTATCTAACATCTTGGCCATATTTTCCATTTTGGTATTTGAAGAAGAAGGAGGATCAGCAGACAACTTCTTTCTCTCAAATTTTCCTTTAAGTTTATGAGATGCCATAATGTTAGATTCAACCTCAAGAGCAACATCTTGCATTAAAGCGAGTGCGGTTGATCTTCTTTCTCTAAGGATTAAGAGAAATTCTAGATCAAAGGCATAAGAGTAAGTGATCTTTGTTGATGCATCAGTTGGCTTGATCTCTGCAGGAATCTTGCCGAACATCTTATTAAATCTTTTGGTGAAGTCTGAGACCAACTCCCCATTTTCTCTTCTTAGATTTCTGAATTCAGAGATGTAATACAAGAGATCTATTCTTTCTCCCCAGTGTTTCAAAAACACCTCGTCTAACTGCTCAATGCCTACCATTGAATTTGCTGGTAGTTCCTTGAACCACTTCCTGGCTTGGCCATCCATGCTCTGTACAAAAATTCTGGTCCAAACATATTCCTTCGAAATGTTAATGTTCTCATCATAAGCATATAAATCTTCTATATGTTCTTCAACAGTATAATCCTCGGATCCGGTAAACTTCGGCATATATTTATGATAATCTCTTGTCGGCATGGCTGATAAAGGATTGGGAAACAAAAGAGGGGCATATATATTGGCTAAGATTTGTTCCATCCTTTTCAAAGGGATAGCCATGGAAATATTGGGGGTTGATGCAGAGGAAGAAGCTTCAGAAGATGATGGCTGAGATGGGATAGGTGAGACTATAGACAATGGTTGTCTGACTTCATTGAGGAAATAAGGAGAAGCACTGGTAGGATGACTACCCTGGGAAAAATTTCCTGAATAAGGTGGAAAATAAGAAGCTCTGTAAAACTGACCGAGTAGCAAGGCCAAGTTTTCTTCACCCTTAGAGTAAAGATCTTGTAAAATATCTTCAAGAACGGGTGCCCTGGTATGAGTATGGAAAAAACCATATATAGGCTTAGTTGGTGAAGAATTCAAAGAAGAGGAAGATTCCTTTTCTTGGAGGGATTCTACAACTTCTTCTCTTAAATTGGATATGGTAACATGCTCAGAAATAGAATCTATAACATCAAAGCAAATTGAAGGCTCATCACCCTTCAGGATTTCTAACACAATCTCAATTTTCTAAGAACTAGAAGTTTCAACAGAAGGGGATTCAACAAGAGGTTCTTTAGATACAAAAGAAGAAGTGTTTCTTGAAATACCTGGATTAGATGCTCTTGCAGATCTAGAAGTTTGTCTTTGCAAATATTTTCCACTTATGATGATCTTCTCAGGATATGGAACTGGTGTTGCCAGTGGTATTTCTTGGTTTTCCTTGGTATGAGCCCTTATTGGAGCCACTTCGTTCCAATGGAGTCGCCAGATAGATGGTTACAACCCAAAATGTGTCCAAACTTTGTCTATCATCAAAGTTGGATATTGTTGTCTCCCAGGGAAGTTGAGCTTCAGTCTCCTCTCCCCGACAATGATGCCAATTTGTTATCACTCCAGGAAACTCTCCTAGGCTGTATATTAGAGATGCCTGGTAACTTAACCTTTTTGTAACTATTTTATCAATAATGGGCATGGGTTTGGATCAAGACGAATATCTTAATCACTAGATTGTATCTTCAAGACAGTCTCGCTATATTCATGCAATACAAGGCCTTCAGGAGATATTATCAGATAGGTTTGTAAATCAAATGGATAAAAAAACCAATCAGTTAACCAGAACACACATAGGCAATATATATGATGGGTCAACAAACTAGCCAAAGATGCTTATGATTCTTTCTTAATAGTCAAAAGTAAGATGACAGTTACCATGGGACCATTAAACATAGACAAAAGAATGATTTCAACTCATATGCATAGACAAAGATGAGGGAGAGTATGACAATAACAAATGAAAGAAGCTTGCAGGCTTAATATATTAAAGAAAGTGTCTTTTTACAATAACATTAGATTATAGAACTCAAAATCGAACCTTGTGTTCATCAAATGTTCTTGGCTTTATAGCCTTTTACAAACAGTTTCCAGATCCTAGATTACTGGATCGAATTTTGCTAAAAATAGAAAATTAGTATCTGGCCCAAGAAAGTAGATAAAGATCCTATAAACTAGATCAATTCAAATTCTCGACTAATCTTTATGTTCTTTAGATTCTTGGCAGGTGTAGTAAGCCTTCTGAGGCTGCTAGATCTCATGTGATATGGGAGGAGTCGAACCTGACACCTGTTGACAGTCAAATAGTCTTATATCCTTGAAAATAGCTAACCATTGTTTACCTTTCTGTCTTCTAGAGCATCTCCAAAACCAAAACAAATTTTTGATAAATATGTCATTAATTATTTTCCATCGATTGGAACCATTTTTTAGGCTTTTGAACAAGGAAAACTTGGACCTGTGAAAAAACATTATCTTTCTGCCTTATCAGTTCTTTCGATATCTAGAGTAGATAGAATTCAATCCGATTAGCTACCGAAAGTTCTGCTTTTGGTGGCTAATGAACAATCAATATGTTCTCCTAAGCCACTGAAACTTATCAAAATTTCAAAAATACACTTGTCTTACCTAAAAAATGCCTTAGGACGGATCTTTTTAGGCTTCTGCATCTTGCTCAAAATTTGTAGGGTTACTGGATGCCTCTGGTTCATTGCACTGAACAACCACCTCTGCAAGGGTCTCAAGAGAAGCATGGGCCTAGTGTTTTGATAGAGTTTCATACCTAGTTTTTATTACTCTTTCTAGCACTTCTTGCTTGGCTAGCTTCTTTTTGAGATTCTTGATTTCTTTTGATTTACTCTTCTTCACTTGTTTGCTAGATGAGGCATCTGCAATTTGTGGTTCTTTTTCTTCTCAGGGTGTAGGTGATGGAAGGTTCTCATAACTTGTTGTGTATATATCCACAAAAACATAATTTTCATGCCCCGTGGTAACTGAATCCTCGTACCCTGTTTCAATCTAGTGCTCTTCATTCTTTGAGTCTGTGTAAGGAAGATTAAGAATGTTTTTGTTCGCTGGGGATTCTTTGGCCTCTTCTTCTTCACTGGTGAAAATTAATTTCTTCTTAGTTTTTCCCAGCTTGGAGGAAGGAGAGGATTGATTGACTGGGGTTGGAGAGATAGCTCTCCTCCTCCTCTTTCCACTTTTGGGAGTGGAGGACTTCTTGGAACGAGGACTCTTTTTTCCCTCTGACTGAACCTCAATATGGAATTCATTCTAGAATAAGAAGTAATTCCACTCTTTACCTCTTCTTTACAACAGCTCACAAACCAAAAGTTTGATTAGACTATGGTGGGATAATCTACCTACAACTTGATTAGGTTTGGCCCTGACTTGATGAGCCATGTTGGATAAATTTCGGTGGAGAAAATAGGGCAGATTTAGTGGGTTTCTACCAGTCAAATGGTTTATAAGTTTAAAATGGTAAATCATCACCCTGTTGTATCGCCCTTCACAAGTTATATAAACCATTATAGATTTTAATAATTGTTGCCATTTCTCTTCAAGGAAAGATACAAGAATATCTTTCTTCCATATCAAACCCTTATGTTCTAGTTTTAAATAAGTCCTAAATTCAACATTCTTAATAATAGTAGTTTTAAACCATTTCTCTCCAGTCATGGGAAGCTCTGTCACTTTGGCTATGAGGGCTTCATCTATCTCGAATTCATCCCATCCGATGATTGTTTTCTTTCCATCGAAAATGAGGGAAAAGGCCTCTGCCACCTGCTGATGAAAACTCTGTAATTTTTTGCAAAAATTGTAACACCCTTCATCCTTGAACATTTGACATACCTCTGGGTGTGATTCCAGGTAACCGATGTCATTGAGTTCCTTCCTTAGGGTTGACATTCCTTTCTTCATTTGCCACAATGTTTTCGCACACCTGTGATCGAAGGAGCAGATTTCGGGGGAGAGTTACACCGCGTAGAATTAGCGAAAATCGTCTCAGCTATGATAAAAATGAGATAATTGGGGTGATCTTTAGAATGTGGCATTGATTACAAGGGGTATGGTAGAATGGTTGATGATTTGCAGCATTCATGGGGGATAACTAAAATAAATGGAGGGTACGTAAGCACATGGCTTAATGATATAACAATCTGGAAAGATTTTCTTATATCAAAGAGGGATCAGCTTCCGGTCGTGAACGGTTCTTTCTCCAGTCTTTTCGGCGGCTTGTGCAATCATAGAAATGTCTAACCTATCAGTTGAAATGTGTGATAGGATGTGCTGGGTCTTTCCCCGCTTCAAGGATTTCGGTGGCTAAGATGGCCCTGGATTCTTTTATTTAAACTTCTGAAAGCTAAGGCTTTCGGTGGCTAATGAACAATTGAAATGTTTTCCTAAGCCACCGAAACCTGAGATTTGAATTAGATCATATAAAAACTGAACAATCTTTTATTTAAACTTTATTACATGCGTAAATCTTTGAGAAATGAACTTTGAAAAATTTGAAAAGTACCTTTTTAAAAGACTTCCTATCACCTAAAATTCAAAATCTCAATTGATTTATTTGAGGAGATAACACGTCAAAAAAAATAATTTTTTCAAAGCTCATCAAAAAAAGAAGGTTTTTTAAGTTTGTTAAAAAAGAAGTTTCTCAGAATTTGTTGAAAAAAAATAAATTCTTAGGAGTTTTTAAAAAAAAAAACGTTTTTCCAAGTTCACCAAAAAATATTTTTTTTGCAGTTCACCTAAATTTTTTTTTTTCAAAGTTCGTCAAGAAAGAAAAGTATTTAGGAGTTTGTCGAAAAAGAAGCTTTTCTAAGATCGTCGAAAAATAAGTTTTTCTAAGATCGTCAAAAAAGATGTTTTTCCAAGTTTGCCAAAAAAAAAGTTTTTCTAAGTTCACCAAAAAATAAGCTTTTTAGAGTTTGCCAAAAAAGAAAACTTTCAAAGTTCACCGAAAAGGAATTTCTTCTAGGTTCATCAAAAAAGAGGTTTTTCGTAATTCAATAAAAAAGAATTTTTTCTGAGTTTTTTGGAAAAACGTTTATTGTAGTCCACTGAAGAAAGTTTTTTAAGTTTGGCGATGGAAACAATTTTAGAGATCATCGAAGTGCATTTTGTAGTTTGGAAATGGAGAAGAAATTTTGAGTTCGTTGAAGGAAGTTTTTTTAGGTTCAGGGAATGAGACATTTTTGTAGTTCGTTGAAGTGCATTTTGCGGGTTTCCAATGAAGAAGAATTTCTTAGACCTCCAAAAGTAGAAATTTGGTGACCATCGAAAGACAAAATCTTTGGATCTCCGTTGAAAGAAATTTTAAGTTCACCAATATGAGAATTCTTCCACTTTTCATTGAGGATGGTGACATGGTTGATTCGAGGGATGACAATTGTACATAAACAACCACATGTAATGCTACATCGACCAAGTTTCCACATCAACAAGATAATGGTATTTAAAAAAATGTGGAGCCAAAAACTTGTTTTGGCCATAACATGAGCGGATTAACTTAGAATTAGGTGAAATTTTAAGGGTATGTTCACAGTGAAAAAGGCTACAAGAGTTTCAGTGAGGCCCACTATCCATTTCTTCTTTAATTTTATGAAAATGAAAATGAGTAGTTTTTAAAGAATAGGGTGGTTCTTGGTGTAGGGACCCAGATGAAAATAAAATTTTTATAGGGAGTTCAAAAAGCAGGCATGAAGATACCTTGCTGGGTTTTTGGCCAATTTCAATTTTTTTTGGAGTGGAGGTGCCAAAACAGAGAAAAATCCATTATTATCGGCCACTTTTTGGGGATTTTTGAAATCGTCAAAGTAAAAGAGACCCCAAATTACATAACCAAAAAAACTTATTTACTCAACATTTTACCTTTTCATCAATTTAGACAACTTTCCCTTCTAGAAGTTTTCCCAAGTTTGCTCAGTTTTAGAGATAACCAGTTTGGCCAAAAATTCCAACTCTAACATTTGGCCCATTTTTCAATGTTGTTGCGACGTCAATCCGACGGATTCCCGTCTGGATTCCGACAGATTGTCGTCTGGCTTTCGACGAACCCAATTTCCAGTTATTAGTAGAATCACATTTGTCGCATGATCAACAAGAGAACTATCTATCACAAATGTGACACAAGAAACTGTCATGTGGCCTCTGTGGTGAGGTTTTACGAAACAAATGTTCGTCGCATAGAACCGTCATACTTCTGACCCTCACATCGTTGTCTCTATTGCGACAAATCGGTATTCCACTTGGAATATTCGATTAAACCATCACCATACAACCCGTCGTTGTTGAACCAACGGTGGCGGTCGTTACTACGACTTATCAATCTGTAAGTACCGTCGAAAATCTGATGTGCATTCCATCGAAACTATGACTTTATGGTCGAAAACCCACGTAAGTGTAGAGACATTGTACGGTGCCCAGTCCTTCGGTGATCCAACGATATGTCACAATGAATTCGAGGGATGCACGATGACATGGTCGGTAATGTCCATCGACATTGTGACGCATTGCAGATCCAAGAATATGATAACGATTGTTGCAGTTTCGACAACGGTATGATATAATGAAAAAAAAATTGAAATTACATCAAACATACTAAGTAGGTTGAGTAAGATGTATATGAAAATGTTCTCAATATATGATGATATATAAAATCAAGATTAGGGTTTCTCTTGTTACATAAAACCCTGATTCACGTTGGTCTGAGCGTCCACAACTAAAAATGCACAGTCACGCTTCAGAAATACATGTTTTGATTTTAAACTGTAATTTATGCCCTCGTGTATAAATGCATGCCATGCTTCACTAAAATTCACACCAAGGTCTTAACACCCCTGCAATTTGAGTTGTTCAAGTTTTTGAGGGTGTCTTAGATAATTTTACACATTTCTACATATTTATATTTGCATTTCCAAACATAAAAGTGGTTGTTGTGTAAAAGAGGCAAGTCTACCTTGTAAATTGAGAGACCAAAACAGTAGAAAGTGAATTAAGGGAAATGCACTCCTATGCTTATATATAGCTCCAAATAGATTTATCTAATTTTTGGGGTAAATTTAATAACATTCTGAGTCTTTATATATCATACAGAGTGCGTTATAAAATGACTAAGGAATTCTAACACGAACCAATATTCCAGACTTTTTGTAAAATGGAGGGTAAAACCGTCTTACTGTAAAATGCACGCCTAGGACTCATATGACCTCCAAATTGAGTGGTTCCAATTGTGGAGTTTGGATTCTATCATTTTACATCTATTCATACTTCAGTGTTGCATTTTGAAACCAAAAACCCTCTCTTGTGCATAAATGCTAAAATTTGTTTTGTAAATGAAAAAAAATACATAAAGGTAAAAATGCATAAAAATGCATGAAAATGGGGCATGATGAGAAATATACACCCTAGTAAGAAAAATCCATGTATGGGGTTGTTGATTTACAAGTTACAAGTTACATGATTGTGGATTTGTTGTAAACCCAAAAGAATGCCTACTAGGGTGATTTGTGCCCATAATTCAGTAAAGGGTCTAAATATACATGAATATTTGGCAATTGTGCACACATAGTAACTAAAATGGAAAAATTAGTACTAACTACCTACATCTCTGAGCTCAACGAGGCATAAGCTTGTACAACCACATCACACATAGGCTAGCTTTTAGTTTCATTTCCATTGCGAAGACCTGCAAAAATCATTAGAGAATACAAGGTTATATGAATGAATACTAATTAAATAAATAAATAGACATATCAACATGGACGAGACTATAGAAAGACTAAAATGGAATACACGATTAAGAAACATATTTATTTTTTTAACTGTAATTTATGCCCTTATGCATAAATGCATGCCAAGCTTCACTAAAATGCACACCCATGTCTTAACACCCCTGCAATTTGAGTGGTTCAAGTTTGTAATGGTATCTTAAATAATTTTACACTTGTCTACATATTTAGATTTTCATTTACAAACATAAAAGTGGTTGTTGTGTAAAACAGGCAAAGTCTATCTTGTAAATTGAAAGACCAAAGCAGTAGAAAGTGACCTAATGGAAATGCACACACATGCTTCTATATAGCTCCAAATTTAGTTATCTAAGTTCGCTACATGGAAATTATTCCCACGGAATTGTGAGCAGAGTTGCAAATGCTACAACTATACCCATAGTCCTATGGGTAGAGATGTGGAAACTTTTCCCACATGGAAACTATGCCCATGGGCTTGTGGCTGGATTTAAAGATGCTACAAATCTACCCACAGACCTGTAGGAAGAGATGTGGCAACTCTACCCACATGCATGTGGGAAGAGATGTGGAAAATGTTCCCATAGGCCTGTGGGAATAATTGTATATGCTACAACAATACCCATAGGCCTCTAGGCAGAGATGTGGCAAATTTTCCCACAACCCTATGGGAAGAGATGTCGCAACTCATC
This sequence comes from Picea engelmannii, assembly GCA_009831015.1. Lineage (NCBI taxonomy): Eukaryota > Viridiplantae > Streptophyta > Pinopsida > Pinales > Pinaceae > Picea > Picea engelmannii. The sequence goes on along the minus strand of ML785367.1, from coordinate 217,779 downwards.
CCACAACCCTATGGGAAGATTTGTAGATGTCACAACTCTACCCACATGCCTGTGGGAAGATCTACAACTCTTCCCATAGGCTCGTGGGCAGAGATGTGACAACTCTTCCCACGGGCCTACGGGAAGAGATGTGGAAACTATAGATCCTTGGATGAATTCCCACATATAAATCTATTTTGGATGGAATAAATTCAAGGTTATTTCATATAAATCACTAAGTTCCTCAAGTTCGGTTCTGTACCAAATATGTATGACCATAAACAATGAATATGATTGGTTATCTAATATGGAAAATACAAGTTCACCATGGTAAACCTATATAATCATTCTATAGATATTATTTTAAACTAATACATTCTAGATCCTTTTAGTCTGAAGTGAACACCCCACATATTCAGAGAAAATATAGCTCGGCACCATTTCCTAACCTTGTCCTTCAACAAAGTTATTACAAATAACCAAATGATATTACAAGTTTTCCCACAACACTTTGAACTAAGGGAAATGCACGTATATGATTCTATATAGCTCCAAATATAGTTATTTAACTTTTTGGGTGAATTTAATAACATTCTAAATCTTTATATATCATACATAGTGCATTATCAAATGACTAAGGACTTCTACCTTGAACCAAGATTCCAGACTTTTCCTGCAATACTTTGAAATAAGGGAAATGCACGCCCATGCTTCTATATAGCTCCAAATAGAGTTATCTAAGTTTTGGGGTGAATTTAATAACATTATAAATATTAATATATCATACAGAGTGCATTATAAAATGACTAAGGACTTCTACCTTGAACCAAGATTCCAGACTTTTTGTAAAATGGAGGGTAAAACCATCTTACAGTAAAATGCACACCTAGGACTCATATGACCTCCAAGTTGAGTGTTCCAATTGTGGAGTTTGGATTTTATCATTTTATATATATTTATACTTCAGTTGTGCATTTTGAAACCAAAAACCATGTGTTGTGCATAAATGCTAGAATTTTCCTTGTAACTGCAAAAAAATGCATAAAGGGGAAAATGCATAAAAATTCATGAAAATGAGGCATGATCAGAAATGCATGCCCTAGGAAGAAAAATCCATGTATGGTGTTGTTAATTTACAAGTTACAAGTTACAATATTGTGGATTTGTTGTAAACCCTAAAGAATGCATACTCGGGTAATTTGTGCCAAGAATTTAGTAAAGGGTTGAAATGTACATGAAGGTTTGGCAACTGTGCACACACACTAACTAAAATGGAAAAATGAGTACTAACTACCTGCATCCATGAGCTCGATGAGGCAGTAAATTGTACAACCACATCACACGGAGGCTAGTTGTTAGTTGCATTTCCATTGTGAAGGCCTACAAAAATCATCAAAGAAAACAAGGTTATATGACAGAATAATAATTAAATAAACAAACAAACAAACATATCAACATGTACGAGACTCTGGAAAGACTAAAATGGAATACATGATTGAGAAAAATATTTGTTTTGATTTTAAACTATAACTTATGCCCTTCTGTAGAAATGCATGCCAGGCTTCATTAAAATGCATGCTCGGGTCTTAACAACCCTGCAATTTGAGTGGTTCAAGTTTTTGAGGGTGTCTTAGATAATTTTAAACCTATCTACATATTTATATTTTCATTTGCAAACATAAAAATGGTTTTTGTGTATAAGAGGAAAAGTCTACCTTGAAAATTGAGAGACCAAAACAATAGAAAGTGATCGAATGGAAATACATGCCCATGCTTCTATATAGCTCCAAATTTAGTTATCTAAGTTCGCTACATGTTAATTCTACCCATAGAAATGTGGGTGGAGTTGCAGATGCTACAACTCTACCCACAATATTGTGGGAAGAGATGTGGCAACTTTTCCCACAGGCCTGCAGTCGAAGTTGTAGATGCTACAACTCTACCCACATAATTGTGGGTAGATATGTGGCAACTCTTTCCACAAGCCTGTGGGTAGATATGTGGAAACTATTCCCACAGGCATGTGGGTAGAGATGTCATAACTCTACCCACAAGCATGTGGGCAGAGTTGTAGATGCTACAACTCTACCCACGGGCTTGTGGGAAGATCTACAACTCTACCCAACGGCCTGTGGGCAAAGATATGGAAACTATGGATACCCTAGATGAGTTCCCACATATAAATCTATTTTGGGTGGAAGAAGTTCAAGGTTATTTCACATAAATAACAAAGTTCCCCGAGTTCAGTTCTGTACCAAATACATATGACCATAAACAATGAATATGATTGGTTATCTACTATAAAAGAAATATAAGTTCAACATGGGAAACCTATATAATATTTCCATAGATAGTATTTTAAATTAATTCATTCTAGATCATAAATTATAAGTCATCCTTTAGGAGGCCCATGATAAAGAGAGTGGAGGGAAGTATGGTGGAACGAAAAGTACCAGGTTGAAGTTTCTCTATGTTAAACTATGGTAGTCAACGTAACATTAAGTGTCAACTAGTTGGTCACCCTTATGCATGTAATGAGATTCCATTGCAACCCATTGTGATACTGTGTATTGTATTAGTAAATAAAACATAAAAAATTAGATCAAAAAAACAAACAAAGATACAAGGTAATAAAATTTGGAGATCCTTTTAGTTTGAAGTGAACAACCCACATATCCAGAGAAAATCTAACTCAACGCCATAGCCCTAACCTTGTCCTTCATAATATCTATAGAAATCATCAGAGAATAAAAGTTTATATGACTGAATAATAATTAAATTAATAAACAGGCATATCAACATATACGAGACGCTTGAAAGACTAAAGTGGAATACATGAGTGAGATTCTCTTGGTTTCAAGAATAATTTATTATCTAGTGAATAGGACCAACCAGGTGAAGGTGGAATCTCATCCCCCCCCACCCCCGTCGCATCACTCTCAATTCCCCATACCCAATATATATATACTGGAAAATAATTGAAAGTAGCATAATGTGATTCATGCTTAGAAAGTAGCAAAATGAAATTTAAAGATAAATGAAAGAAAGAATGTGTGCACACCGATGTGGTTTTGTACATACAAAACATATAACATACATCCATAAGAAGGTAGAAACAAATAGTATATATTGCTATATTTTATCATCAAAATATGTTTCCATTATACATGTTTCTCATAACATGCATCCATAAGAAGGTAGCAACAAATATTATATATTAATATATTTTATCATCAAAATATGTTTCCATTATACTTTTTTCTCATAATATATACAATCGCTTCTTTTTCTATTTTTTAGTTTTCAGAAATTTGTTGATTGGCTCATCCATGCCTTGTTTTGCTTCAATTGTTGGGCCCTCTATTGGTGTTAATTCAATATGCATGCTCTGACACGTTATATGTCTATTCAGGTACTCTCCACGACCTACAGGTCCTTGCTAAGGGACCTTGACTACAATAACTAAAAGGGTTAAATTGACATGGTTAGTTATTACTCATAGAAGCAGTTCATTAATGAAAGTATCATTACAATCTTATTTACCAGGTTGACTAGTCAAGACCATTGGTTCAGTTTCCATGTGTTCTTTCTCTCGCCAAACATTCTCATCTACATCCCCTGCCATCAAAACATGAAAAGATATAAGTACACCATCTACAAGTAAATATTAATAACTTTATTAATCCATAGTTCTTATTCTATAGCCATAATACCATCATAGTCAGACTACACACCACCATCATTGGGATGCACTCCACCGTCATGGTCGGGTTGCACACCACCATCACTGGGCTACACTCCACCATCATCAGGCTACACTCCACCATCATGGTCAGGTTTCACTCCACCTTCATGGTTGGGTCACACGCCACCATCATTAGACTACACTCCACTGTCATTGGGTTGTTTTCCACTATTATCCTCATTATTCTTGTTTCTCTCTTGCTTAAAACAGTAAGGCACATTCATTTATGGGTGAAATCAATTGTGAATAGATTTTACAAGTAATCAACAGTTAAATTCCATTGATTTTACTTACAATGTCGTTCAAAGGGGAATATTACGTTTTCCCCATGCATTGTCGGCATTCAACCATAGCTTCAAATCCACACTTGAAACCGAGCCGTAGGTCTTCTTCTTTAGTCGCAGTTTTGAATTGAGCCCCCTACATTGCACAAGATCTCAAATTTTTTTATTCGATGCATTTAAATAAAAGTTGGATGATGATAGGAATGATATGGTTTAATTATTTGGTACTTACAATTCGTGTTTTTAGTTTCACATAACCACCCTGGCCAAGTTTGTGTTTCCCATGTTTTTCTACTCTTGTCTTGGTTACTTTGGAAGTGTCTCGAAGCCTATACAAAATTTCCAATAGGTTGCATATTACAACTTTTGTATATAAATAACAAAAATTCACCATATTAAATACAAAATATGATATACCTTCCTAGTCTAGGTGGTGTATTTCCTTCTTTTCTCATTGTCTTCTCCTTTACATCCTCTGGTATATTCTTCCACTCAACCTCGGGAATCATCAGAGGGGCTCATTCCTAGCATGTGTTTGAAAATGAACCCTATATTGGTCTCTCACATATTTCAAATATGTACCAACCAATAAGGTGACTCCAATTTTTTTTAAGGAATCATCGAACAGGTGGACCAAGTAGTCAATAAGTTCCTTCTTCAAACTAGGATTCTGAGCATTCCATCGTGTTTGTATGGTGGGACCAAAAAATATATAATGCCTTGTCATTCATATGCTTAAAAAAGGTGTTGTTTCCTACAAAAAAATATGATCATTAATTTAAAATAATCGTAGAGATGTATGTTTTAATTAGATAATCAGAAATAATTAGGACATTAAATTTATTGTCCACCAAAAAGGTAACTAGCAATGTTCCTTTGTTGGTAACATGTGACGATCTAGGAAAGCAATCTGTAGAATCACCACTTGCCTCATCTCCACCATCAAGTGCTTTTTCTGGCGTGCATTGTGTCGACGGTGTGTCATGGGCCCTAGAAGGTTTAGTCATCTCAATCACGGGGTTGTCAGCCATAGGAAGAGATCCAAAGAGCCTTTCAAATCATTTTATTTCCTCCATTAAAACTCTTCATATTTGTGTGATCTCCTCTCTTGGTTCATGCGTAAACAACTCAGTAAGTTCGGTGGTTTTTTTCCTCACAACCTTTTTAATTGTCTCAAACATGTCCAATTCAAACATGTCCTTATAGTTTTAGACATTGTCAAGTACATCAAGTGTCAAAAACTACAATTATCAACAAAAAAACAAGTTAATTAAATTATAAAAACAATAATAAAAATCATTTTAAATGGATATGGATATTGTTAGTCATTTACCTTCTCCGAGTTTGGTGCCTTTACACAGTCAACATGCCACAATATAAGAAGCATTGCATATTAAAATGTTACGTTATAATATGAGAAGTATGAGATATTAAAATGAATCTTAAAGATAAAAAAGTAAGTTGTCTAAAAACATAACTTTACCATAAATGCAAAAAAAAAAACATAATGGGAAAAATGCTTAAAAATGCATGAAACTGAGGCATGATGAAACATGCATGCTCAGGTATTAACACACCTACAATTTCAGTGATTCAAGTTTCTTAGGTTGACTTATATTATTTTACACTTGTCTACATATTTAATGTTGTACTTGTGAACATAAAAGTGGTTGTTGTGTATAAGAGGAAAAATCTACCTTGTCAATTGAGAGACCAAATCAATAGAAATTGCCCTAATGGAAATGCATTCCCATTCTACTATATAGCTCCAAATTTAGTCATCTAAGTTTTGGGGTGAATTTAATATCATTATTAATATATCTATATCATCCAAAATGCATTTTCAAATGAAAAAAGACTTCTACCTAGAACCCAAATTCAAGATCTTTTGTAAAATGGATGGTAAAACTAGATTGCAATAAAATACACGCCTAGGAATCATATGACCTCCAAAATGACTCATAAAAGTTGTGGAGTTTGTATTTTATAATTTTATATATATTCATACTTTAGTTGTGAATTTTGAAACCAAAAACCATCTAATGTGCATAAAGGTTAAAAATTGTTTTGTAAATGAAAAAAAATGCATAATGGGAAAAATGTTTAAAAATGCATGAAACCAAGGCATTGCAAAAATGCATGCCCGAGTATTAACACACCTACAATTTGAGTGATTCAAGTTCCCGAGGGTGTCTTAGATTATTTTACACGTGTCTACATATTTGCTTTTGTGTTTGTGAACATAAAAGTGGTTGTTGTGTAAAAGAGACAAAATTTACCTTGTAAATTGAGAGACCAAATCAGTAGATAGTGCCCTAATAAAAATGCACGCACATGCTTCTATATAGAGCCAGGTTTAGTCATCGAAACCAGGCAATTGTAAAAATTCACACCCAACTATTAACACACCTACAATTTGAGTGATTCAAGTTCTCGAGGGTGTCTTAGATTATTTTACACATGTCTACATATTTAGTTTTGTGTTTGTGAACATAAAAGTGGTTGTTGTGTAAAAGAGACAAAATTTACCTTGTAAATTGAGAGACCAAATCAATAGATAGTGCCCTAATGAAACTGCACAAACATGCTTCTATATAGAGCTAGGTTTAGTCATCTAAGTTTTGGGGTGAAATTAATAAAATTATGAATCTATCTATATCATCCAGAGTACATTTTCAAATCATAAAGGACTTCTACATGGAACCCAAATTCAAGACCTTTTGTAAAATGGATGGTAAAACTAGATTGTTATACAATGCATGCTTAGGAATCATATGACCTCCAAATTTAGTGATAAATGTTGTAGATTTTTTATTTTATCATTTTAAATATATTCATACTTTATTTTTTCATTTTGAAACCAAAAACCCTCAATTGTACATAAAGGTTAAAAACTACTTTGTAAATGCAAAAAAATGCATAAAGGGAAAAATGCTTAAAAATGCATGAAACCATGGCATGATGAAAATGCACGCCATGGTCTTAACACACATGCAATTACCATATGTATCAAACATATGTAATTTAAAGGGGCTGGATGGATGGATTCAGAAGAACAATACAATAAAACATACAAGGTATGTTGGTGTGGAATTGATTAGACCAGGGTCCTTCTCAAGTTACCAACAAAAGGCACCGAGTAGTCTAGAGCACTAACATTTTCATCTCCTCTGAAGAGAAGAAGTCTCACCTGAAGTGCAACCAAGACATAAAGGGCAAGGAGAATACTTAGGTGGGTTTCCAGAACCTTTAAGATTCACCATGATCTTGCACAATATAGGCTAACCACATAATAGATCTGAATTGATTCATACGGTAAATAAAGACATTCACGTTGCGGAATAAATTATAAACAGAGATAGCATATTGATCTTATCAAGCATAAAGAAGTAAATGTAAAGAGACAATTCATAAGGATAAACATAGAATGACACAGTATATTTAAAAATGTTAGGTCCTTCTTTATATATTAGCAGCAGAGCTTCTCAGATAAAATCTCAGAGATACAAATCAGTTCTTTTTTACAAGCTTTTGGATTCAGACTCATGTCACATATCTCTATCTACCCTTTTTCCCCAAAAGTGTATACAAATTGCAGTCACAGAACCTTTTCTCAACTACGCCCAACCATACCCAACTCTAATAATCACAACCCAACCAACCAACAAAAACCAACAATAAAAGACAAAACCCAACCCGTTTACAATAATATGCATCTCATATATAGGTTGAGTGGGATCTTCTGGCTTTGGGCTCTGCATGCTTTATTTTTCTTTTTCTTGTTCTGTTGTAACTGCTTTTGTCTCGTTGGTGTTGCACTGTCCCTTTTCACAACCTTTTTATGTTTCTTTTCTTTCTCCACTTTCCAGCTCTTTTGTATCTTGCACAACTCATGTTTGACCAAAACTGGGACTATAGTCCTTCTGGCACAATCTTCAAACCAAAAACGAAGGGCCCAACAAGCTCCGACCACAAGCCTTGACTCACCCTTGAGTCAAGTAATTGGCTCTTTCGCAGCTTCTAGGAGTTTTTGTTTCTTTCCTTTGTCATCCTTCTCCGCTTTGGTTTCATCTTCTGCTTGCTCTTTCTCTTTTTCTACGTCTTCAAACGAAGGGCCCAACTCTAAGGCCCACTTCCTGACTTCCTGGAAAATCCCAATTTTATCCTGCCACTTCTTGGAAAGGAGTGAGGCTTTAGCTACAAACTGTTGAGTCAGATCTGTGATACATCCTTTAGGATTGGATACGACCAGAGAGTTCCATTCTAAATCGGTTGTGGCATCTACTTGATACATTTGCATATACATTATCTCGACGACAGGTCGAAATTCACGCAACTCTTTCTTGGCTACCGATTGCGCTTCAAATAGAGCGTTCAACTCATTGTCTTCTTGCTGGATTTGATCAAATTTCTCCTGTTGCTCCAACAAATCCATGGTGACCGCAACTTCCTCATTGAGAAACTATATTCTTTCATGCACATCCTCCAAAGTTTGGTTGCACCTTGCGATAATTCCCATCTAGTCGTTGACTTCTAGAAATATATTTTTGCACTCAGTTGTTCACTTGTGTAGTGCTTCTCGAGCATTGTTACCTTCCAGCACTATTTTCTCCATTTGTTATTGCAACTTCCGAGGTTTTTCCTCTGCTTCTTGTTGACTCTGCCAAAACTGCACTTCCAGCTTCTCTGTGCGAATGGCCAGTTGTGCTCATGCTCCATGGAGTAGCTCAATCGGATGTTCAGGTTCTCCTACAACACTAGACTCTGGCAGTTGTGGAGCTACTTTCCTTATTTCCGTCCAGTCTTCAACAAGCTTCTCTTGGAATATTTCCAATTTTTTCTCTGCCTGGTCTTGGCATATCCTTCTTGTGTTCTGCGTGTTTGAGCAAGGAGTGCTTCCTCCCTTGTGAACTATACAATCCTTTCGACTTGCTGGAGCCTCTTCTCTAGTTGATCAGTTGAAGCTGTAATCATTCTAACTAGTTTTGTTGTTGGCCACTGTGCAAGGTCAGCGGAAGAAGGGGTGGATTCCCTGGGTACTCGGACCTACAGTGGAAGTCCACTAGTAGTTGAATGCTCTGAAGGATTCTCCACCTCCTCCTCTCTTGTATATGGTCCTGGTGCAAGCCTCAACATCAATGTTGATGGTAGGAGTGTTAGTACTTTTGTTCTGGCCAGGAAGAGTTGCAGCAACTCTGCGCATTGTTGAGGGTTTTGGAGGGCTAGCTCCATTTGTTTCTGTAGTGATGTTGTGCTTTGTCCTGAGGCTGTATTAGGTTCCTTCTGAACCTTTAGTACCTCTGCGTCTTGGTGGACCTCAGCTTCCAGAGTTGTGATTCCAATATAACCCTCAACCTTGGTCATTGAGGAAGTGCGATGAGGACTTAGGACTTCCATCTTTGGTCCTACTTGCATCTTCATCAAAGACAGAGTGTCCTGAATTGGCACAAAGGGAATGATCTGTTGGTCCTGGGCTTCAAGGTTTGGGCCAGTAAGTTATAGCCTTTGTTTGAGTACTTCTAGGTTTGGACCATGGAGTTCTGGTCTCTACTCGGGTATCTCTGGGGGATCCAACTGCATGGGTTCTAGGTCGATGGCTTGGGACAATATGGTGGTTTCTTGAGGTGACAACTGGGGTTGTGGTGGTGATGGAGGTTTCTCAGTGATGATAGTGGTGGATGGAGTGGTGTTAAGATTAGGGTCATCCTAGATATCTATAATATAGGCTACTTGAGTCATTGAGTGAGTGCGAGGAATGGTGGATGAAATGGGCTGGGGGTTCAAAACCTTGCTTGGGGAGATCCCTATCCGGGGTTTCTTATCCATTGGCTCTATGATGAAACACTGTGAATTTTGTTGACATCCTTACTTGTCAACATAGCTTGATCTAGAAGTTGTGGGAACATGGGTAATGTTCTCTTCTTGCGCTCCAGCGACTACATCTCTTCCTCCTTGTTGAATTTTGTTTGTATAGGGGATTGTTTCTTCTGTACCTCTGGGTCTGAGCTCATTCCTACCCCTTCTTCCTGACCCCTCTTCTTCAGTAGATCCACAGGAAGAAGGTGATGCATCCCCAACTTGCGCAGGTTGTGTTTTACTCTAGGCCATGACATAACCTCCTTATCGAAGACCTCCTCATCTAAGTAGAATGACATCATGCACGAGTTGAATTCCTCTCGGTTAGCATACCTTGGCCATATGAATGTATGGAGGTTCATGTTGAATGCAATGTTTCTCGTATTTCATTTAAGGAATTCCTGCGGAATGTGCAACCTCTGTGTTGCATCAAGCAACCTGTTGTACCATTTGGAGAACACTGTGTTGTTAAAGGAAGTGTTATCCGAGGCTCACCTTGAGTGTCAAGGATCGAACATATTTTCCAATCGCCCCTTATCTCGTGGTGACAATGGTATTCCTGTGGGTGGTTTCCACTTCAGCATTGCAAATGCAACCAACAAGTAGTCATAGGTGAAAGTACCACCCTTCTCTTGTGCTTCCTTGCAAGACACCAAGGATTTCCTCCAGTAAATAGTTGCACCAGTTAAAGACAACCCCATTGGCGCAAAAATATGTGACTGATAGGGCATCCATTGCACACTCTCCTTTGTAATAAGACCTCATGACCTTTCTAGGAATTATATAGCAACCACTCATGACTGTCTCGGGTAGTATGGAGTCAATATTGGCTATGCACCCCCCCTCTCTCCCTCGTTTGTGTATGAAATCGCTCATATAAACTGGGCTCCCCCTTCTTCTTTCCATGCTTGTTGGGATTCTGGAAACCTTTGGACACATCCTCGCCTTTGATGGATAGTCCAGTAAGTTGGTGGATGTACTCTACGTGAATTGGATATCTCCTATCCAACCACAGGCTTCTGTCGTGTACCCTGTCTATGAGAAACTTGGTACACCTCGCAACTTCTCCAGTGGTGTTGAAAACTGGCAAATCTCTGAGGTTCATAATTCTAGAGTTAAATAAGTTGTTGAACTCCGGATTTGTCACAAATTGCATGCCTCCCAACTCGTTTGAAGCGACACTCCAGAATACATCGATGTTCATCTGTGGGAACAAAACCTGGTCTTTCAAGTCAAGTTCGAGGAGCTTGACCTACTTGACCTTCCCTTTGAGATTGCTCATGATATCAACCCGGGGGTCACATGACTCGTCTGGTACTGCATCCTTTCAAAGGACACTTCTTCTCCCTGTAGCTCTCGACATGGTGAGTCTGAACTATCAAAAAATTCCATAGGAGAAACAAGGATTGGGGATCACAACTGAGGTTCGAGGGATTACACAGGATATCTCACGATTCAGAATTAGAAAATATCTAAGTTCTCTCTTGGAAGCAATGTGTCCTACACTGAGTTCACAGAACCTTATACTCGGACTTAGATGGAAAGTTCTATAATAATTTTTATTCATCATTAACCCTATAGACGCAACTTGGATCTAATTTTTTCGATGGGACTGGTTAATCGGGTAAATCTATTGGGTGATCTCGGCATTTACTGTGCAAGTTAGTCAAGGACGTGACCGATTCTAGACCTTTTCATTTAACAGATGAGAATCCTGGCATGAATACTGATGGAAGCTTTGTGTATCGCAGATTTATGGTTTAACATAATTCGGATGGGTTACTATAGCAGTAATAAAGGCTATGATTGGATTGGGTTCGTGTGGCACATGGACTAGGATTACTACATCCAGATTCACTCTCCCTCTGACTAAAAAGGGGTCCCCGTCACATTTAATGTTTTTCATTAATAGATTTGTGTCTCTTCTTATATTATGTTCCTGAGTAAGAATTTTAGCATCAAACCAACACTTAGACAGAAAAATGAACTACATGTCATGGTGCAACAATGCAATCTTCGAATTTATTAACTGAATTCACAAAAGTTACAAATAATTCAAATCTAACTACTATACATGCTCCTTCGAACTAGAGAAACAATCCTTTAGATTAGTTCTGAGACATATAGGGTTTCAGGCGAGCGCCATTCACCCATCCTGGCCGTAACATATCATCCAGTTGCACGAATCTGACTGCTCCAGAAGGTCAGATCTCTGCAACTATAAATGGTCCCAACCAATGCATGCACAACTTGCCTGGATGTTTCTAGTACTGACTGTCATAAAGTATGACCTTGTCTCCTTGTGAAAATGCTTTAGTATTAATGTTTTTGTCATGCCAATCTTTTTACCATGCTTTCTCAACTGATTGATGGAAGTCTGCTAAAATACTGGTCTCTTCCAGTTCTTTCAATTCCATGATCCTCTTCTCAACTAATTCATCCTCCGACATGTGTGTAATCTGCACAATATGTGAATTCGGAGTAATGAATTATGCAGGTACCATAGCCTCTTTCCCATAAACTAGATGAAATGAAGTATACTTGTGAAGTTTCTTTGTGGTTGTCCTGTAAGCCCATAAAATTGTTGGGACTCTGTCATCCCAATCCTCCCTATTTATGCAACAAACCTTGTTAATCCTCTCTCCAGAATCCCATTAAATGCTTTCACTGTTCCATTGGCTTGCAGATGGCAAGGGTTACTCTTATGTTGTTGGATAAACAAATCGGTTGTAAGCTTTGCTATTGTACTACTGATAAAATTAGCTTCATGACCACTGGTCAGACTCCTAGGACATCCAAACAAGTGAGAATATTTTCAAAAATGAACCTAGCAGTAGTATCGGTCAAACAATCCTGAACATTTTTTTCCTTCGCCCAACGTGTAAGGTAATCAGTTATGGTAATAATATACTTGGACTTTGAATGCTTAGTTGTGGGTTTGATCAACCCAATGAAGTCAACCACCCATTTCACAAATGCTTTTACAACTCAAACTAGCTGAAGAGGAAATTTGTCCCGTTGCGATGGCTTGCCCACTCTTTGAAAAACGTCACAAGATTTAGCATATGCCTTTGCATCCCTGAAGAGTGTGGCCCACCATATTCCAACTTGGAGGAATTTTTGTGCAGTGGCCTTTCCTCCAACATGACCTCCCGCAACTCCACCGTGGCATTCCCATAGTATGTCTTGTCTTTCATGATCTAAGACACATCTCCCGAGGATAATATCCAGTCCCAACTTATACAATTTCCCTGCAATCAATTGATAGTCCATTGCTCTAACCACCATATGATCTTTCTGAGTTGCGGAGTATGTTTTTGGGTAGGCCATTGTACTTAACAAGATTGCTATGTATTCTAGGTATTCTGGTATGGCCTCAACTCGAAACAAGTCTACATCTAGGAGATGATCATCGGATTCTCCGCCACTTTATTCTGACTCTAATCTATATAGGTGATTAAGCCCAACGTTGCATCTTCCAGGCTTAATGATCACCTCAAATGAAAATTCATGAACTAGTTTTAACCATCGACAAATTCTTCCTTCCAGAACAGGTTCATTAACTAGATATTTTAAGGCAGAATGATCCGTAAAGAAATTAAAATGAGAACCTAAAAAATAATTTCTAAAGTTCTACATAGCGTAAATCATATCTAAACCCTCCCTTTTTTTGGTCGTATATTTGTGCTCAGTTTGCGACAACTTCCTACTATCAAAATAGATAGGATGATCCATGGCTCCATCGCATGGTTGCGCTAAGATGGCTCCCAAGGAAATACCTGATGCATCTATGTGCACATGAAATTTGTTTTCAAAGTTTGGAAATATTAGAATAGGTGTTGTGCTGAGATTTTCCTCTAGGATATTGAACGCTTTATCACACTCTAGGGTCCACTAGAACACTTCAGACTTCTGTAGTATATTTTCTAGAGGTGCAGTAATGTTTGCATATTTTCTGATAAACCTACGATAGTACCCTGTGTTCCCTAGTGTGGAGCGCAACTGCTTAGCACTCGTAGGCAATGACATGTTTACAATAACCACAACTTTGGATGGGTCTACCAGTACTCCTTCTCGGTATACTATGTGGCCTAAAAAATTTCCATGTGGCACACAGAAGATATACTTTCTGAGGTTAAATGATATCTGCAATTCTCTACATCTGTCAAACATCAGACATAGTAGCACTACATGTTCTTTGAGAATACTATATATCATCCAATCATCCATATAAACTTCTATAAACTTATGGATAAATTCTTGAAAAGATGCTATTACAATGTGGGAAAAAACTGCAGGGGCATTCTTTAGTTCAAATGGCATCATGTTGTCTGCAATTGACACTCATTATGTTATGAATGTGGTCTTCCTTTTTTCTTGTTTTGCGATCCGTACTTGGTGATACCCCAAAAATCCATCTGTAAATGAGTAAGATTATTTCCATGTAACCTGTTCTAGCACCTCATCAGTAAAAGGTATTGGGAAGGGGTGATGCACACAGGAAGAGTTAAGGCTTCTATAGTCTACACACACCCTAATTTCCTCTGTGCCTTTCTTACTCTGGATGACTATTGGGCTAACCCATTCTGCTTCTTCCACTGCAAAAATAAGTCCATCTTTCAGCATCTTGGCTATTTCCCTCTTAACCTTCTATTTTACTCCGGGGTTAAGGCGATATGGTCTATACCTTACAGGATTTGATCCTAGTTTTAATTCAATTTTCATCTCTCCCATAGATCCTTTAATCCCTTTTAACTCTAAAAATGTTTTTTGTAACAAATCCTCATACTCTCGCAACAAGATATGCATTTATTGGTTGGTTTTCTCATCCCAGTAATCTCCTACCATATCTATCTTAGGTTTCTTTGTGGTCCCTATATTGACTTTGTGCAACTTCAATGGATAATTATAAGAACCATTAGTCTGGCTGCGTATGATGTTCAGGATTTCTCTTCTCCCTTTTGTCTCCTTAATGGCTAAGTTTCTCAATTATTTTAAGTCATCTAGGATTTTCAAACCCTTCTCAATATTATAGCATTCTATAGGTCTCTTGTCCAAGTCTAGGTGAAGGTTAGGCTGAATTTCTTGGCTATGCTTTGCACATACCACTAGGTATGATTTCCATTCACCAGTATCCGTAAAAAGGAATTATTTAATTCTTTGTAGGACTACTTTAAGCTCAAGGTACCTACCTATAAACGAGAAGTCCTTGCAAAATTGATCTGCCAATGTTTTCCAGTTGTTGGTCTGTCTTCTGGTTTCTTCATGCATGTACCAAGCTTTTATAATTGGACCTAGTGAATGGGGAAATACTTGAACCCAGAAGCGAGATAGTATTTCCACAACTTGCCATTATCTCACACATTGTTCAATATGTTCTTTAGGATCAGACTGTCCATTGAGCAATTGCGCAACTTGGAAATCCGTCTGTATCTCTAATTCCAGCTACTCCTTGTCTTGAAATCTATATCGGATAGCTTGCTCCACATCATCCCAGTTCTCAACTAAGTCTTTTTGATTGGTCCACCATCTGGAAGGGGTGTCTTGGAGGGATAAATACAACACTTAGATCCTTTGATCCTCCGCTATCTTTTCTTCCATGTTGACCAGAAAATTGTCAAGTCCCGAGGTACCATCATATATTGTTCTCTGACCTTGGTTCCAACCCATCTAGTTTCTCTAATAGTTGAAAATATTCTTGAAAATATTTCATATGAACCTTGTTGCCGACTATCAAATGTCAGTTATGAATCTTCATCTATTGATTTTATGCTCCTCCAAATTATTGATCCATCCACAGTAGGATTTATGTAGTGTTATCTCGTTCTTATTGTTACAGTGTACAGTTGATCCAAGTATTCTCCCTCCATATTGTTGTCCATTGCCTCCGTGTATCGAGGGCCTACATATGGATCAAAGGGTTGAACTACTTTTATTCCATCTGCCTCAAATTTCATAGTGTCTTTCTTTAGGTCAATCATCGCATAGTTATCATAATCCCAATCAATACCAAGTAGTTTAGGATAAGGGTCCTTATCCCCCATGATTTCTATCACCTCAAAATTAGCTACAATCTTCACTCCCGCACCATCTATTTCCACATTCTATAGTCTTCCTATTGGAAAAATATAATACTAATTGGCCATTCTTAGCTAGATTGGGGAATATGTCAACTGGGGTTTTCCTAAGGCTTCCCAAGTATTTTTAGGCAGTATATTAACATCAGATCCTAGATCTAACATAACATCCTTAATCTCAAATTCATCTAGCTGGGATGCTAATCTAAACTCATTTCTAGTCTATACTTTCCTTCTCTACACTCTCTGAGTATTCTTCTCAGGAATATTAGTCCTTATTCTCATTTCTGGAGATTCTTCATTCCCTAGAACTAGGTACAGTGCATTGCGCAACTTTTATATCAACTGTTCATTCCAAAGAATATAAAAAAATAATTGAAACCAAAGGCCAACTACATTTTGTGACTACTCAGGTTGTCTCATCGGGACTACAGGGTTTTTGGGTGTAGGGGGTGAAGTAGGGACTTGCACGATATTGGGGTAAACAATAGGCTGAGCGGGTTTCTCTTTCATCTCATGGCTAGGGATATTATGAAATAGTTCTATGGAATTTTTAAAGAATAGCTTCTATTTCAGAGGATCATACATATCCTCCTTAGGTGTTTCTTTATGGATTTGAGGTAAATTGTCAGCATCTGCACCAGTATTTTCCCCTCCTCGAGTAACGATATTAAGGTTGGGCACTTGTCCTCTAATAACTCCCTTTATCTTTGAACTGATGAGGTTAGTTCCTCATTGACGTACCCGATCTTCCCATTTTGCAATTAGTACTTGGAATTCTTGAGTTGCATGTCCGTTGGTTCTCCAGTGAGAGAACCAAGGCTTCCTTGAATGAGGAAAATATCTAGCCATGTGGCCTTTCTCATCACAGTTGTAGCACCTACTTGGTCCTCTTCCCCTGGTTCTTCCTCCTCTAAAGTCTCCTCCATCTCCACTTCCTCGACATCTTCCCGGTCCCTGAGGGGTTTCATTCACCCTGAATGATGTTTGATCCAGTATGTCCACAAGTCCATCCAACACTCTACATTGATTCGTAGCATGTGTGGTAGATGCGCAAAACTCACAATGCATAATATTTGGTACTATTGAATACTTTTGAATAATGGGGCACTGTCTTGGCCCATGCCCATGGATTCAACAAATCTCGCAATACTCAACTGATGGCGCTCCTTGATTACCTAGGAAAGCATGATATAGGGGTTGGGGCATGGAATTGTAAGTTCACAGATACTTGTAAAACTCCTTCTGTGGGTCCTAGTGCGGATCCCATCGGATTCTGAGGAGGTCCCATTCCCCTCATCCATGGACATTCATTCACCAGGTGTCCTTCTATGTAACATCTGGTACACTAGACTGATGGTCATCCTGGACTGGGTATCATCAATTCTTAAATATTCTATGTAAGAATTGATACTTTCCTTTGTATTTGAGTCAAATTTTCATCTGTTGGGGATCTGGTCACTCTCAGGTTCCCCATATATCCTACCATGGCTTCAATCTTCATTTATTGTTCCAAGGCATCTGTCAAAGTGGCTACTTATTGTTGCGTTAACAGAATCTGTGTCAGAGGTAGAAATCCCTAGATATACCATTCTCTTTGATGTTCTTCATGGATTAGATGTGCTAACCTCCCTACAACATCTTTAAACTTTTGTCTATATCCTCAGGACGATTCATCTTCCCTTTGTTGAATTTTGCATAACTCAAACAAATCTTGTTGTTCCAACTGAGGTAGATTAAACTTCACTATGAACTCGGTTCACACCTGGTTAAGTGTGAACGCTTCACCCTGCTCTCTCGATACTCCCGACTCAATGGCCTTCATGTACCATTTGAGAGCATGGCCTCTCAAAGTAGTCTGGAATTCAACCAATTTATTCACATCCAAGGTCCCTCTGGACCTCCAGATTACTTCACATAAGAACCAATGTTGCTCATCATCTTCTTCTCCCTTACCCCAAAATTTTGGGTATCAAGCAATCGAGCCTCCTGCATTACCAACCATTGTTGATCTTACTACTCCTACCAAAATAAAACCCAACGGTCCTAGTTTTGATCTACCAGGGGATCCCAATATCCTCCCAGTATTCGTGCCTCCCGATTGTGATTGACTGACTGACTGTAATGAAACAAGAATAGCATAAGAAGGTAGTATATAATTTACTAATTGTATAGAAGACACTTGGGGTATGGGTGATTCGAAGCTAGCGCCACTGGCTTCAGGGTGGGTTTCTTTGATCTAGGAGATCTCGTGCTCATCCTTTGGAGCAGTCTCTTCAGCTAGATTCTCGATATTTCCTGGCATCAAGGATGCATATTCTCTTTCTTATTCAATATCCATGTCATCTTCCTTTTCCCTTTCTTCTACACCTTCTCCTTATTTTCCACCCTCTTGGGGGCTTCTTTCTCTTTGTGCTTCTCTCTAACTTAATCTTTGACTAGCCTGTCTTTCCTGTCTTCTCATCTTTCGCAACTCTTCCATATTTCCTTCCTCTACCTCACCTAGTCTGACTTCTTTTTGCAACTTCCTGTTTTACTGCGTTATTTATCTTACCACGCCACCACTTCTCAACTATGGTGTCTCTTTTAAAGGCTCTCTCATATCTTGATTCCATTTCTTGTTTCTCCCCCCTTTGTCAAAGAAACCTCTCCCCTCTCTCACGCCATGACTCCACCCCAAATTCACCCCACGCCAAGCAAGGGTGTTTATGTTTCCATCTTAGTCGGGGACATAGTCAACATCCCCTTCTCCATCAAGAAAACCTTAATCCACATGGGGATTTATCTCAACAGACTTCCCCTTGCATCTTTCTTGAAATCCGCTTATGCTTGTGAAAAATATTGGTGATTCTCAGCTGTAAACTCGATAATGTATCCCTCTAATGTTGTATTGACCCAGAAATCGATCTCTCACATTACTGGATGATCTAGTCGATGAAGTGTTGCAATATTTTCTGTATCCCAAGCGTAGGCCTTCTTAACTCATTCTTGGAATTCCAGAGCTTCTTGGAGCCTATCTATCCAGTGGAAAATTTCTTCCGGGAACTTAAGCCAGAATATCTCGTACTGGTCACTCGATCTTTCTGAGTAAAAGACTACCTCCCGTGTATAATTCACAGATTTTCCTCTCATCTTTGCTTCTTTCCATATGAAGGCATCGCAATTTCTCACCCACCACTGGTGAATATCATATCTATGAATCTGTGGACACATTCTCCCTACATGTTCCCTTTTAACGCAAGTCCTGACAAAGGAACCATTTTGTTGGTGCATAATTGATCATACCATGGTTCTTCTCATGTTACCAACAAAAGGCACCGAGTAGTCTAGAGCACTGACATTTTCATCTCCTCTGAAGAGAAGAAGTCTCACCTAAAGTGTAACCAATACAGAAATATAGGGAAGGGAAAGGAAAATACTTAGGTGGGTTTCCTGAACCTTCAAGATTCACCATGATCTTGCGCAAGATAGACTAACCACATAACATATCTGAACTCATTCATATGGTAAATAAAGAAATTCACGTTGCATAATCAATTGTAAATAGAGATATTGTATTGATCTTATCAAACATAAAGAAGGATTGTAAAGAGAAAATTCATAAGCATAAACACAAAATGACACAGTATATTTCAAAATTTTAGGCCCTTCTTTATATATTAGCAGTAGAGCTTCTCAGATACAATCTCAGAGATACAAATCAGTACTTTGTTACAAGCTTCTGGCTCTGGACTCATGTCACGGAGCTCTATCTACCCTTTTTCCCCAAAAAAGTATACAAATTATAGTCACATAACCTTTTCTCAACTATGCCCAACATTACCCAACACTAATAATCAGAACCCAACCAACCAACAATAACAACAAAACCCAACCCTTTTACAATAATATGCATCTCATATATGGGTTGAGTGGGATCTTCTGGATTTGGGCTCCACATGCTTTCTTGTTCTTGTTTTGTTGTAACTGATTTTTCCTCGCTAGTGTTGCATTGTCCCTTTTCGCAACCTTTTTCTATTTATTTGCTTGCTCCACTTTCCATCTCTTTTATAGATTGCACAACTCATGTTTGACAAAAAATGGGACTATAGTCCTTCTTTCGCAATCTTCAAACCAAAAACGAAGGGCCCAATAAGGTATTCCTATTACAACTCCATAAAAAACTTAGGACAACTTCATGCTTAATACATTCAACTATATTATAATATGAATTAGGTAAAAATTAATGTACATGAAAAATTACTTAGTAAAATATTCCCTTAGGGAGCTGGACAGGTACCACTCGATTCGCCTCGTCTTCCCGATGGTAATTTAGCAAATTAACACAATCTTTTCCAATATTTTACCATCATATACTTATGATCATTCAAGTTTCTTACTGACTCATCCATATCAGTGTATTGCTCATAAACTAGGGGAGGTAATTTTCTAAAAAGTCATTTTCAGATTGTGCAACAACTCAAAATCCCCTGCCAACAATTCTACTACATCTTACCCCTTCAAAGTGCCATCAAGATTTTTGAACTTGTTGTCATTGTTCCTCCTGTCTTCTAATATCTTCTAATAATTTTTCATTGGATACAAATCCCCATTTGCATTCCAGAACGATGTTAATCCATGCTTGATGACATCACTAAAAATCCTCTTAAAATTAGAGATTTCCCTCATAACCTCATGGCACTTAGTTTCTGCATTTTGCAGCAATATCCTTTTTGTAGTGACTCTTTTAGCATCCATTACAATGCTACTTCTGTCATTGACTTGCAAATCCTTCAACTCCTCTTTAGTTTTTTGGTTCAATAACTTTATTATATCAGTGACCAAATTAGGTTTATTCTCTAACTCATTCATTGTTCCTTTTATGTCTTTCAAGGCTACAATGATTAAATCAAGATCATCCTGTACCAAGTTAAAGTAAAACCAATTCTTAAAAATTGTGTTAGTTGTATCGTCCCAAATGACATGCTTAGCTCCCTTCATGGTTGGTCTTCCTGTCACCCTTTCCTTCATTCTATTTTCTTCCTTCTGAGCTTCCTCTTTAGCAACAATGATTTTTTACAAACATAACTCTCTGCTCTTCACCTGATCTTCTAGTTCTTCTACCTCAGCATCTCTTTGTTTGAGCTAGTTTGTCTCAGTGTCCAACTCGATCTCCTTCACACTCAAATCAGCCATGAATTTTGATAATCCCTCTATTGGGTCTAATGGAGTAGTTTGCACAGTCGTTGACTTGACTACCTGCAATCTTTGAGTTTGCTTGTCTTTCAAGGTTTCAATTTCAGCTTGTAGTCATTCTATGATCTTTCTATTTTCCAATAATTGTTTGTAAAGTTTCTCCTTTTCCTCATGACTATCATGCATATCTGGGGTCTGAACATGTTGTACATCAGGAAAATTTATCTTTTCTTGAGGATATTAGAAGTTAGGTCTCCTAAAACAATTGTATTTTAAGGATATGATCCTAGGGAAATAATCTTCCTCTCCAACTCATTAATTTGAATTCTATTGGTTTTAGTAACCACCCTCTCCTGTGTCATCTGCTTCACTATTTTGATTACCATATTTTTCATCTTCCTCTCACTGGAAAAGGATTGCAAGACCCCTCTATACAACATATCACTTGTTTGTTGGTTCAATTCATTCATATCCACAGGGTGGATATCCTGAAGCTTTACTCTCATTAGAGTGGCTTTGTAATCTGCACGAAAAAGAGCCTTAAGTAACTTTGACTCTAGTACATCCAAATTGAATATACCATGTTGGTATCTTGTCTGATTTGCAATGTACCCTTCCCTTCTCCTGTAAACTCAGCTAATAACCCCTCTAAGTCTAATTCTTCATCACCATTAGTCATTTTGCTTAGCTTCTCACTTAGTTTATCATCAATATCCATTTCAGAATGCATGTTTGAAAATTTCTTTTTTCCAAGTTGTAATTTTTGTTTCTAAGAAATTTGAATTACATTGGATTGGTCCATTGATTCATTGTTAGTATCATTTTGGGTATATTCCTCTAGAATCTACTTGAATTATTCCCACCAATCCAAGTTAGCAGTTCTTTCCACTACAATATTTGGCAGATGCTTGTACATGGTCCTTCCCGTTGCAATCACACCATGTGGGTCATACACCCATTCACTTCCTTTTCCAAAATCCAATTGTTTTATCATTTCTTTTGTAATAGCTAGAGAAGTTCTAAGCTTGAAGAAGAAAGGGCCAACCTCTTGAGGCACTTGAAAGTGATTGCCTTCTTATTCTATGAAAAATGAAATTGATCTGAAATGATCCTTTGTCTAATGTATTCCAAAGAAAATATTCTTGGAGTTCGGAAAATTGACATCTTGTATATCTCTTGTTCAAAACCATATACTCTAATGATGGTGTGATCCTCCGCCAAGTACCAATATCCTAATATGGTATCTTTGTTCAAATATGGAATATTTTTAAACTCAGTATGCATCTTAGGAGGATGAGTGCCAGGGAGCATAATGTTGCATGCACTCATGAACTTGTTTACATAAAGGATGCAAGATTTATTCTGGTCTTGTTTCCTCAACTCCTCAGTCCACTCAATTACTAGCTTGGTTTTACCCTAATCGCCCTTTGTTTTGATCCCAAATCTCTAAAAAAAGGAAGAACTACTGACTAATATGAGATGCACCAAGTAGGCCTGGTACCTAAAAGACTCAGTGATCTCGAAATTTGACAATTGGAAGTTTATGAGTTTCTGTAGGAACTGACAATAATTAAATTTTATGAGGGTCATTGAGTCTGGTGGACACGTGATAGAAAGCATTCATAAAATGGTCCCATCCACTAATATATCATGTTCATAGCTTAAAACCTGACAAATCATGGCATATCCTACCTAGTTAGTTTAGGGAGGATGGTGGATTTGAAAGGAGGTTGACCAGTTGGTAATGGGGCATCTAGGGATAATAGATTAGTCAACATCTTCTCTCTTTCATATTGTGATAATTCTTGGTACTTAAAGTTAAACTCATCATCATCCAAGGTTTCATATACAACATGGTATGGAATTTGGAGCATTTGGGAAATGGATTCTTTAGTTATTTCACAAACTATCCTATAATAATGTACATAAATTATTTGTTGCATATCCACCTAGTGATTGACAACACACCAATCGACCAATTTTGGAAAGTGATAAGTTTGTAGAACAATTTATCTAGCCAGGTTCGATTCCCATAAGTTCAAGTAGTTTCGACCATTATTAGAATCAACCCGGGCTCTCTGAATTAATTAGTGAAGGTCAAGGAAAGACAATGTAAGGTCGAAACATCCCTTTCCCTGTCCTCCAAGTGGTCATCAGATACAGTCATTTTCTTGGATGGTTTTATTTGGCTAAGGTTCAATTTAGTGTCCATTTGATTACTTTTAGGGGGGAAAGACTCACTACCTTTCTCCATCTATCATTATTTTAAACAATTTGAACACATTTGAAATAAGGAAATGAGAATAGTACCCGAACTTATTTGTTGAGGGAGAATTTGACTACTTTTATTGGATTCTATTGTACTCATAATAGTGTTTACCATGTGCATTTACCTCATTTTCTTCGGGGGTGATTGCTTTAAACTTTTTTTAAAAAATCTTTGGATTACATCAACGCAACACATTATTTATTTGGCTTACATCATAGTGGCACCTGTCATCAATTCATGCATTTAGAAAGTGATCTAAAGTGGTTTCATAATACCATCCATGCATACCAAAATGAATAAGGTGATGAAACGTTATCACCTATAATACAATGGTTCTGAATTTAGGTCTTTGACCCCTTTTTATCTAACGTGCAATTTCATTGGCTGAAATAAGTTGAGACCGTCGATCTTGGATCTATATCAATGGTTTGATCATGTCTATTGAATTTTCATTTCAAACTATGTTTTCTCTTTGTTGTGCCTATAGAAATATGCCAAAGTGATGTAGTATACATGGTATCGAACCTAAACTAATGAGTGAATGATAGGGAAAAATTGAAGTGAATGGAAATCAAACATAACCAATGTGAACCATTTAAACATGAAAAATCAACTTCATGATCTACATTCTCTATGTATATCATAAACAAGGCTACATATTGATGACATTGTGGGGTCGATCCCTCTGACGCATAGGTGGGGTCGGTCTCTTCTTGTCCTGGCTTGCTCCTCTATGCATTATTGTTACTGGAAAGTGTCGATCCAATGCAAATGTCAACAAGTTGCTCCTATCTGCATATGTACTGGTAGGTAGGGTCAATCCAATGCAGATTTCAATGGGTTGCTCCTATGCACACTCTCCTCACTAGTAAGTGGGGTCAAACAATGCAGTCGTCAACCAGTTTGGGAGATGGTTTATTTTCTTAGGTTTTGGCACCATAGTGTTTTTTAATGTTTGAAATGTATATTTTGTATTTGTTTTACTTTTTGTTTATTTTTTATTTGTTATTTGTTTGTAATGTAATTCAAACTCATATTTATATTTAATATGTGTTTTATAGTTATATGTAAGGGTATAGAGCCGAAGTGGAGGTAGGTTCTTATGCATGAAGGGTGAGAGGGGGAGAATTGGATGGAGGGAGAGATCCAACAAGAGTCATCTATTTCATTTTTAATGGAATTGTTAGCACGTGCCTCGGTTTTCCCTACCACCGGAAATTTATATACATGATTCATTTCATTCATGAATTTTCTCATGTGTTATGGGGACAAGGGGGATAATTTAGGTACGGAACATTCATAGGGACTTATTTGTCTTATTCATATAACACATCTAACTCATGCAACCATGATCGAGGTTGCGGTCATGCCTAGTTTCTAAATATTTGTCCCAGTTAATATTATGCAAGCCCCATGCTGAAACATTGGGACCTATGGTTAGAAAATTAGGTTGAATGTTTAGGGGTTGTGTCTAGGACCCTATTACATTCTCTCATATAATATCAATTGTTAATAATTTAACTTACTTCATTTGTATCACACTCTCGACCTTTCTTTTGCTATTTCTCTCTCTCTCTCTCTCTCTCTCTCTCTCTCTCTCTCTCTCTCCATCCCACTCTTGACCTCTCTCTATCCCTCTCACACTCTAACGCACACACAGTCTCTACCCCCCCTCTCTATCTTCCTCTCTCTTTCTCTCACACTCACACATTATCTCATATATCAATTGTGAGTATTTTAACTTACTTCATTTGTATATATCACACTCTTGACCTATTCTTCTCTTTTTATCTCTCCATATCAGTAGTCTCAACCTATCTCTCTCCCTCTCACACTCTCACATACTCTCTATACTCCCTTCTTTGTCTTCCTATCTGATATTTCTACCCATCCTCTTTGTCTTCCTCTCTCTCTCTACCCCCCCTCTCTATATTTTTCTCTCTCCCTCTCACATTCTCATACACTCTCTCTACCCCCCTCTCTATCTTTTTCTCTCTCCCTCTCACATTCTCATACACTCTCTCTACCCCCCTCTTTGTCTTCCTCTCTCTCCCTTTCACACTCTCACACATTTTCTCATATAATATCGATTGTGAGTAATTTAACTTACATCATTTGTATAACAATATCAACCTCTCTTCTACTCTCTCTCTCTCTCAAGTATCTCTCCATATCACTCTTGACCTCTCTCTATCCCTCTCTATCCCTCTCACACACTCTCTCTCTACCCCCCCTCTCTATCTTCCTCTCTCTCTTCCTCTATCTTCCTATCACACTCACACATTCTCTCATATCTCAATTGTGAGTAATTTAACTTACTTCATTTGTATATATATGTTGGCCCTTGACCAAGTTTTGAGGACCCTTGGTCATTTTTTACCATTTTGGGAATTCGATAAGTTGTCGAAGGTGGAGCGCAAGTCGAAGCAGATATCGTGGGATCTTGTCCCATTTTTAGTGCTTTTTGGTTTTTGGGCTTATGTAATGGGTATGGGGATGTCGGCCCATGGGTTTACCCATTCTTAGGCCTATTTTTTAATGAATAAATAGAAGTCTAGGCAATGTAAGAAATAGTGACTAGTCAGTGTGAGCCATTGTTGCTAAGTGAAAAAGTAGGTTTGTGTGATTTGGCTTTGTGCACACTGTGTGAGACTTGCAAGGCTAAGTGCAAGCGACTGTAAAAGACTGTGTAAGTCTATGTAACTAAATATACTCGGGGAAGGAGGATCTGGCGAGGTGCACAAATCTCCTGTCCTCAGCGGAGTTGATTTGGAGGCTTTGTGCATGTAAGAATATTGAAAGAAGCTAATAAAGAAGATGAAGATTTGGTGGACGTAGCCCCAGGGTCAGGGTGAACCACGTATATCATGTGTTATGAATGCTTTGAGCTTTATGATTACTCTCTTGTTTATGTGATTTATTGCTTAGTGAATTCTTTGATGTTACATGAATATAATATGATAACTTAGTGTTGAATAACGTGAACGAATGCTAGCTCTGATCTTTATTGGTATGCTTAGTGCTTGAATCCATTGGATCTGTGTGAATGTTGTGTTGATCTATTGTTAGGGTTTAGTTGTGCTATAAACTAGATTGAATATTGATGAACTATAATTGCTAAGTGCTATGTTTAGGTGTTACAATCACAAATCTGTGTCCTAGATAAGGTTGTAGACATCTGATTCCTTCAACCACCCCTGCCTCTACCTCAAGTGAGACTTCATCTGCTTGGCAGGTGTTGTTGAAAGGGCTAGTAGTTAGGGTTTTTTTTGTGCGTTGTTGTAGCATTGAACCCTGGGTCAACCCCTGTGCCAAAAAATGGTTTCGTTGTCGGGACCTGAAACTGTGATTGTTGGGAACTACAGAAGAAGAAGCTCTGTGCGAAAATTTGACCTAAAACTATGAAATCTCTGTGAGTAGATATGTTTCCTTGGTGCGTAGTACTCTACTTGGATTGTGAAGCTCTGTGCTAAGAAGAGAAGTCTGCTCTGAAGAAAAGAGGTAAGATCTTGAAGCTTTGTGCTCTGAGAAAGGTAAGAATAGTGAGAAATTTTGATTGAAAAGGTAAGATAAGTAGAAATTTTTGTTTCAAAAATATGGATCTTGGTATGTTTGATAATTTTTGTCCTAGCCTGAAAACTAGGGCACATCTACAAGAAAGAAGATTTTATATGAGTAGATTTGATAAGAATAGTGAAAGATATGTTATTCCTATGCATAGAAAGAATGTTTGGACTAACAAATGGATGCACGATCCTAGAAAGAATTTTTTGCAGGTTAGCTACCATGATCCTAGTGCGCAGTACAAGAAAGGATGGGGATCATTTAAGAGAAAGAGAGGATTAACTCTTTGTTACAGTTGCAGAAGAGGACATCTTGCTAAGGAATGCCCTGGTAGAAGACCAAGTTGTCTTTGTTGTAAAGCTATTGATCATGAAGTTCTGGATTTCCCTAGAATGATTGCTAAGGTTGAAAGAATGAATATGAGACAAGAAAACCCTGAGGAAGGTTAAGAAACTAAGATCATGGAAGAACCCTGGAAAGAAGGTTAAAAAACTGTAATATTGCAAATCAAAGAAACCCTGAATGATCACAGAAACATCAACTTACCAGATATCTTCAAAGAAAAAGAATGCATAGAAACAAGAATAGGAGACTTTGAAATTGACTGTGTTCTGGATGAGGAAACACAGGTGAATATCATGACAGAAAGAACTTGGGAAATTTTAGGAAATCCTGCTATGATTCCTTCATTGGGAGGAATAGCATTATATAGAGGAAAGTTGATAACCCTATGTGGAAGACTTACCCAGATATCTATGAGTTCTCATGGAACCTCAATAGAAGAATATTTTGATGTTGTTAAATTTATTGAGAACAATGCCTAATTTTCTATGTTACTAGGAAAACCTTGGATCAAAAAGGATCAAGCTAGAAGAAAAGAAGAGGAAGTCTTATAGCAAAAGAAACAAGAATTAAAATATTTCATGACTAGGAGGATCACACATTTGATTGAAGAATAGGAGAACAGGTCGAAGTTATTCAAAACTAGAAACTTGGATGTCAAATTTGAAAGGACACACGAGGAGTTGAGACACATATCTGTACATGAGACTAGAGAACCTACACCAGATAGAGAAGAAGTATTTCCCTTGAACCCTAGTGGAGACCATCAACAGTATGAAGTTACTATACCCAGAGAATATCAGAATGGAAATAGGAATATCAAGACGAATATCACCAGGAAGAAGGCTAGAAATCTCAATAAGAAGAAAGCAAAGATAGAAAAGTTACAGAAAGTTCCAAAAGGAACTGCGTAGAAGGAAGGATTCTAGAATCTGAACTTCGTTGGGATACCAATACAACACAGCATGGCACTTCGCCATGGCGAAGAAATATGACTATTGGAGGCATTATAACCGTTAGCCCGATGACCCGAACGGTTAGAACAACAGTTATGGCTAGAAATCTCATCGTCAGACCATTGGGACCATGCCGTAATGCACAAAACTACATTAATGAAGGCTTATTTCCCATTGGAGAGATCCGTTACCTAGTTGTCTACTTATTCCGTCGAGCCTTGCATCGACAACACTTTTTCCACCCGTGATTATTTGAGCTCAAAGATTATTTGATTTCGTGCAGTGATCATCGAGATTTCTCCATCCATCCCATTGCATTGAGTAGTTTCTCTTCAACCTGAGATACTCATCCACGACCGTGTATGTCTGAAGAACTTAGTGCAGTTGAAGAGTTTATGAAGGAGATACTCACTAACCTCATGACTGAAAATATAATGTCTGTGGGCATACAATCTTCCTGCAGACTGGTTGATGTGACTGAAACCCGCCTTCATCGAGCACAAGTTGAGAAATACCAGGCCATAGTGTCCCTGAAACAAGCACAAGAAGAAGTTATAGAGCAACGCAGGATTGCGCAACAAGAGAAGGACACTCTTCAAGCGAATTTCAAAGAAGAGAGAGCATAGATCCAACAGGAAAAATAAAATCTACTCAAGGAGTAGTTCAGAGTAAAAGAAGCAGTCAACAGAGAACTTTTCTCTGTGACGGGATTGGAGAAGAAGGAGGAAGAACCAATAGAACACCAAGTAGCACAGCTCGTAGAAACCATCTCGCAGCTTCAACAGAGAATCACAGATCTAGAGCTAAGAACAGTGCCCAGTACCCCACAAGATGTGAGAGATCAAAGAGAAGCGACTACTCAAGGTGAATTTGAAAGAATCAAGGGCCTTGCCATGGGATGTAAACAATTGATTGATCGCAGTGCCCAAACTTATGAACGACTCACTGAGGATGTTGAATTGAAGGCACTGGAGTCACATCTCTAGGAGGCAAAGAAGCAATCAAAAATAGTACAGGCATAGTTGAAGCCCATGTCAGCTATTGAGAGGATGAAGCTATCCCAAGAACATCACACTACCTAGTAGCAGGCCCACACCATTCAGAGAAGATTCATGGAAGTAACTTAGAGGCTCCAACCAATAAAGGACAAGGCTTGCCAACTATTCAAGGCCGTGGAGAAGAACTATAGAAATTCGTCACTAAAGTTGAACAATGCTTAGAGAGACTCATCAATGAAGCAGTAATCCAAGAGTTCACTGAGCAGGAGGTCATGGTACAACAAAAGGTTGAAGCCGCTCGAGCCAAGACCAATGATTTTGAGGCAGAGCTACCCAGATCAAAGAGTCATAGGTGAGTTTTTGGGGCCTATTGGACCTTGACCAAGTTTTGAGAACCCTTGTTCATTTTTGACCATTTTGGGACTTCGACAGGCTGTTGAAGGCAGAGCGCAAGTCGAAGTGGATATCACAGGATCTCTTCCCCTTTTTAGGGATTTTTGGGTTTTGGGCTTATTTAATGGGTATGGGGATGTCGGCCCATGGGTTTACCCATGCTTAAGCATATTTTTTAATGAATAAATAGAACTCTAGGTGATGTAAGAAGTAGTGACTAGTCAGTGTGAGCCATTGTTTATAAGTGCAAAAGTAGGTCTGTGTGATTTGGATTTGTGCACACTATGTGAGACTTGCAAGGCTAAGTCCAAGCGACTGTAAAAGACTATGTAAGGCTCTGTGCCTAGATCTACTCAGGAAAGGAGGATCTGGCGAGGTGCACGGATATCCTTTCCTTTGCAGATTTGATTTGGAGGCTTTGTGCATGTAAGAAGTTTTAAATAATCTAATAAAGAATATGAAGAGTTGGTGGATGTAGCCCCAAGGTGGGGGTGAACCATGTATATCCTGTGTTATGAATTCTCTATGCTTTGTGATTACTCTCTTGTTTATGTGATTTAATGCTTAGTGCAATATTAGATGATATATGAATCTGATATGATAGCTTAGTGTTGAATAATGTGAACGAATGCTAGATACGATCTCTGTTGGTATGCTTATTGCTTGAATCCATTGGATTTGTGTGAATTTTGCATTGATTTGTTGTTAGGGTTTAGATGCGTTGTAAACTAGACTGGATATTCATGAACTGTAATTGCTAAGTGCTCTTTTAAGGTGTTACAATCACAGATCCATGTCCCAGCTAAGGTTGCAGACATTTGAGTCTTGCAACCACCCCTGCCTCTACCTCGGGTGAGACTTCATCAGCTTCGTAGGTGTTTCCAAAAGGGTTGGTAGTTAGGATTTTTTCGGTGCGTTGTTGTAGCGTTGAACCCTGGGTATGCCCCTATGCCAACAATATCACACTCTCAAACTTTCTTATGCTCTTCCTCTATATCCATCTCACTAGTCGTGACCTCTCACTCTCCCTCTCACACTATATCA
>ML785367.1:136859-186689 GCA_009831015.1 Picea engelmannii | reverse complement strand
CTCATATAATATTGATTGTGAGTAATTTAACTTACTTCATTTGTATATATCACACTTTCAACCTCTCTTTTTCTCTTCCTCTCTCTCTCTCTTCCTCTCTCTCTCTCCATCTCACTAGTCTCGACCTCTCTTTTTCTCTTCCTCTCTCTCCATATCACTAGTCTCAACCTCTCTATCTCTCTCTCTCACCCTCTCACACACTCTCTACAACCCCCCACCCACCTCTTTGTCTTCCTCTCTCTCTCTACCCCACTCTTTGTATTCCATTCTCTCCCTATCACACTCACACATTCTCTCAATTAATATTGAGTGTGAGTAATTTAAATTACTTAATTTATATCACACTCTCAAACTCTCTTCTGCACTCTCTCTCTCTATCTCAATCTCGAACTCTCTCTACCCCCTCTCTCTGTCTTCCTCTCTCTCCCTCTCACAGTCACACATTATCTCATATATAAATTGTGAGTATTAATTTAACTTACTTCATTTGTATAAATAATTTTCTCAAAAGCTTCTCATCAAATAAATCACAATGAAAATCTGATGTCGGCATTAAACCATGACCTAGAGTACCTACACCTAGACCATGACGTACACATAGAGGGAGAGAGCCACCAAGAGTTGTATTTTTTTATTTTTAACAACATTGTTAGCATGTGCCTCAGTCTTCCCTCACACTTGAAATTTGTATACAGAATTCATTCCAATATCCATGACCTAGACAAAGGAAATACTATTTATGTATCTCTCTCTCTCTCTCTCTCTCTCTCTCTCTCTCTCTCTCATGCATGCTCACTCACTCTCTCCCCTTTTCTTCGTATTCCTCTCTCTTTCTCCCCCAAGTAATTTTCCTCTTTCCCCCACCCTATCACCACAACAACCATATAGATAAGTTCAAATTACAAACCATATAGATAAGTTCAAATTACAAATATAGAAAATAATAATAAGCTTGCTTTGTAATTTCAAATATAGAAAGCAATAATAAGCTTACTTTTTAATTTCAAATATACAAAATAATAATAAGCTTACTTTGTAATTTAAAATATATAATATTAATAATAAAAATTCATGAACATTAAGCCATGTTTTTTTCAGGAATTTCAAAGTGTTAAATATGACAATATAAAACTTTAGACAAAATCACAAAATAAAATTAGTAATGATTGCAAATAATAATGTTTTCCAAAGTACAACCTACTAATTATAAATCATAATGATTTTCCAACTACTACAACCTTAGTATCATAATCATTAACTAATGAAATAGCCATCTGAGTTTAATGACGACATTCATAAATTGTTTGATTGATACAACCGTCAGTTGGAGCGAATTGTGTGATAATTTACACATGAAGAGTATTAACTTGTACTTTGGAAATCCAATGAATGATTAAAACTTATATAGATTTTCTCATTTGGTTCATGATCCATTTAACAGTCATTTCATTGATCTTTTGTATAAGAAATATAATCAGATATTGGGTGTTGTGAATCTTGACGATTACACCTGTCTAATGGCAATGAAAGGCTCAAACTACCGGAGAAAGGCGAATAATTCAAAGGTTGAGAATACTTCTGCAACTACTACTAGTGTTACAAATTCTACATTTGTTGTTCCTGCAGCACTAGTTATTTAAAAAAAAATCATAGGTACATTTCTTGAAGTTCCTACTCATTCAACTAAGAATGCTCCTAAAGCAAGGGATAAAAAATTTAAAGCCCATGAAAGGAATGAAAAACCCATTGTGTACTTTTAGTTCATGGTTGAGAACAAATTGAACATAATTATAAATAATTTAATAGGGATTCAACATGATATTCATGTTCTAAAATGTCCCAGATTTCAAGGTGAGGGGAATAATGGAGTTTGAGGAGTTAGTTCATCTTCCTCTCGAAATAATGTCTACATTGGTGAAATGAGGAAATGGGTGATGCCTAAATATAGTAAGATCATTATATATTAGTTGTATTAAGCTTAAGTATTGTGTTTGAGGATGTTATTTAGACATATTTTGTAATTTTAATAATTCTAGGATTTTAGCCTAATACTTTGTACATCTCGTTTTGTTCTGGATTTAGGAGCAGAATGAACTCATTAACAAATTCAATACAATAAACACAGAGATATGAAGAATAACACATATATCCAGTGAACAATATCTTCTATTAAATAATGAAATAGGATGAAACTGTAAAACTGCAAAACTGAAACACTTGCTCGAATGGTGGAAACTTATATCTCTAAGAAGAGATGTGGATGCTACGTGCATCTATCTGAGTAGAATGGATTACAATGAGGTTCCAAAGGAATTTTTTATATTACTCATGAATGTCAAAACCCTAGACATCCAAAAACCTAACCCTAGAAGGTGAAACACCAAAAGTCATGTGGGCCCTATGGGTAAGTTGGTGTAAGTTGGTACCTCAACTTCCCAGGGTCATAAATTTTGCATTCGACCTCCATTTTAGGTGCGTGATATCCCATTGGAAAGGTCCTTCAGAGAACTAAAAATTTCATTGTTAAACTCTGACTCTGTCTACAGTTTGACTATGGTGAGCCAAAAAAACAATGTTAAGGGCCTCAAAACGGCCCTGGAAGTACAGTAAGATGTGTTGGCAAGAAAACATACAAAATAAGCCAGTTGGATTGGGCGAGAGGCCACCATATCCACCTGGAGGATATGTGGGGCTTCAGACAACCCTAGAAGTGTAGAACCCATAATTACAAATAAGTATAGAAGAATGTTTTGAACAAAAATGGACACAAGGAGCTTGTTGGAATAGGTGGGTGGCCACCAATATCCATCTGGATCAATCCTCCCCTCTTAGTAAGCAATGGTCTCCATTGTGTTGAGTTACCCCATCAGGTGAGGAAAATTCAGTTGGATTTGGCCTCGAGTGAACCACTTTCCTTGGTGTAGGAGTTGCCCTGCCTTGACAACCTAATAAAGATGGATCCTTTGTTGGCGAGTGCCCTTGACCTGTGTTTCCACTATATGATTAGTGCATGCTTGTTCCATGCATTCAGGTTTGATCTCTATTGGTGTCAGTTGTTATGCAATCTTGGAAGTGTCCAATAATGGTGGAAAATATGGCCGAAGGAGGTCCACATTGAATATTGGATGCAGGCCAAGGAAGAGTGGAGTGTTGTGCTCAAAAGCATTGCTACCCACATCCTTGGTGATAGTGTAAGGCCCATAAAGAAGTGGGTGAAGATTTCGATGGGGCCTAGTGAGATTCTCCTTCTGCAAATGTAACCAGACTTTGTCACCAACCTAGAATTGGTGTGGTACCCTGTGTTGATCATGGCGTTGCTTGTACTTAGCATTGGATTTATGCAAAATCTCCTGGACCTGTTGGTGGATGTGATGAATCCGCTCAATGAATATGGTGGATTTTTTTATCATAGGTTGATCACGGGAAGATTCTGTTCGTGCGGTGGCAAGAGGAAGTGCAACATTAATGGGTCCCAAGGGTTGGAATCCCAAACCCACCTGAAATGGAATATGGTCAGTGGAACTATGGAGAGCCATGTTGCAAGTGTGTTTTAAATATGGGAGACTCTCGTCCCATGTACGTGGATGCTTAGAATTGTACATGCACAAGATGTGCACAATCATCCTATTGATGACCTCTGTTTTTCCATTGGTTTGGGGGTGGAAAGTAGTGGATTTTGTGAGCTTGGTTTGCAACAAAGACTAGAGACTCAACCAAAACGTGTTGAGGAACCTATTGTCTTGGTCAAAGATGATGTTCTATGGTATCCCAAAGTGTACCCACACTCATTCGAAGAAGAGCTTGACAGTATCTTTGAAAACCGATCAATGACCACAAACACACAGTCATTTCCTTTCTTGTTGGATGCCAAGCCAGACATGTAATCCATTGAGATGGATTCCCAAGGCTTCTTGGGAATAGGAAGACTGGTGTATAATCCTTTATTATTGATGGATGTCTTGGAAATGGCACAGGCAGTGAAACATATGATACACTTGCTGACGTCATGTCAAAGTTTGGGCCCATGAAAATGTTTCTAAAGAACGACCACAGTTTTCTCTACGCCAAAATGTCCTACCACCCAATTGTAGTGGGATTCCCAAAACATATTTGCATGCTTGCTTGTAGGAACAAAAAGATGGCCCAAGTGGCATAAGAGTTTGTCCTAAATGTGAAAATCGATGACAGTTGTGCCTGAACCCAAGAGCTAATAGGTGGTGGCTAAGTCTGGATCTTGTTGATAAAGTTGGGGCCACTTAGATGCTTCATGTCCACAGGAATGGAGCACAGTGGTGAGTGTAGCCACATGAGGCCGACTGAGGCAGTCAGTGACACGATTGGAGATACTTGTCTTATACTTGATGTTGAGATGGAATTGTTGCAGGTAGGTGGACCACTTCTGATGGCGATCGCTCTACAATTTCCCCTGTGTTTGTATGAACTGCAGAGGCTTGTGATTAGTGTCTATGATAATCTCTTTCCCCAAAATGTAATGTTTCCATTGACGACAAGCTTGTACAATGGAATACATTTCCTTTTCATAGGTTGGGTATTTCCAGATAGTATCGAAGAGTGTCTCACTATGGTATGCAACCATATGCTCGTGATGAGTGATAAATATTCCCACAACATAGTCAAATGCATCAATCTCAATCTCGAATGGTTGTTGCAGATTAGGTAAGGAGACTACTAGAGCTGAGCACAAGATATGATTTAGATCATTGAATGCTCATTGTTGCTCCTTCCCCCACATGAACTTGGCTCTACCACCTCCCTTGGTCACATGGTTGAGGGCCCATGCAATATGGGAGAATCCCAACACGAACCCTTCGTAGAAGTTGTCTAGTCCCAAGAAGCTCTAAAGCTTGGCCAATGTGGTTGGGGCTGGCTAGTCACAGATGACTTGGATCTTAGCTGGATCAACATGTACCCCATGCTCATCAACAATGTATCACAAGTATTGGACCTTTTTCATGAGAAAATAGCATTTTTCCAAGTTGGCATAAAGCTTATGATGTTGCAGAGTGCTCAAAACCTATTGAATATGTTGCATATTCTCCTCCCATGTTCTGTTGAAGATGAGGATGTCATCCAAATATACTACCACAAAGGAGTTGGTGAAGGGTATCAATACATCATCCATCAACCTCATGAAAGTGGTTAGTGCATTTTGTAAGCCAAAGGGCATGACTAGCCATTCGTAGAGACCTTATTTAGACTTGAAGGTTGTCTTCCATACATTAGTTGGTTCGATGGGAACCTAGTGGTAGCCATAATTTAGGTCAATCTTGCTAAAAAAAAAATCCCCCTTGAGTTGGTCAAGAAGGTCATCAATCTTGGGAATGGGATAGCAGTTCCTGACTGTGATTTTGTTTAAGGCTCTATAATCAATGCAAAGTTGTCAAGTCCCATCCTTCTTTTACACCAGTACAATCGAGCTTTCGCAAGGGGAGGAGCCAGGTATGATGTGCCCCTTTTGAAGAAGCTCTTAGATCTTATGCCTGATTTTTCCATTTTACATCATCGAGCATATATAGACTGGTCCATTAGGTAGAGGTGTGTCATGGATCAGATCAATTGGATGCTTGACTTCACAGTGTGTTGGTACCCCTTTAGGTGAGGAGAATATGTATATGTATTCTTACATGATCTCTTCCACTTGCTTTTGCTACAAAGAGAGGCTTTGTGTAGAGACTATGAATGTGGCGGTGACCTTCTACTTACTTTGAGAATGGATCACAAAGAAGATGAAATTCCTATTTTTTGAAATGACCTTATTGCATTTCTTAGCAGAGATTAAAGAAATAGTAGTAGGCGGCGCTACCTCTGGGATCCTGTACAATTTTCTACCCAAAGTACACTACAGGGTCTAGAATCATACACAGCATGACGCTTCCACAAATATGGTTTTCTTAAAATAACATCACAAACTTCAAGGGGAGAAATATCACATAGTACCTGATCTTTGAAAGGCTTGATGTCGTAGGGCAGACGACATAGTTGGCCGACACGAATATCTCTTCCTTGGCAAAGCCAACTGATGGTGTAGGCCTATGGGTGCGATGTCATAGGTAGGTCTAGTCACTTGATGACCTCTATTGAAATCAAGTTCTTCTAACTATCGTTATTGACAATGAAATGAAGAAGATCCCCCTTTACCCACATCTACGAGTGAAAGAGGCGTTCCCCTTCCTCTGGTTCTTCTGGTTCGCTTGGCTGGAATTTGGTGGTAGTGATAGTGGCACCGGGTTCAACATCGATAATTTGCTTCCCTCCTTCAGGATTTGAATGAGAATTAGAATCGAACTCTGACTTGAAAGCCTTCAGCTCAACCACGAGGGACTGCTTGGAGTGGCATTCTTTGGTATTGTTCCAAGGACTTTTATGGTACTCACACCATTTTCCCATGTCCTTCTTCGTCTTCTCATTTCCCTTCTTATGTTGCGTCTTGGACCAATTTTCCTGAGGGCGACCACCTCGACTTGGTCCCTTGCTGTGTGGGTTGGGGATGCCTTTTCCCTGCTTCCACTGTGAGGGGTTTGTAGATCCAAAATCTCGCCTTTTCTGCTCGATCTTGACAGTGTATCTATAAGTCATGCCCAATGAGGCAATGTCCAGGAACTCCATTTCTATTTGAATGTATCTATGAAAATATTCGTGGTATTTAAGCACTAGATGATGTTTAGAGTCTTTGATACCCAGCTTGGTGCATAGGGTATGGAAAATATTGGTGAAATTTGGTACTGTCTGGTCCCTTTCTTGACGTAGGTTGGTCCATCTGGTGTATTGGTCCTCATAGCTTCCAACGGGGTAGTATTATTCTTTAATGGCGTTCTAGAAGGAATCCCATGTAGGGGCCCCCACAAACATTGTAGATTCCTCTACGACCCTTTTATCATAGTAAGTAACCCATCAGTATTTAACATGGGGAATGGCCTTAAGGAGTGAAAAATTGATATTTTACCTATCGGAAAAATTGTGGACTGAAAAATACCCTTTGAGAAGATTCAACCATTTATCTACATCATCTGCATCTATAATTTCTTCAAATAATGGAATATCAAAATTTACCTGTACCTTGAAGGGGATTGAATGGCCACTTGATGAAGATGCCTCTCCTGTGGGAAGTCGTCGAAGGATCTGCACAAAGTTATCCATCATTTCATTCCTTTGTCACCTGAGGTCTTCCTCGAGCAAAATTTTAATAGGATCTACTACTCCATCATCTTTCTTTTTTTCCCCCATGGGTTGTTGTTGGGCCTGGCATGGCCGATATTGCAATGGATTGATTGGTTCGAGTCCCAACTTCTTGTACCCAGATATTGTCAGGGACATGCATGAAGAA
Source organism: Picea engelmannii (assembly GCA_009831015.1). NCBI lineage: Eukaryota > Viridiplantae > Streptophyta > Pinopsida > Pinales > Pinaceae > Picea > Picea engelmannii. Next base: position 179,344 of record ML785367.1, on the reverse strand, counting down.
AAATAAATGAAGAGCAGACCGCTCTTATACCATTGATCCGGATTTAGGAGCGGAATGAACTAATTAACATATTGAATACAATAAACACAGAGATATGAAGAATAACATAGATATCCGGTGAACAATATCTTCTTTTAAATAATGAAATAGGCTGAAACTGTAAAACTGCAGAACTGAAACACTTGCTTGAATGGTGGTAGCTATCTCTGAGAAGAGATGTGGTTGTTATGTACATCCGTCTGAGAAGAATGGATTAAAATGAGGCTCAAGAGGCATTTTTGATATTACTCATGAATTCAAAAACCCTAGACATCCAAAAACCTAACCCTAGAAGGTGAAACGCCAAAAGTCATGTCGACCCAATGGGTAAGTTGGTGTAAGTTGGTACCTCAACTTCCCAGGGTCGTAACTTTTGCATGTGACCTCCATTTTAGGTGCGTGATAGCCTGTTGGAAAGGTCTTTCAGAGAAATACACATTTTGTCATAAAACTCTAACCCTGTCTGCAATTTGACTGTGGCGAGCTAAAAAAACAACGTCTAGGGCCTCAAAACGGCCTTGGAAGTACAATAAGATGTGTTGATATGAAAACATACAAAATAAGCCAGTTGGATTGGGAGAGAGACCACTTCTATCCACCTGGAGGATGTGTGGGGCTTCAGAAATCCCCAGAAGTGTAGAACCCACAATTACAAAGAAGTATAGAAGAACATGATGAACAAAAACGGGCACAAGGAGCCAGTTGGAATAGGTGGGTGGCCACCAATATCCATCTGGATCACGTTTTTAATATAAATGACTTGTGGTGTTCCTTTAATGACTCATCTCTTATTTGAAAAATGTGTGTTATATTTATCTAAAGAATAATTACAAGAAATATTCATCTGAAAAATATGTTAGCAAGATATTTTGTTTATAATTTCTTGGTTTCCTTAAGCCAATGCGGAATTTCATATTTCCACTCATATATATTTTATACTATGTTCGGTTTTTGTAAGGAATTTTAAATTATGTTGAGAAAGAAGAATTTGTAATAAGAGTTTTTTTGCACAATAGAGTCTTTTTATGAATGAAAATGAAAAACTTACCTTGGTTTCCCTCATAACCCACCATCCTATCATTCATCATAATGTTGTAAATCTTTCTGCATATAAATCATCCATTTTGGAGTGTAAATGCACTACTAATTGTACAAATAGGTTATAAATATTGGAATGATCACTTGTTGAGGGTTGTTGAGGAATCAAGATGTTCTGGGATATTTCTTGCAGTGGTCAATGCTACATTCATTGATTTGATCCAATGTTCTTTTTTAAGCAAAATTTCACTAATTTTTCTATATTTATTTTTTTTTAATAAATTTAGTCTACATATTTTCATATTTTCATTGAAAATAAAAAGCTTGTAGCATAATTTATTATTATAGTTATGCATACACTTATTTTTTTCACTTAAATATAAACATTGCCCATGAACATATAATAGGTTTTCTTAAAAAAAAATTCAAATCAATGATTATGCATCCCAATTTTTTGGGAATATTCACTACTTGTGGATGAAGAGTTAATAGAAAATACTCTTGGGAAAACCCTGAATTTTCAATTGAATTCATGTAAATTTATGTAAGAAAATTAAATGTTTTTAATACTTGTATTATTATTTTTACTTCTTAAAATATTTAGAGTGAAAATTGAGCAACCATTTAAAGTTGGTTTTCCCATTTGGGTTTGAGGGTAACTACATTGTATTTGGGCATGGATTTATCTATGGATGTGAAGTAATTCATGTGTGAATGATGCTCTTATTTTGTTTAATGTTTTGTTTTGAGTTGTGAATGGTGATACTTGAGAATGAAAAGAATAAAATATTATGTGTGAATTATTGTTTTTCTTGGATAATCTTAATATGATGCCTATAATTGAATTCATGGTTAAAATGAAGAATTCCCTATTGTATTTAAGTTAGATTCACTCAAAAATTCATTTTCCAGTTAATACTATTTATTTCAATGGTTGCCTAGTTATTTTAATGGCAAGAAAATTAAATCTTTGTTATAGCTCTGTAGATTTACTTCATAATTCCTTTCTTCCTTCGAAAATAAATATTTTCAACAACTCTTTATTCACCACCATTCATTTTATTCTGAGATCGTAGATTTGTGGCTACCATTACTAAGTTATTGCATAAATTTATCTAGTTTCTAATTCTTTTATGTCAAGCTTATTGACTGTTAAGGGAAGACACAACAAGTTCTTTGCTTGTCCATGCAGGTTGCACACGGGTTGTTCCATCTTCCCTAAATATTGTACATGGGTCATAGAGGTCATACTAGCATGGCATCAAGTTGTCATTGGTTCCCTAACATCGTATGATTCAATTGTTGGGAAGCCAAAAGTTTTTTTAACATTTTGGCAGAGAGTTGAGTGGTAATTTGTGCCACTAAATTAGAACCTAAATAATTTAATTCCTCTCTTCCTTGTTTGGCATATTGTGAGTTAATATTGCATGGGCATTCATAGGTTCAAAGCATTGGTTTTTGTGGATTTTTTTTCCTATTCCATGTCATTAAAATAAATGCCTCAAGTTTTGATTTAATAAATGGTGTTAAGTGAATTAAGAAATTTCTATCACTTATGTGGTTCAAATAATGATGGATAAGTCAAATTGGATTTGATCATAAGAACATGAAACTAGTGAAGGCATTGTGATTTACATGATGACTACCAGTGAAGCTTCATTTATGTCATTACAGACACTTGGGAAGAGTACTTACATATTTATGAGCAATGTTTTGCAATGAAAGTTGTAGTGGAATATTTAGTATATACTTATGGTTATTACAGCCAAAGGTACACTGAGTTGAGTTCTTTCAGTTATACAAACATTGAAAATAAAGATTGTAGCATTATGATAAATACTATTGGCCTGAATTAGGATAGAGGTATATGCAATTTAATCTTAGGAGCATAGACATTGAGTAGATATTGAGAATTATGGTCTATATAGATATCTTTATCTATTGAAATAATGCATTATGTATGTTGTTGAACTAGTGTTTCTTATGTTGGGGCCCCTCACTAATTCTTGATAGTAAAACTTGTAAATATTGTTGTTGGGGTTCTAATGACAAGTGTATTGCTAGGTTTAAAAATATTTTGGACAAAGAGAGCACATACCTAGACAATTAGACAAGTGTATAATTATTGAGATACAACCATTTTTTCACAATAAGAGCTTAACATTAAATCATCCCATTAACCTTTTACTTCACGTTTGTATCTAGGCTCTCTCCCTCGTTCAACATGTAGGTATTGAATATTTAAATATATATTACTCTAAGGTCAATTTGCATCCTCTGATTCATCAAAATCCCATGAATCTTCATGCATAGAAATCATCCTTTTTGGAATGTAAAATGCACTACTAATTGTATAAACAGGTTATCGATATTGGAATGATCAATTTACATCTTAAATCCTAAATTATTGATCCTTATCCAACTGTGGGAATGTAGTTTAATATAGCCAACTTTACCAATTTGACATTTTTGGTTTTACAATGCAATTCTTATCCTTTATGCACACCAAGTAGGGTTAAGTCTCAAAATGAAAATATAAGTGTTGGATTACTGAGAGGGAGAGTGAATCATTAATAGAGAATTTAATCTTTTTTAACCAAAAAATGCAAGTGTTATATCAATGTAGCATTATCATACAATAGTTGTAGAGTAAATAAACAATGATCAAATGAGCAATCATACACATACACAGTACACCAGTGTTTTTACATGGAAACCCAAAGCAGGAGAAAACCACATAATGTTTTTTCTTAATGTCTTTAAGAACTACATTCATTGGAAGCACCAAATTCCTTTGTTTTCTAGCTGCAACTAGAAGGAGGATCCAACCCCCTAGTTTCTTGGGATACAACCAGAGGGAAGCTCCAACTCCCCAATTCTCTGGCTACAACCAGAAGGAGGCTACAACCCCCTATGTTCTTCAACTACAACCGGAAGGTGGCTATAACCACTTATCCTTGCCCCATCCAACTGCCCTGAAATATAAGTAGAATGATGGAACCACTGTCACACTATCACTATGAGATATATTGTTGTAAACCTATACCAATCAACCTGCACCAAACAACCTGTAACAACTTGTATCAATAATCTTACCAACATGTACCATACATCAACCTGTACCTCAACATGTACCATAAAAAAATGCATCAACCATGCAACAAACCTGTACAAATAACATGTCACAATAACATGTCCAAACAACCTATCATAACAACATGTTTCATCCATCTTACCAACCAAATCAGATCTACTCACCAAGATCAATCACCAAGACAACTCTCAACCATATGTATAATATCACCAAGATGTGCATCAACCAAGCATAACACAACAACTCATAATCATCACCAAGATCAATAAGTGCTTATAATAATATACCAAGACAAGTATGCTACATCATCCATAAACCATGTGTCAACAATACTACTAACAAGTGCCTCCAACCATGTACCAAGTATGTAACAATCATGCATCTACTACTCATCAACTATGACTCATCAATATGTACCAACATCATCATCTATCCACCTCATGTATGTGCCAACTCATCAACTACTTGTCTCAACCATGTACCCAACATGTACCTCAACCAAAATCCCTCATGAATCTCATCATCCAAATCTAATTTGTAAATCTGTAATAGACCTTGTGTATATGATCACATACCTGCAAACCTTCCTTAACTTTAACAACAAGAGACTAACATTTTCATCAAACTTTACTTTAGTTTCACATGACTAATTTTGGATTAGTCAACAACCCTAACTTGAATTAAGCATAACTATGTACCTTTAATGAATAAAGATCTGAAAATAGTACACAATGTTCTTTGGTGTATTTTATGCAATTCCTCTAGGTTTCACTACTTGGAACCTCTTAGAAAAGGAGTTATAGCAAAAATGACATACCTTGTTGAATTATGTCTTATTCTAGAGAAAGAACTTGTAGAGCGTTCCCCGCATAGAATATTGGTTGTATGGATCTGAAAATGGTACACGGAATACTACATAATGTAATCTAACCAATACATTTGGTCTTACTGAATTTGGATCTATTATGAATAATTTATGATGTTTTTACCTGAAACACCTGTTTTATACTAGTTTTAGGACTAGCCACAAACCTTATTTTCCACAGAGTGTAAATCCAAAAATAAAATGGCCCACAAGCTGAAATTTTTATCACACCTTCTTGGATATGTTTCCTCAATGGCCTCCAGATTTCGCAGTCTGAATCTTTCTAGAAAAAAATTTATTGTTAAAATGGTGAGATGACCTGTAAATAACATACCTTAGAAAGCATTATCAAAACAATTTATCCTCCCTTGAATTTCAGCCTTCTTTACTTCACCTTCCCTCTGAAATTATCCTTAGATATACTTTTATTACCTCAGTCACTTGTAAATATTCAATATGCTCAAGTGTGTTTTAAAATAACAGACCCTTTCCTCTTATTTATACTTTTATGTAGCTTCCTCAAGGGATTACCTTCTAACCATCTTAAACCACTTTCCTTATTTTATGTCTAACCAACTTCTAACCACTTGTCCACTTAGTAATTTCTTCATTAAATTTATTATTTAAATAATTTATTTTCTATCCACTTTGAATTATAGTACACTCATCACTTCACTTTATTATTTAAATAATTTCTTCTTTGCAACCACTTTGACTACTTTGACCTTTTGGGGCTTCTAGATGACTCATGAGGGTTCTCCAATTTCAGATGGCCATAACTCTCTAACTGTGAGTTATGTGACTTTCCACATACCACTGAAAATGGCATGACATGTACTATCCACCTAGAATATTCTTACCTTCAAATATATTAAAACTCATACCATTACATCAAACAAATTTGGGTCCATTGGACAACCTTTCTACTACAGGAATTTTCTACCGGACTTTCTTCAAGAGTTAAAATCAATGAAAGCCAACCCAAATAATAAAAAATATTCTCATTTGGCATTGATGGCAACCCTCTGATGAAATAATGAATTCATATCACTCATGCTCCCCATGTGACCATCGCTCCCTCTAGAACCATGCCTTTGTTCTCTTTCTCCAAGCATTTACCTTTGCATCTGATAAATCTCTCCCCTTTGTCATCAATGGCAAAGGTATATTTCCATCCAATATTGCTCCCCCTGAATGAAATCTTCCTTAAATTGATCTCCCAACCTGAAATTTCCTCTTTATGGTGCTTCCTCATGTAAATCTAAGACATATAAGATAAGCATTCGAAAGCATTCATTTTGGATTAGAAATTACTCTGAATCTCTTACGAAGATACTCAAAGGCTTCCCGTGGAAGCAGTTTTGTAAAGATGACTACCACTTGTCTTTTTTTCCCACATATTCAACTCTAATGTTCTTCTCTGCAACTCGTTCCCGTAGAAAGTGATACTTGATTGGAATGTTCTTCGTCTTGGAGTGCATCACTGGGTTCTTTGAGATATTGATGGCACTTGTATTATCACAATAGATTGGAATGGGCTCATCATACTCAACTTGTATATATGTTAAAGTTTGTTTCATCCATAGACTCTGTGTACAACATCGTGTTTCTTCAATACACTCTGCTTCGGTTGCAGATAAAGATATTGATGATTGTTTCTTGCTTAGCCAAGATAGTAAACACTCACCCAAGTAGAATGTTTCTCCACTAATGCTTCATCGGTCATCAAAGAAAACTTCCCAATATGCATATTTGGAGGCAATAAGTGATATATCCTTTCCTTTTGGATACCATAATCCAAACTCTTTTGTTCCTTTGAGATATCTGAAAATCCTCTTCACTGCTAAGAATTGTGATTCCTTTGGTGCTGCTTGAAATCGTGCCACCTGTCCAACTGCCTGCATTACATCTGGTCTGGATGTTCTCACATATAGTATGATACCAATCATTGACATGTATTTCCTCTGGTATGTATACTTTGAATCATCATGTTTTCTCAACTTGCAACTGGTTTGCATAGGAGTGGTAATTGGTTTGCAATCTTCCATGTCGAACCTCTTTAGCATTTCTTCTATATACTTAGTTTGAGAAATAAAAATTCCTCGGTTGCTTTGACGTGTCTGAAGACCCAGAAACAAGGATAGTTCTCTGAGTAATGACATTTCAAATTCATTCTACATATCCTTTTCAAATGTATGGCTTAACCTATCATCAGTACTTCCAAAATAATATCATCGACATAAACTTCAATCAATAAAATACCATCTTGAGTTACCTTGATGTAGAGGTTGTTGTCTTCACTTCATTTTTTGAACCCTTCCTTTTGTAGATATTTATCTAGCCTAGAGTACCATGCTCTAGAATCTTGTTTTAGACCATACAATTCCTTCTTTAATTTCACACATAATCTGTGTTCTCTGACAACTAAAATCCTTCTGGTTGTTTAATGTAGACTTCTTCTTCAAGTTCCTCATTTAGATAAGCTAATTTCATGTCCATGTGATACACTTTAATATTCTTGGAGCATTCATAAGATAAAAGAAATCGGATTGCTTCCATTTTAGCAACTGGCGAAAATGTCTCTTCAAAGTCGATTCCTTCAACCTGTGTGTATCCTTTACATACCAATCTAGCTTTATTCCTTGTAACCTATGCATCTTCATTTAATTTATTTATGAAAACCCACTTTGTGCCAATCAAATTCTTATTCTTTGGTCTTGGAATCAATTCCAAAGTGTCATTCTTCTCTATTTGATCAAATTCTTCATCCATGGCCTTATTCTAGAATTCATCCTTGTTGGCCTCTTCAAAATTGTTTGGTTCTATCATAGATAAGAGTGCTAGGTGCATTTGTTCTAGTGAACATATTCTTCTTCTAGTCTCAACTCATGCATATTTATTTCTGATAATCTGATCTGAAGGATGATTCTTTTGTACTCGTTTGCTAGGTGTCCTTGGAGGCACTTGTTGAACTAGCTCTTCTACTTTTGTCTGGTCCTCTTCATATTCCCCTTCTACTTCTTCTTCATCTTCTGCTTCTTCTTTGTAAAGTTGTTCCATTGATTCATTTTATTTTTCCTTTAATTCTCGTCCACCTGTTTCATCAATTGTTACATTGATGCTTTCCACAACTTTGTTCAACCTCGGATTGTAACACTTGTATGTTTTCCTTGTTCTTGAGTAACCAACAAGTACTCCTTTGTCCACACGAGAGTCAAAATTTCCCATTCTGCCATCTTCTCTTTTGATGTAGCATTTGCTTCCAAATACTCTAAATTCATTAACATTTGTTGGTCTTCCTTTCTATAGTTCGTAGGGAGTTTTGTCAGTGTCATTTCTAAGAATTACTATGTTTTGAATGTGAACTGTTGTATGCACTGCATGTGTCCAAAAAATATTTGTCAATTTGGAATCCATTAGCATTGTTCGATCCATTTCCTGTATTGTCTTGTTCTTTCTTTCAACAAATCCATTTTTTTGAGATGGCCTAGCAACGAAGAATTGTATTTTTATTCCATGCATGTTGTAGTAGTCCATAAATTCCTTTGAAATGAACTCTCCTCCATTATCATATCTCAAACATTTGATTTTTGAATCCATTTCATTTTCAACCATTTCCTTGTAGACCTTGAAGTTTTCAAAATCTTCTGACTTATTCCTGAGAAAGAAAATTGTAGTCATTCTGGTATAATCATCAACTAATAACATAAAGTATTTCTCATCTTTTAAACCCTTTGTTGTAGTTGGTCCAAATAGATCAGTATGCACAATTTCCAGTGGTCTTGTTGTTGAATATTCCTTTGATTTGAACCTGGTCTTTGTTTGTTTTCCTTGTTGACAATGCTTGCATAAAGTGTTGGTTGGTTTCATGATCTGGGGAATTTCTCTAATTGATTCATTTTTGCTGACTTTGACAAGGTTATCAAAGTGTATGTGACCCATTCTTTTGTGCCATAGCCAACCTTTATATTCCTTTCTTAGACAACACTTTTCATTTCCAATTTCACTTAATACATATATCTTGCTTGAAATTCTTGCAGTTGTCGCAATCTCGCACTTTTGTGAATGAAAGTAATTTTATGACCTTGGTCACACATTTGACTCACAATTAGAAGATTACATTTCATATCTTCTACTAGTAGAACATGTTCTTCCTTGGTATTCTTTTTTCCAATTATGATTGTGCATTTTCTAATGATTTTAGCTGAATCATCATTTTCAAAGGAGACTGATCCATCTATTTCCTTTCTTAATGTAAGAAACTTGTCTTTATCACCTGTCATGTGTTTTGAACAACCATTGTCAACATACCAACCATGTTTCTTCTACTTAGCTTGTAGAGTGAGTGTTCATTCTTCATTGCTATATTGATTCTACTTTCTTATCCATGTTCTCTTCTAAGGTTCTTGTCTGTGACTGTTGTTGTTCTGTTGTGGTTCTCTAGGAGGGATTGTCATTCTACAATATTTGGCCATGTGTCCAAATTTGTTGCACATGTAGCATTCCACTTCAATGCTCAATGATTCAAACCTATTGCAGTTTCATCTTTGTGTTTCACTAGGCCTTATTAGATAGTCATTTTGTGTATGACTTTCAAAGTTGTTTATGTTCCTGCTATTAGCTCTGCAATTTAGAGCTTTATGTCCAAAATTATTGAATGCATAACATAAACCAAAAAAGACAGTTTGATACCAGGGAGTTGAAGATCTTATGAAAGGAGTTACTCTTATGAATCCTTCTTCTTCCTGAGGCCTATTTTTTTTTGCCGATCATTGATTCTGAAGTCTGAATCTTCTCAGTGGAGGAGTGTCTCTGTAATCTTCCTTATAGATATTCCTATCCCCTTTGATTGTTTATGCATATATTTTTGGATATATTTCTTGTTCTATTTCTTTGGAGCTTGATCCCTTTTCTGTCTGATTGTATCCAAGTCTGGACTTGTCATGATAAGGATTTTGACTGCTAATAATGTCATCCAAAAATTTTGAGTTATTCTGCATATTTTTCTTTTGAAAATCCTTTCTCAATGTGACAAGCTTTGTTTCCAAATTTCCAATGATCATGTCTCTTTCTTCTAATTGTTCTTTCAGTGCTTCTTCAATTCTTTTGTGTTCTTCTATTTGAACCTTCAATTTCATGATCATTTGTTCTAGTTCCTGAGTGTCTTATTTCTTGTCTAGTTATGTTTGTAGCTTCTTGTTTCTCTTCTTTTATATTCTTATAACTTATATGGCACTCAACAATTCTTCTCGGTAGTCAAATTCTGCCTCTTCGTACTCTTCTTCAGTGTCTTATTTATCAAAGTCTTCTATTTCCATGAATAGAAATCTTTATGCCTCACTATCATTGACTTCATATTCATCTTATGAGGAGATGTCTTCTTTGGTGCATAAGATTTTCTTGAAAGCTTTATTTTTGGTTCTTTTTCCTTTATATTTTTGTTTTCTATTTGAGTAATCTTCATCATTCCTCTTATTTTTATTATGAGGACATTTTTTTATAAAAATGATCAATATGATCACAATTAAAACAAATCAATGGAAGCTTAACTTTATATCTGTCATTGGTTCCCTTGTTCAATCTTCTAACAAAGTTGGCCACTTCTTCTTCTTCATCTTCTGAGAAGTCATTGTTGTTGCTATGTTCCTTTTTCTTTCCCTTTTGATTTGACCTTTTGGATTCTTTGAAAATTTCTTCTTTTATATCTGGATTTTCCTGTTCAGTTCTCATTTCATATGCTATGAAGATTCCATGTAGTTCGTCCATGTTTAATGAGTCTAGATCTCCTCTTTCTTCTAGTGCTGATATCTTAGGATCAAATATCATAGGAAGAGATAATAGTACCTTTTGAACAATTACATATTCTTCAATTTATTCTCACAATACTATGATTGCATTCGTTTTTTCATAGACTCATAAGAAGTAAGCTACAATATTCTCATCTTCCTTCATATTTAGTTCTTCGAATTGATCTCTGTAAGTTTGAAGCTTTGTTGCTTTGACTTTTGAATATCCTTCATAAATATTTTCAATTTTGTCCCAAATCTCTTTAGCAGATTTACAATGTACAACTTTGGTATATACCAATTCACCAAGACCATTCAGAAGTGAATTTGTACCTTTGGAATTATTTTAAGCGATTTTCATTGTTTTTTCACTTGTTGGCAAAACTGTTGGTTCTTTGTATCCATCTACTACTGATTGCCAAATTCCAAATCCCTGTGCCTATATATATGTTTTCATCCTTCTGCTATGGAATGCATACTTATGTCCATCAAACTATGGTATTTCATTTTTATACATGTTGTTGCTCTCCATGATCTACCTTTTAGTGGTTAAACTGATTTATGAAGGAACCTACTCTGATACCAATTGTTGGAATACTAAGAGGGGGGGGGGTAAATCAGTAATAGAGCAATTTAATTTTTTTTAACCACAAAATGCAAGTGTTATATCAATGTAGCATTATCATCCAATAGTTGCAGAATAAATAAACAATGAACAAATGAACAATCATACACATACACAATACACCAGTGTTTTTACGTGGAAATCCAAAGCGGGAGAAAACCACAGAATGTTTTTTCTTATATATCTTTAAGAATTACATTCATTGAAAGCACCAACTTCTCTTTTTTTTCAGTTGCAACTGGAAGGAGGCTCAAACCCCCTAGTTTCTCAGGCTACAACCTGAGGGAAGCTCCAACTCCCTAATTCTCTGGCTACAACTAGAAGGATGCTATAACCCCCTATGTTCTCTAGCCACAACCAAAAGGTGGCTACAACCACATGTCCTTTCCCCATCCAACCACCCTGAAATATAAGTAGAATGATTGAACCACTGTCAGACTATCACTATGAGATATACTATTGTAAACCTATACAAATAAACCTAAACCAAACAAACTATAACAACTTGTACCAATAATCTGTGCCAACATGTACCATACATCAACCTATACCTCAACCTATAACGTAAACAAATGCATCAATCATGCACAAAACCTGTACAAATAACATGTCCAAACAACCTATCACAACAACCTATCTCATCAATCTTATCAACCAAATCAGATATACTCACCAAGATCAATCACCAAGACAACTCTCAACCATATGTATAATATCACCAAGATGTGCATCAACCAAGCATAACACAACAACTCATAATCATCACCAAGATCAATATGTGCTTCTAATAATATACCAAGAGAAGTATACTACATCATCCATAAACCATTTGTCAAAAATACTACTAACAAGTGCCTCCAGCCATGTACAAATTATGTACCAATCATGCATCTACTACTCATCAAATATGACTCATCAAGATGTACCAACATCATCAACTATACACCTCATGTTTGTGCCAACTCATCAACTACTTGTCTCAACCATGTACCCAACATGTACCTCAACCAAAAGTCCTCATCAATTTCATCATCCAAATATGATTTATAACTCTGTAATAGACCTGGTGTATATGATCACATACATACAAACCTTCCTTAACTTTAACAACAAGAGACTAGCATTTTCATCAAACTTTACTTTAGTCTCACATGACTAATTTTGGATTAGTCAACAACCCTAACTTGAAATAATCATAACTATGTACTTGTAATGAATAAAGATCTGAAAATAGTACACAATGTTTTTTGGTGTCTTTTATGCAATTCCTCCAGGTTTCACTACTTGGAACCTCTTAGAAAAGGATATATGGAAAAAATGGCGTCATTGTTGAATTATGGCTTATTCTAGAGAGAAAACTTGTAGAGCGTGCCCCGCACAAAATATTTGTTGTATGGATCTAAAAATGGTACACAGAATATTACAGACTCTACTCTAACCAATACATTTTGTCTTACTGAATTTGGATCTGTTATGAAGAATTTATGATGTTTTTATCTGAAACACTTATTTTAGACTAGCTTCAGGACTAGCCACAAACCCTATTTTACACAGAGTGTAACTCCAAAAATACAATGACCCACAAGATAAAATTGTTATCACAGCTACTTAGATATGATTCCTCAACAACCTCCATATTTTTTGGTCTAGATCATTCTATAAAAAATGTTATTGTGAAAATGGTGTGACGACCTATAAATAACATACCTTAGAAAGCATCATCAAAACAATTTATACTTCCTTGAATTTCGGCCTTATTTACTTCACCTTCCCTCTGAAATTCTCTTTAGATATCCTTTGGTTCCCTCAATCACTTGTAGATATTCAATATGCTCAAGTGTGTTTTAAAATGAGATACCCTTGCCTCTTATTTATACTTTTATGTAGCTTCCTCAAGGAGTTAGCTTCTAACCATCTTAAACCATTTTCCTTATTTTACCTTCTAACCATCTTAAACAATCTTAAACCACTTTCCTTCAATTTAACTTTATATGCATAGGTAAATTTACCATTTATGTAACTCCATCTAATTAAAACTTATAAAACAAAATTTTGAGCTATAAAGAAGCTTGGTCATGCATTCTCATTTAGTAACTTAGAACAATCTATACCTTGCAAAATACAAGGAAACATTTGTCTATTTTGCACAACCACCCTTTTTAAACTTACAATTGCAAAATAAACAACATGAGCAGGTCTATTATGCTAAACTGCATCCCCAACAACTATCACAAATCAAATCTAAGGTATAATACAGCATTGGGTTACTTTTTACAATAAATGTTTGCATTTCTGGGGTTTTACTATGCATATTTTGCCTATTTTTGCACATAAGAGTCTTTTATGACTCTTAATGCAAAACTGACCTTAGTTTATCTCTTAAACCACCATCCTCTAATCATCAAAATTCCATCTATCTTTTTCAATAGAAATTATCATTTTTGGAGTATAAATGCACTAATAATTCTACAATCAGGTTTTACATATTGGAATGATCATTTACAAATTAAATCCTAAATTATTGATCCTTATCCAACTTTGGGCGTCTAGTTTAATATATCCAACTTTACCAATTTGGCACTTGATTTTACAATGAAATTTTTATCCTTTATGCACACTAGGTAGGTTTAAGTATCAAAATGACAATATAAGTTTATAGACATGTGTGAAATAACAAACTACATCTTATGCAAGATGAACCACCAAAGTTGGTTCAAGTTGGAGACTAGGGCTTGCATTCGAGGCTGAGGCAGTTTTCCCTTCAAATTTACATGAAATCCCAATTCTAGGTTCATGAAAGCAACCTCTCATGTTCTTCAATTTAACTTTAGATGCATAGGTGAATTTACCATTTATGTAATTCCATCTAATTTGAACTTATAAAATTACTTTTGGAGCTACAAGGAAGCTTGGGCATGCATTTTCATTTAGTAACGTAGTACAATTTATACCTTGAAAAATACAAGGAAAACTTTACCTCTTTTGCACAACCACCCTTTTTAAACTTGCAATTTCAAAATCAACAACATGAGCAGGTCTACTATGATAAACCACATCCCCAACAATTGACATAACTCAAATCTAAGGTATAATACAACACTGGGTTACATTTTACAAACATGTTTTGTGTTTCCAGGGTTTTACTATGCATCTCTTGCCTATTTTTGAATAGAAGAGTCTTTTATGACTCTTAATAAAAAACTAACCTTGGTTTATCTCCTAACCCACCATCCTCTGATTCATCAAAATTCCATGAATCTTTGTGCATATAAATCATCCTTTCTTAAGTGTAAATGCACTACTAATTGTACAAACAGGTTATGCATATTGGACTGATCAATTTACAAATTAAATCCTAAATTATTGATCCTTAGCCAACTTTGGGCATGCAATTTAATACAACCAACTTTACCAATTTGGCACTTTGGTTTTACAATATAATTTCTTTCCTTAATTTGCACCATGTAGGGTTGTGTCTCAAAATGCCAATATAAGTTTATAGAGAGATGTAAAATCACAAACCACAGCTTATGCAAGATGAACCACCAAAATTGGCTCAAATTGGAGACTAAGAAAGGCATTTGAGGATAAGGTAGTTTTCCCTTCAAATATACATGAAATCCCAATTCTAGGTGCATAAAATCAACCTCTCATGTTCTTTAATTGAACTTTAGAAGCATAGGTAAATTTACCATTTATGTAACTCCATCTAATTAAAACTTATAAAACTACTTTTTGAGCTACAGGGAAGCTTGGGCATGCATTTTTATTTTGTTGCCTAATAAGGTTTATACCTTGCAAATTACAAGGAAAAATTTGTCTCTTTTGTACAACCACCCTTTATAAACTTTCAATTGAAAAATAAACAACATGAGCATGTCCACTATGATAAACCATGTCCCAAACAACTTGCACAACTCAAATCTTAGGTATAATAGAGCATTGGGTTACTTTTTACAAACATTTATTGCATTTCCGGGGTTTGAATATGCATCTCTTGCCTATTTTTGCACAAAATAGTCTTTTATGACTCTTAATGAAAAACTTTCCTTGGTTTGTCTCCTAACCCACCATCCTTTGATTCATCAAAATGCCATGAATAATTGTTCATAGAAATCGTCCTTTTTAGAGTGTAGATGCACTACTAATTGTAAAAACAGGTTATACATACTAGAATGATCAATTTACAAATTAAATCCTAAATTATTTATCCTTAGCCAACTTTGGGCGCGTAGTTTAATATAGCCAACTTTACCAATTTGGCACTTTGGTTTTACAATGTAATTTTTATCCTTTATGCACACCAGGTAGGTTTCTGTCTCAAAATGTCAATATATGTTTATAGACAGGTGTGAAATAACAAAATACATTTTATGCAAGATGAACTACCAAAGTTGTCTCAAATTGGAGACTAGGGTGTGCATTTGAGGATGAGGCAGTTTCCCTTCAAATTTACATGAAATCTCAATTATAGGTGCTTAAAAGCAACGTCTCATGTTCTTCAATTGAACTTTAGATACATAGGTAAATTTACCATTTATGTAACTCCATCTAATTAAAACTTATAAAACAACTTATGGAGCTACATGTAAGCTTGCACGTGCCTTTTCATTTAGTCACCTAGTATAGTTTATACCTTGCAAATTACAAGGAAAAAATTGTATCTTTTACAAAACCACCATTTTTAAATTTGCAATTGCAAAATAAACAACATGAGCAGGTCCATTATGATAAACCACATCTCCATAGACTTGCACAACTCAAATCTAAGGTATAATAAAACATTGGGTTACTTTTTAAAAACAATTTTTGCATTTCCAAGGGTTTATTATGCATCTCTTGCATATTTTTGCACATAAGAGTCTTTTATGACTCTTAATGCAAAATTGACCTTGGTTTATCTTTTAACCCACCATCCTCTAATTCAAAAAAGTTCCATGAATCTTTGTGCATAGAAATTATTCTTTTTGGAGAGTAAATGCACTAATAATTGTACAAACATGTTATACATATTCGAATGATCAATTTACAAATTAAATAATAAATTATAGATCCTTATCCAACATTGGGCATGCAATTTAATTGAGCCAATTTTACCGATTTGGCACTTTGGCTTTACAATGCAATTTATATCATTTATGCTCACATGGTAGGTTTATGTATCAAAATGCCAATATAAGTTTATAGACAGGTGTGAAATCACAAACTATTACTTATGCAAGATGAACCACCAAAGTTGGCTCAAATTGTAAACTACGGCGTGCATTTGACCATGAGGTTGATTTCCCTTCAAATGTACATGAAATCCCAATTCTAGGTGCATGAGAGAAACCTCTCATGTTTTTCAATTGAACTTTAGATGCATAGGTAAAATTATCATTTATGTAACTCCATCTAATTAAAACTTATAAAACAACTTTTGGAGCTACATGGAAGCTTGGGCATGCATTTTCATTTAGTCACCTAGTACAGTTTATACCTTGCAAATTTCAAGGAAAACTTTACCTCTTTTGCACAACCACCCTTTTCAAACTTGTAATTGCAAAATAAATAGCAAGAGCAGGTCCACTATGATAAACTACATCTCTAGCAACTTGCACAACTCAAAAATAAGGTAAAATACAACATTGGGTTAATTTTTACAAACAATTTTTGCATTTCCAAGGTTTTACTATGCATCTCTTGCCTATTTTTGTATAGAAGAGTCTTTTATGACTCTTAATGCAAAATAGACCTTGGTTTATCTCCTAACCCACCATCCTCTGATTCATCAAAATGGCATGAATCTTTGTGCATAGAAATCATCCTTTTTGGATTAATTCCACTACTAATTGTAAAAACATGTTAAATATATTGGAATAATCACTTTACAAATTAAATCCTAAATTATTAATACATGGCCAAATTTGCACGTGTAGTTTAATATAACCAACCTTACCAATTTGTCACTTTGGTTTTACAATGCAATTGCTATGCTTTATGCACACTAAGTAGGTTTATGTCTCAAAATGCCAATATAAGTTTGTAGACATGTGTGAAATAAAAAACTATAGTTTATGGGAGATGAACCACCAAAGTCAGCTCAAATTGAAGAGTAGGGCATGCATTTGAGGCTGAGGCAATTTTTCCTTCAAATGTACATGAAATCCCAATTCTAAGTGCTTGAAAGAAACCTCTTGTGTTCTTCAATTGAACTTTATATGGACATGTAAATTTACCATTTATGTAGCTCCATCAAATTAAAACTTATAAAACTACTTTTGGAGCTACAAGGAAGATTGGGCATGCATTTTCATTTAGTCACCTAGTATAGTTTATACCTTGCAAATTACAAGGAAATATTTGCCTCTTTTGCACAACCACCCTTTTTAAACTTGCAATTTCAAAATAAACAACATGAGTAGGTCCACTATGATAAACCGCATCCCCAACAACTTGCACAACTCAAATCTAAGGTATAATACAACATTGGGTTACTTTTTACAAACGGTTTTTGCATTTCCAGGGTTTTACTATGCATCTCTTGCATATTTTTACACAGAAGAGTCTTTTATGACTCTTAATGCAAACATGACCTTGGTTTATCTCCTAACCCACCGTCCTCTAATTCATCAAAATGCCATGAATCTTTGTGCATATAAATCATCCTTTCTGGAATGTAAAAGAACTACTAATTGTACAAACGAGTTATACATATTAGAATGATCAATTTACAAATTAAATCCTAAATTATTGATCCTTAGCCAAATTTGGGCGTCCAGTTTAATATATCCAACTTTACCAATTTGGCACTTTGATTTTACAATGCTATTTCTATCCTTTATGCACACCAAGTAGGTTTATGTCCCAAAATGACAATATAATTTTATAGACATGTGTTAAATCACAAACTACAATTTATGCAAGATGAACCACCAAAGTTGGTTCAAGTTGGAGACTAGGGCCTGCATTCGAGGCTGAGGCAGTTTTCCCTTCAAATTTACATGAAATCCCAATTCTAGGTGCATGAAAGCAACCTCTCATGTTCTTCAATTGAACTTTAGATGCATAGGTAAATTTACCATTTATGTAACTCCATCTAATTAAAACTTATAAAATTACTTTTGGAGCTACATGGAACCTTGAGCATGCATTTTCATTTAGTAACGTAATACAATTTATACCTTGAAAAATACAAGGCAAACTTTTCCTCTTTTGCACAACCACCCTTTTTAAACTTGCAATTGCAAAATCAACAACATGAGAAGGTCTACTATGATAAACCACATCTCCAACAATTGACACAACTCAGATCTAAGGTATAATACAACATTGGGTTACTTTTTACAAAGAGGTTTTGTGTTTCCAGGGTTTTACTATGCATCTCTTGCCTATTTTTTAACAGAAGAGTCTTTTATGACTCTTAATGCGAAACTAACCTTGGTTTATGTCCTAACCCACCATCCTCTGATTCATCAAAATTCCATGAATCTTTGTGCATAGAAATCATCCTTTTTGGAGTGTAAATGCACTACTAATTGTACAAACGGGTTATAATATTGGACTGATCAATTTACAAATTAAATCCTAAATTATTGATCCTTAGTCAACTTTGGGCGTGCAATATAATATAACCAGCTTTACCAATTTGGCACTTTGGTTTACAATGTAATTTCTTTCCTTAATTTACACAAGGTAGGTTTGTGTCTCAAAATGCCAATATAAGTTTATAGACATATGTAAAATCACAAACCACATCTTATGCAAGATGAACCACCAAAATTGGCTCAAAATGGAGACTAAGGAAGGCATTTGAGGCTAACGTAGTTTTCGCTTCAAATATACATGAAATCCCAATTCTAGGTGCATGAAATTAACCTCTCATGTCCTTTAATTGAACTTTAGATGCATAGGTAAATTTACCATTTATGTAACTCCATCTAATTAAAACTTATAAAACTATTTTCTGAGCTACATGGAAGATTGGGCATGCATTTTTATGTTGTCACCTAATAAGGTTTATACCTTGCAAATTACAAGGAAAACTTTGCCTCTTTTGTACAACCACCCTTTTTAAACTTTCAATTGCAAAATAAACAACATGAGCATGTCCACTATGATAAACCACATCCCAAACAACTTGCACAACTCAAATCTTAGGTATAATAGAACATTGGCTTACTTTTTACAAACATTTTTTGCATTTCCAGGGTTTGAATATGCATCTCTTGCCTAATTTTGTACAAAAGAGTCTTTTATGACTCTTAATGAAAAAAATTTCTTGGTTTATCTCCTAACCCACCATCCTCTGATTCATCAAAATGCCATGAATCTTTGTGCATAGAAATCATCCTTTTTGGAGTGTAGACACACTACTAATTGTAAAAATGGGTTATACATACTAGAATGATAAATTTACAAATTAAATCCTAAATTATTTATCTTTAGCCAACTTTAGGCATCCAGTTTAATATATCCAACTTTACCAATTTGGCACTTTGGTTTTACAATGAAACTTCTATCCTTTATACACACTAGGTAGGTTTCTGTCTCAAAATGTCAATATAAGTTTATAGACAGGTGTGAAATCACAAAATACATTTTATGCCAGATGAACTACCAAAGCTGGCTCAAATTGGAGACTAGGGTGTGCATTTGAGGATGAGGTAGTTTCCCTTCAAATTTACATGAAATCTCAATTATAGGTGCTTAAAAGCAACCTCTCATTTTCTTCAATTGAACTTTTGATGCTAAATTTACCATTTATGTAACTCCATCTAATTAAAACTTATAAAACAACGTTTGGAGCTACATGGAAGCTTGGATGTGCATTTTCATTTAGTCACCTAGTATAGTTTATACCTTGCAAATTACAAGGAAAAATCTGTATCTTTTACACAACCACCATTTTTAAATATGCAATTGCAAAATAAACAACATCAGCAGGTCCACTATGATAAAACAAATCTCCATATACTTGCACAACCCAAATCTAAGGTATAATAAAACATTGGGTTACTTTTTACAAGCATTTTTCCCATTTCCAAGGTTTTATTATGCATCTCTTGCATATTTTTGCACATAAGAGTCTTTTATGACTCTTAATGCAAAATTGACCTTGGTTTATCTCTTAACCCACCATCCTCTAATTCATAAAAATTCCATGAATCTGTGTGCATATAAATCATTCTTTTTGGAGAGTAAATGCATTACTAATTGTACAAACACATTATACATATTCGAATGATCAATTTACAAATTAAATAATAAATTATAGATCCTTATCCAACTTTGGGTGTGCAATTTAATAGACCCAACTTTATCGATTTGGCACTTTGGCTTTACAATGCAATTTTTATCATTTATGCTCACATGGTAGGTTTATGTATCAAAATGCCAAAATAAGTTTATAGACAAGTGTGAAATCACAAACTACTGCTTATGCAAGATGAACCACCAAAGTTCGCTCAAATTGGAGACTGGGTCATGCATTTGACCATGAGGTTGATTTCCCTTCAAATTTACATGAAATCCCAATTCTAGGTGCATGAGAGCAACCTCTCGTGTTCTTCAATTGAACTTTATATGCATAGGTAAATTTATCATTTATGTAGCTCCATCTACTTAAAACTTATAAAACAACTTTTGGAGCTACATGGAAGCTTGGGCGTGCATTTTCATTTAGTCACCTAGTACAGTTTATACCTTGCAAATTTCAAGGAAAACTTTACCTCTTTTGCACAACCAACCTTTTCAAACTTGTAATTGCAAAATAAATAGCATGAGCAGGCCCACTACGATAAACTACATCTTCGACAACTTGCACAACTCAAATCTAAGATATAATACAACATTGGGTTAATTTTTACAAACACATTTTGCATTTCCAAGGTTTTACTATGCATCTCTTGCCTATTTTTGTACAGAAGATTCTTTTATGACTCCTAATGAAAAACTAACCTTGGTTTATCTCCTAACCCACCATCCTCTTATTCATCAAAATGGCATGAATCTTTGTGCATAGAAATCATCCATTTTGGATTAATTGCACTACTAATTGTAAAACCATGTTATATATATTGGAATAATCAATTTACAAATTAAATCCTAAATTATTAATACATAGCCAAATTTGTGCATGGAGTTTAATATAGCCAACTTTACCAATTTGGCACTTTGGTTTTACAATGCAATTTATATGCTTTATGTACACTGAGGAGGTTTATGTCTCAAAATGCCAATATAAGTTTATAGACATGTGTGAAATCAAAAACTATAGTTTATGTGAGATGAACCACCAAAGTTGGCTCAAATTGTAGACTAGGGCATGCATTTGAGGCCGAGGCAATTTTTCCTTCAAATTTACATGAAATCCCAATTCTAAGTGCTTGAAAGCAACCTCCCGTGTTCTTCAATTGAACTTTAGATGCATAGGTAAACTTACCATTTATGTAACTCCATCAAATCAAAACTTATAAAACTACTTTTGGAGCTACAAGGAAGATTGGGCATGCATTTTCATTTAGTCACCTAGTATAGTTTATACCTTGCAAATTACAAGGAAATATTTGCCTCTTTTGCACAACCACCTTTTTTAAACTTGAAATTGCAAAATAAACAACATGAGTAGGTCCAATATGATAAACCGCATCCCCAACAACTTGCACAACTCAAATCTAAGGTATAATACAACATTGGGTTACTTTTTACAAACGGTTTTTTCATTTCCAGGGTTTTACTATGCATCTCTTGCATATTTTTACACAAAATAGTCTTTTATGACTCTTAATGCAAACATGACCTTGGTTTATATCCTAACCCTACGTCCTCTGATTCATCAAAATGCCATGAATCTTTCTACATAGAAATCATCCTTTTTGGAGTGTAAAAGAATTACTAATTGTACAAATGAGCTATACATATTAGAATGATCAATATACAAATTAAATCCTAAATTATTGATCCTTAGCCAAATTTGGGCGTCTAGATTAATATATCCAACTTTACCAATTTGGCACTTTGATTTTATAATGCAATTTCTATCATTTATGCACACCATGTAGGTTTATGTCTCAAAATGAAAATATAATTTTATAGAGAGGTGTGGAATCACAAACTGCAGCTTATGCAAGATAAACCACCAAAGTTGGTTCAAGTTGGAGACTAGGGCTTGCATTCGAGGTCGACACAGTTTTCCCTTCAAATTTACATGAAATCCCAATTCTAGGTGCATGAAAGAAACCTCTCATGTTCTTGAATTTAACTTTAGATGCATAGGTAAATTTACCATTTATTTAACTCCATCTAATTAAAACTTATAAAATTATGTTTGGAGCTACAGGGAATCTTGGTCATGCATTTTCATTTAGTAATGTAGTACAGTTTACACCTTGAAAAATATAAGGCAAACTTTACCTCTTTTGCACAACCACCCCTTTTAAACTTGGAATTGCAAAATCAACAACATGAATAGGTCTACGATGATAAACCACATCCCCAACAATTGACACAACTCAAATCTAAGTTAAAATACAACATTAGGTTACTTTTTACAAACAGGTTTTGTGTTTCCAGGGTTTTACTATGCATCTCTTGCCTATTTTTGAACAGAAAAGTCTTTTATGACTCTTAATGCAAAACTAACCATGGTTTATCTCCTAACCCACCATCCTCTTATTCATCAAAATTCCATGAATCTTTGTGCATATAAATCATCATTTTTGGAGTCTAGATAAACTATTAATTGTACAAACGGGTTATACATATTGGACTGGTCAATTTACAAATTAAATCCTAAATTATTGATCCTTATCCAACTTTGGGCGTGCCATTTAATATAACCAAATTTACCAATTCAGCACTTTGGTTTTACAATGTAATTTCTTTCCTTAATTTACACAAGGTAGGTTTGTGTCTCAAAATGCCAATATAAGTTTATAGAGAGATGTAAAATCACAAACCAAGGCTTATGCAAGATGAACCACCAAAATTGGCTCAAATTGGAGACCAAGGAAGGCATTTGAGACTAAGGTAGTTTTCCCTTCAAATATACATGAAATCCCAATTCTAGGTGCATAAAATCAACCTCTCATGTTCTTTAATTGAACTTTAGATGCATAGGTAAATTTACCATTTATGTAACTCCGTCTAATTAAAACTTATAAAACTACTTTTTGAGCTACAGGGAAGCTTGGGCATGCATTTTTATTTCGTCGCCTAATAAGGTTTGTACCTTGCAAATTACAAGGAAAACTTTGCCTCTTTTGTACAACCACCCTTTTTAAACTTTCAATTGCAAAATAAACAACATGAGCATGTCCACTATGATAAACCACATCCCAAACAACTTGCACAACTCAAATATTAGGTATAATACAACATTGGGTTACTTTTTACAAACATGTGTTGCATTTCTCGGGTTTGAATATGCATCTCTTGCCTATTTTTGTACAGAAGAGTCTTTTATGATTCTTAATGCAATACTGACCTTGGTTTATCTCCTAACCCACCATCCTCTGATTCATCAAAATGGCATGAATATTTGTGCATAGAAATCATACTTTTTGGATTAATTGCACTACTAATTGTAAAATCATGTTATATATTGGAATAATCAATTTACAAATTAAATCCTAAATTATTAATACATAGCCAAATTTGCACGTGCAGTTTAATATAGCCAACTTTACCAATTTGGCACTTTGGTTTTACAATACAATTTCTATGCTTTATGCACACCAAGTAGGTTTATGTCTCAAAATGCCAATATAAGTTTATAGACATGTGTGAAATCAAAAACTATAGTTTATGCGAGATGAACCACCAAAGTCGGCTCAAATTGAAGACTAGAGTGTGCATTTGAGGCTAAGGCAATTTTTCCTTCAAATTTACATGAAATCCCAATTCTAAGTGCTTGAAACAACCGCTCGTGTTCTTCAATTGAAGTTTAGATCGATAGGTAAATTTACCATTTATGTAACTCCATCAAATTAAAACTTATAAAACTACTTTTGGAGCTACAAGGAAGATTAGGCATGCATTTATATTTAGTCACCTAGTATAGTTTATACCTTGCAAATTACAAGGAAATATTTCCCTCTTTTGAACAAAAACCCTTTTTAAACTTGCAATTGCAATATAAACAACATGAGTAGGTCCGCTATGATAAACCACATCCCCAACAACTTGCACAACCCAAATCTAAGGTATAATACAACATTGGGTTACCTTTTACAAACGGTTTTTGCATTTCCAAGGTTTTACTATGCATCTCTTGCATATTTTTACACAGAAGAGTCTTTTGTGAATCTTAATGCAAGCATGACCTTGGTTTATCTCATAACCCACCATCCTCTGATTCATCAAAATGCCATTAATCTTTGTGCATAGAAATCATCCTTTTTGGAGTGTAAAAGAACTACTAATTGTACAAACGAGTTATACATATTAGAATGATCAATTTACAAATTAAATCCTAAATTATTGATCCTTAGCCAAATTTGGGCATGCAGTTTAATATAGTCAACTTTACCAATTTGACACTTTGATTTTACAATGCAATTTCTATCCTTTACGCACACCACATAGGTTTATGTTTCAAAAAAGAAATATAAGTTTATAAATAGGTGTGAAATCATAAACTACAGCTTATGCAAGATGAACCACCAAAGTTGGCTCCAATTGGAGACGATGGCATGCATTTGAGGCTGAGGTAGTTTTCCCTTCAAACTTGCATGAAATCCCAATTCTAGGTGCATGAAAGCAACCTCTCATGTTTTTCAATTGAACTTTAGATGCATAGGTAAATTTACCATTTATGTAATTCCATCTAATTAAAACTTTTAAAACAATGTTTGGAGCTACAAGGAAGCTTGGGCATGCATTTTCAATTAGTCACCTAGTATATTTTATACCTTGCAAATTGCAAGGTAAACTTTGTCTCTTTTGCACAACCACCCTTTTTAAAATTGCAATTGCAAAATAAACGACATGAGCATGTACACTATGATAAACCACATCCCCAGCAACTTGCACAACTCAATTCTAAGGTATAATACAATTTTGGGTTACTTTTTACAAATAGTTTTTTCATTTCCAGGGTTTTACTATGCATCTCTTGCCTATTTTTGCATAGAAGTGTATTTTATGACTCTTATCGCAAAACTGAAATTGATTTATCTCCTAACCCAACATCCTCTGATTCATCAAGATCCCATGAATATTTGTGCATAGAAATCATCCTTTTTGGAGTGTAAATGCACTACTAATTGTACAAACGGGTTATACATATTGGAATTGATCAATTTACAAATTAAATCCTAAATTATTGATCCTTATCCAACTTTGGGCATGCAGTTTAATATATCCAACTTTACCAATTTGGAACTTTGGTTTTACAATGCAATTTTTATCCCTTATGCTCACCAGGTAGGTTTATGTCTCAAAATGCCAATAAACGTTTATATCCAGATGTTAAATCACAAACTACAACTTATGCAAGATTAACCACCAATGTTGCCTCAAATTGGAGAATAAACGGTGTATTTGAGGTTGACGTAGTGTTCCCTTCAAATTTACATGAAATCCCAATTCTAGGTGCATGAAATAAAGCTCTTGTGTTCTTCAATTGAACTTTAGATGCATAGGTAAATTTATCATTTATGTAACTCCATCTAATTAAAACTTATAAAATAACTTTTGGAGCTACAGGGAAGCTTGGACATGCATTTTCATTTAGTCGCCTAGTATAGTTTATAGACAAACTTTGTCTCTTTTGCAAAACCACCCTTTTTAAACTTGCAATTGAAAAATAAACAACATGAACAGATCCACTATGATAAACCACATTCCCAACAACTTACACAACTCAAATCTAAGGTATAATACAACATTGCGTTACTTTTTACAGACATTTTTTTCTTTTCCATGGTTTTACAATGCATCTCTTGCCTATTTTTGTACAGAAGAGTCTTTTATGACTCTTAATGCAAAATTGACCTTGGTTTATCTCCTAACCCACCATCCTATGATTTATCAAAATTCCATGAATCTTTATGCATAAAAATCACCCTTTTTGGAGTGTAAATGCACTATAAATTGTAAAACCATGTTATACATATTGGAATGATCAATTTACAAATTAAATCATAAATTATTAATCCTTAGCCAACTTTGGGCATGCAGTTTAATATAGCCAACTTTATTGATTTGGAACTTTGGTTTTACAATGCTATTTCTATCATTTATCCACACCATGTAGGTTTGTGTCTCAAAATGATAATATAAGTTTATAGTCAAGTGTGAAATCACAAACTACAACTTATGTAAGATGAACCACCAAAGTTGGCCCAAATTGGAGACTAGAGCATGCATTTGAGGCTAAGGCAATTTTCCCTTCAAATTTACATGAAATCCCAATTCTAGGTGCTTGAAAGAAACCTCTCATGTTCTTCAATTGAACTTTAGATTCATAGGGTAAATTTACCATTTATGTAAATTTATCCAATTAAAACTTATAAAAATATTTTTTGACGTATAGGGAAGCTTGGGTGTGCATTTTCATTTAGTCACCTAGTACAGTTTCACCTAGTACAATTTATACCTTGCAAATTACAAGGAAAACTTTGTCTCTTTTGCACAACCACCCTTTTTAAACTTACAATTGCGAAATAAACAACATGAGCATGTCTATTATGATAAACCACTTCCCCAACAACTTGCACAACTCAAATCTAAGGTATAATACAACATTGGGTTACTTTTTACAAACATTTTTTGCATTTCCTAGGTTTTAATATGCATATCTAGCATATTTTTTCACAGAAGAGTCTTTTACGACTCTTAATGCAAAACCGACATTGGTTTATCTCATAAACCACCATCCTCTGATTCATCAAAATGCTATGAATCTTTGTGCATAGAAATCATCCTTTTTGGAGTGTATATGCACTACTAATTGTACAAACAGGTTATACATATTGGAATGATCAATTTACAAATTAAATCCTAAATTATCGATCCTTATCCAACATTGGCTAGACAGTTTAATATAGCCAACTTTACCAATTTGGCACTTTGGTTTTTCATCCAAAATGGATCCAAGAAGGCCTAAAAATCAAAGTTCTCATAATCATACGAAACCAGTGCCATTGTGCTCGGCTCGTCGCGCCGATTATGGCCATGTAATAGTTTTTGCAAATGAACGTCGTATGCAAAAGATATCGCGTTTTGATCAATTTCCCAAACAGGGAAAAATTCAAACTGGTCAAAGTCAACAGGTCGTATTACTGATGTCGACAGTACCACAAGTGACATCAGCATGACATCAGAAAGACATATGGTAACACCAGGAGGTGACATGCATCACTCAGTTTTGGCATTTTTGGGTTGAGTTGGACCATTGCGGAATTAACACGTGGTAGTGTAGGACATGACGCATGGCAAGCCATACATGATGTGGCCCAATGACAGGCTGACATGTGGCAGTACGAATGACAAGTGGTTGTACAGATGTTGATGTGGCAAGGTGAATTGGTTGTACGAATGTTGATGTGGCAGGGTGATTGGTTAGTACGTATGTTGACATGGAAACTAACTGGGTAGGTGACTTGGAAATACATGCGTTGATGTGGCAAGACACGTGGTTGTACAACAGTGACATGGAAGCTCATTATGCATGCTAATTGTACCATAAGGATGAATCATAGGGCAACACATGGCCTAATCAAAGGGTGCCATGTGGCACCCCGAATTTAGCCAATGTTGGCGAGACCAAAAAAAGTTTGTCACCCGCGGGAATTGAACACCAAACCTCCACATGCACAAAGATTTTGAAACTACTAGTGGATTGTTCAGGCTACACAGTTGGCTCTTAACCCCTATCTGAAACCAGCTTGGTGTTTTGTTATGGACTGGGACGGAGATTTGGGGATAATCCTCGGTCAGAGGGGGGTTATTCCATCCGACCAGAGCCCACAACCAAGAGCTAGACCAGGGGCTACAGTTGTCTGGAGGGCATGTGGAGTGCTAGGCCATGCATGCGACCAGAGCGGAGGCTAAGGACCAGGGGCTTATCCATTGAATAGGAGCATGACCCATCCCTTGGCCATATGGCACACCCCATATGCCTAAGAGCCTGAAGAAAGGGGGTTGTGCCCTGATATTTTCCCAATCTAGGTTTTTAAACCTTATAATATGATTTTTATTGATTTTTAATGCTGATTTTGGTGGGTTTTGCCCAAAATTGAGGATCTGGAACCCTTTTTGAGGCCATGTCTTGGGAGGAAGTTTGGAGGAGGATAACAACTCAAAATATACATAAACCCGAGGTTCTTATCAGCATTTGGAGGTTCATATTGACAGAATGATGATGATTTTATGAAGCTTGAAGCCATTTTTATGCAGGGAAGCCATTAAGGAAGAAAACTTTGCGGGTCAATTCCGGTAGCTACGTCAACCTTTTTCAATGTTGTTGGTTGTGTTGGATTCTTGAGATCAAGAAGAAAAAATCCAAACCAATTTTTAATCCTTTTGACACTCTTATGATGTACTTTTGAAGCATTGAAGTGAAATAAGAAAGCCTCACTCTTTGAGACAAAGGCTGAGAGACGTAGGCAATCTTGTCGAACTTCGTTAACAACTTTCTTGTTATGGTTTGTTTTTATTTGTTCTTATATTATGATCTACATTCATTTATGATGGATGCTATAATCTCTCGTTAATTTCTTCTTCTTTCATTAATTCCTAATTCTTAATTGAACACATGCTTAAAACTTAGTGAAGTCTTTAAAGATCGATTTTGGATCAAGTGGTATCAAAGCAGGTTGACAATCAGTTGTTTGAGTTTGCATGATTACCATGGAAAAGCTAAGTCATGGTGAAGGAAAGTTTGTAGAAGGGGATCCTGAGATTGGATCAAGAAAGAGGTCTTCTCAAAGGGAGAAGATGGCATCTGAAGAAGGAATGTCTCAGAATGAGATTGAGTTTCAAAAGACATTTTTTTCCATGTCTGAGATGGTAAAAGTCTTATATGACAATTACTTGGAATGGAAGAGGCCTTTCCAAGGGGAATCTTCAAAACAAGACAAAAGTGAAGAAGGAGAGGATCCTCCTAAACCTCCTCCTTCACCTCCTTCTTCTCCATCATCTTCTTCCTCTTCAAGTACGAGTTCAAAATCCATCACAAGGAAACATTCCCATAAAAATAAACATGATATGCCTTTACTTAAGCTTGATGTGAAATTTGAATTCCTCGTGTGTGATGGTGAAGTCAATGTTGAGGGGATTGATAGTTGGTTCAAACAGATGGAAGTCTATTGTAGTGTGCAACAAATCATGGATGAGGCAACCCAAATCAAGTTGGCATCGCTTCGTCTTGTAGGCACAACACTCATATGTTGGAAGAGTAAGTTGCAAAATGGCACATTGCAAGTTGGTAATGTATTTCCATCATGGAAAGATTTTGTTTTTTCACTTAGAATGAAATTTTATCCTTTGGGTTATAAGGAGAAGGATTTAATTGAATGGAAAATTCTTAAAAAAGAAAAGGGAAAATAAGGCAAGAATACACAGATGAATTTCGTAAGATGGAATTAATGTTCAATATTCCATTACATACCCAAGAAACGCTTATGAAGTATATAGGAGGTTTACCTGCACATATTCATAACACTGTATTTATGTGTGGACATACTAATATTGATGAGGTTTATTTTCAAGAAACATACATTTAAGGAGGGAAAACAAGAGTTGGTGTATCAGGGGAATCGTCTTCAAGGAAAGAGGACAAAAGAAAGGGGAATGAAAAGAAAGAAAATCCAATGACAAGAAAGGAAGAGAAGCTCTCTTACCAGCATTGCAAGAAAGAAGGGCACGATGATGACCACTGTGTTAATTTCACCCATAGAAGAGACCAAAGTGGTTCAAAGAAAGGAAGGGGAGGCAAACAGTTGCAAAAACAACACAGCCAATAGACTTGGGATGTGATTCAAGTGATGAGACTAAAATCACAACAGTTTGTTTGATAGGTAAAATTGGTGATGGATATGATTCTAGATGTAAATTGTTTTACATAAGGGTGATAATGAAATATACTAAGATCGATACATTGATAGATAGTGGATCTCAATCTAACTTGATTTCAAAGGAAGTGGTTAAACAATTGGGATTGAAAACTAAGCTACATCATAAACCTTGCTCACTTAAATGGATAAGAAACAATCATAAATTGCACATAACAAAGAAATGCACTTTAATGTTTACAATTTCATCAAAGTTTTTGGATGAGGTAACATATGATGTGGTGCCACTCAATGAATGTGGAATGGTATTAGGTATCCCTTATTTGAATGATCGCAAAACAATCTTCAACAGGGAACATAATCAATATCACTTAACTAAAGAAGGCAATGAATATATTGTACATGCTCATCACATAAAAGCAAATAAATCTCTTCAAACAATGGAACAATTAAGAAATCCATCTTATGCAAGAAACACACCTATAAATGTGTCAAGTAAAGCAATTGATATTAAGCATGAACATGAAATGGTTGTAGAATGGAAGTTCAGTCATACTTTGCTTCAATATAAGCTAATGTTGTGCAAGCACTTCAAATATATTAGCTTATTTGGACTCATATTTCTGATGTTATCGTTGCTAATGTTTTCAACATGGATGGTAGTGGCTTTAGTAAGATGTGAAAGAGCACAAGTGGCTAACAATATGTTGTCAGTTGTCATGCTTGTTTTGCAATTGATTATGATGAGACAGGTGCACAGGACAGAGTTTAAAGACAAAGGACAAGTGGAGTGGCTATCCCACACTTGATGACTGGTTAATACCCTTTTGGAGGAGCAAAAGGTCTTAGTGGGGAGGCATGATCCAAAATGGATCTAGGTAGGCCTAAAAATCAAAGTTATTGGAATCGAACGAAACTAGTACCATTAAATTTGGATCATCGTGTTGATTCTGGACATATAATTTTTTTCTAAAATGGACGTCGTATGCGAAAGATATCGCATTCTGATCAATTTCCCAAACATGAAAAAAGTCAAATTGTTGAAATTCAATAGGTCGTACTGCTAACGTTATTAGTATGAAAGGTGACATCATCATGATGTCATGATGATGTCAACAGGACACGTGACATCACCGGGAGGTGACACATGTCACTCAGTTTTGTCATTTTTGGGCTGATTTGGACCAGTACGAAATTGACACGTGGAAATGTAGGATGTGACACATGGAAGTTTGTACATGGCGTGGCCCAATGATGGGATGACACATGGAAGTATGGAAGATAAGTTGTTGTATGAATGTTTACATTTCAAGGTGACTGGGTTGTATGGATGTTGACATGGCAGGGTGACTAGGTAGTATGGATGTTGACATGACAACTGACTAGGCAGGTGACTTGGCAGTACAGATGTTGACATGGCACAACATGTGGTTGTATGTCAGTGAAGCAGCAGTTGATTGTGCATGCTAACTGAACCATACAGGCGAATCATAGGGTGACACGTGGCCCAATTAGAGGGCGCCACACGACACCCTGGATTTAGCCAATGTTGGCTAGAACAAAAAAACTTTGTTACCCTCGATAATTGATCACCCGACTTCCACCTCCACAAATCTTTCGAAACCACCGACGGACCATCTGGGTTACACAATTGGGTCTTAACCCCTATCTGAAACCTTGGCATTTTATTATGGATTGGGCCGGAGGTTTTGGGATAAGCCTCAATCAGAGGGGGCTAATCCGTCTGACCAGATCCCACGACCAGGAGCTAGACCACGGGCTATAACTATTTGGAGGGTGCATGGAGTATTAGGCTAGGCCACATGGCCATGCATGCGACCAGAGCGGGGGCTAAGGACCAAGGGCTTATCCATTGAATAGGAGCGTGACCCATCCCTTGGCCATATGGCGCGCCCCATATGCCCAGGATCCCGGAGAAATGGGATTGTGCCATAATATTTTCCCAATTTGGGTTTTTTAACCTTATAATATGATTTTAATTGATTTTTAATGCTAATTTTGGTGTATTTTGCCCAAAATTGAGGATCTGGAGCCCTTTTTTAGGCTAAATCTTGGGAGGAAGTTTGGAGGAGGATACCAACTCAAAATATATATAAAAGAGAGGTTCTTAGCAGCATTTGGAGGTTCATATTGACATAATGGTGATGAGTTTATGAAGCTTGAAGCTATTTTTATGCAGGGAATCCATTGAGGAAGTGAACTTTGCGGGCCAATTTCAGGACCTATGCTCAACCTTTTT
This sequence comes from Picea engelmannii, assembly GCA_009831015.1. Classification (NCBI taxonomy): domain Eukaryota; kingdom Viridiplantae; phylum Streptophyta; class Pinopsida; order Pinales; family Pinaceae; genus Picea; species Picea engelmannii. The sequence continues at coordinate 146,639 of ML785367.1, read as the reverse complement.
CAGTGTCATCATTTGTGTTGAATTCTTGAGGTCGAGAAGAACATAGCCATACCATTTTGTAATCATTTTAACACTTTTATGATGTACGTTTGAAGCATTGAATAGAAATAAGAAAGCCTCACCCACTAAGAGAAAGGCCTGGATACATAGGAAATCTTGTCAAACTCCATTAACAACTTTGTTGTTATGGTTTGTTGTTCTGTGTGCTTATATTTTGATCTACATTTATTTATTATGGTTGCTATAATCTCTCATTAATTTCTTCTTGTTTCATTAATTCCTAATTGGTAACTGAACACATGCTTAAAACTTATCCAAGTCTTTAAAGATCAATTTCGGATCAAGTGGTATCAGAGTAGGTTGATAGTTGGTTGTTTGAGTTTGCATGATTTCCAGGGAAAAGCTGAGTCATGTTGAAGGAAATCTTGTAGAAGGGGATCCTGAGATTGGATCAAGAAAGAGGAATTCTCAAAGTGAGAAGATGGCATTTGAAGAAGGAATGTCTCAGAATGAGATTGAGTTTCAAAAGCCATTTTTTGCCATGTCTGAGATGGTAAAAGTCTTATATGATGATTACTTGGAATGGAATAGGCCTTTCCAAGGGGAATCTTAAAAACAAGACAAAATTGAAGGAGAGTATCCTCCTTCACCTCCTTCTTCCATCATCTTCTCCTTCTTCAAGTAAAAGTTCAAAATCCACCACAAGAAAACATTCCCATAAACATAAACATGATATGCATTTAATTAAGCTTGATGTGAAATTTGAATTTCCCATGTATGATGGTGAAGTCAATGTTGAGGGGATTGATAACTAGGTCAGATAGATGGAAGTTTATTGCAGCGTGAAACAAATCAAGGATGAGGCAACCCAAATCAAGTTGGCATCACTTTGTCGTGCAAGCACAACACTCATATGGTGGTAGAGTAAGTTGCAAAATGGCACGCAGCAAGTTGGTAATGTATTTCTATCATGGAAATATTTTGTTTTTTCACTTAGAAAGCAATTATATCCTTTGGGTTATAAGGAGAAGGCTTTAATTGAATGGAAAAGTATTAAACTAAGAAAAGGGAAAATAGTGCAAGAATACACATATGAATTTCATAAGATGGCATTAATGTTAAATATTCCATTACATACCCAACCAATTCTTATAAAGTATATAGGAGCTTTACCTACACATATTTGTAACACTATATTTGTGTTTGGACCTACAAACCTTGATGAGGTTTTTGTTCAAGAAACATACATTGAATCAGGGAAAACAGGAGTTCGTGTATCATGGGAATCGTCTTCAAGGAAAGAGGACAAAAGAAAGGGGAATGGAAATAAATCAAATTCAACGATAAGAAAGGAAGAGAAGCTCTCTTCCAAGAAATGAAAGAAAGAAGGGCATGATGATGACCATTGCTGGAAATTGCACCCAGAGAAGAGACCAAAGTGGTTCAAATAAAGGAAGGGGAGGCAAACAGTTGCAACAACAACATGGCCAACAGACTTGGGATATGATTCAGGTGATGAGACTAAAATCACAGCAGTTGATTTGCAGGTAAAATTGGTGATGGATATGATTCTAGATGCAAATTGTTTCACATAAGGGTGATAATGAAACATACTAAAATCGATACATTGATAGATACTAGATCTCAATATAACTTGATTTCAAAGAAAGTGGTTAAACAATTGGGATTGACAACTAAGATACATCATAAACCTTACTCACTTAAATGGATAAACAACAATCATAAATTGCACATAACAAAGCAATGCACTTTAAAGTTTGCAATTTCATCAATGTTTGTGGATGAGGTAACATGTGATGTGGTGCCACTCAATGAATGTGGAATGGTCTTAGGAAGCCCTTATTTGTATGATCAGAAAGCAATCTTCTACAAGGAACAAAATCAATATCACTTAGCTAAAGAATGCAATGTATATGTTGTACATGTTCATCACATAAAATCAAATCAATCTCTTTAAACAACAATTAAGGAAGTCATCTTATGCAAGCAACACACCTATAATTGTGCCAAGTAAAGCAATCGATCTTAAGCATGAACATGAGATGGTTGTAGAATGGAAGTTCAATCATACTTTGCTTCAAGATAAGCTAATGTTATGAAAGAACTTCAAACACATTAGCTCATTTGCAGTCATATTACTGATGTTATCATTGCTAATTATTTCAACATGGATGGTAGTGTCTTAAGTAAGATGTGAAAGAGTACAAGTGGGTAACAATAAAATTTCAGTCGTCATGGTTGTTTTGCAATTGATTATGATGAGATAGGTGCACAGGACAAAGTTTAAAGACAAAGGACAAGTGGGGTGGCTATCCTACACTTGATGACTGGTTAATACCCTTTTGGAGGACCAAAAGGTCTTAGTGGGGAGGCATGATCCAAAATGGATCCAGGAAGGCCTAAAAATCAAATTTCTTAGAATCGGATGAAACCAGTGCCATTGTGTCCAACTCGTTGCATTGATTTCAGCCATATATATTTTTTGCAAATGGATGCCATATGTGAAAGATATCGCATTATGATCGATTTCCCAAACACGAAAAAGTTAAACTGGTCAAAGTCAATATGACGTATTGCTAACATCAACAGTATGATAGGCGACGTCATGATGACATCAGCAGAACACGTGGTAGCACCAGGAGGTGACACATGTCACTTAGTTTTGTCATTTTCAGGTTGAGTTGGACCAGTACAGAATTGACACATGGAAGTGTAGGACGTGACATGTGGCAGTCCATACGTGACATATTCCAATGACATGCTAACATGTGGTAGTACAAATGACAGGTGGTTGTACGGATGCTAACGTGGTGGGGTGAATGGGTTGTATGGATGTTGGCGTGGCATGGTGATTGGGAAGTATGGATGTTGACGTGGTAGTTGACTGGGTAGGTGACTTAGCAGTACATGCACTGACATGGAATGGCACGTGGTCATACGGTGGTGACATGGTAGACTACATGGCAACTGACTATGCATGCTAAATGTACCATACAGGTGAATCACAGGGCATCATGTGGCTCAATCAAAGAGCACCACACAGCACCCTGGATTTAGCCAATGTTGGATAGAAAAAAAAAGGTATGTTACCCGCGGGAATTGAACACCCAATCTCCACCTGCACAAATCTTTCGAAACCATCAGCAGACCGTCTGAGATACACATTTGGGTCTTAACCCCTATCTAGAACCTTGGCATTTTGATATGGATTGGGCCGAAGGTTTGGGGATAAGCCCTGGTTGGAGGGGGAATAGTCCATCTGACCAGAGCCCGCAACCAGGAGATAGAAAAAGGGCTATAGCTATTTGAAGGGCACATGGATTTTTAGGCCAGGCCACATGGCCATGCATGCGACCAAAGCAAGGGCTAAGGACTAGGGGCTTATCCATTGAATAGGAGCATGACCTAGCCCTTGGCCATATGGCACACTCCATATTCCCAGGAGCCCGGAGAAAGTGGGTCGTGCCCTGATATTTTTCCAATTTGTGTTTTTTAACCTTATAATATGATTTTTTTTTATTTTTAATACTGGTTTTGGTGGATTTTTCCCATAATTGAGGATCTAGAGCCCTTTTTGAGGCCAGATCTTTGGAGGAAGTTGGGAGGAGCATACCAACTCAAAATATATATAAACTAGAGGTTCTTAGCAGCATTTGGAGGTTCATATTGATATAATGATGATGATTTTATGAAGCATGAATCCATTTTTATGTAGGAAAGCCATTGAGGAAGTGAACATTGTGGGCCAATTTCGGGAGTTGTGCTCAACCTTTTTCAGTGTCGCCAGTTGTGTTGGATTCTTGGGGTTGAGCAGAACATAGCCAAACCAGTTTTTAATCCTTTTGACACTTTTCTGATGTACTTTTGAAGCATTGAATAGAAATAAGAAATCCTCACCCACTGAGATAAAGGCCCAAAGATGTATGCAATCTTGTCGAACTTCGTTAACAACTTTGTTGTTATGGTTTGTTGTTCTTTGTGCTTATATTATGATCTTCATTTATTTATGATGGATGCTATAATCTATCATTAAGTTCTTCTTCTTTCATTAATTCCTAATTGGTAATTGAACACATGCTTAAAACTTAGCCAAGTATTTAAAGATCAATTTCATATCAAGTGGTATCAGAGCAGGTTGAAAGTTGGTTGTTTGAGTTTGCATTATTACCAGGGAAAAGTTGAGTCGTGGTGAAGGTAATATTGTAGAAGGGGATCCTGAGATTGTTGGCATGTTTTACAAGCAACGTATGCTTGTCATTGATGGCAAGTATAACAACGATGATGGCTTGAGTATGGGAAGAATGTAACAGACGGGCACCATAAATATTTTGGGAAGACGATGTAGAGCAAGATCGATAAGATCAGAAGAGATAGTGCAGAGGATGGTTGGCATGCTTTACAGGCAGTATGTTCTTGTCATTGATGGCAATATCAAAGTATGCAGCGAAGGAAAAACAAGGACAAAGTAAGCTCAGGAGGAATTAGCGCAAAGTCAAACGCAGTGCGTAGGTGTGCACCAGGGATGAGGTTAACTCATTGCCAAAGCTCAAGAGAGATAGCATACTCAAGATCTCAGGAGGATCAAAGGTCGAGGCCCTTGACACTTAGAAATTCTCCCAAGTAAGGAGGATGTGTAATCTTGGGAGGAGAAGCATCAGTGATCGTTGGATCCCATCCTGAATTCCCAATGGACATCAAATCTAAATGTAGACAAGAAGAGTGCGTTGAAGAGTAGGATAGATCTCAGGCGTTAGATCCAAGTGCGGGATCCAACCATCGTTGGATCAAGGAGAACCTGCACGTTCTTTAAAGTGGAAGGAGAAGCGGGCGTACAAAATCCTGAAAGAAGGAGGACCATCCATTTACGAGTAGGACACGTGGACATAAATCATCATTTCACTGACTGGGAATTCAAAGGAACGAGGTTCCCTAACCTTCTGAATTCACAAAATGCGAAACCCCAAAGTAAACTCCATTTCAGAGTTTCGGATACTGGGACTTTTAATTGCCAAAGAACACTTAACAACAAGAATGTCGAATTTGCGAAATGTGAAACCCCGAAGTAAACTCCATTTCGGAGTTTCAAAAATCAGGAGATGGAGAATTTAGAGACTCTCAACATTAGGAGTCCCGAAGTGTCGAAATGAGAAATCCCGAAACAGACACGTTAGCAAACCACGTCAGCTAAGAACACGTGGCACAACTAGGCAATGACAAGTGTCAAGTTGATTCAACATTTCAGGCACATGTAAGTCACAAATCAGAGTGACACGTGGTAGTTATTCAACACGTGTCAATCCATGTGTGACGTCAGCAGGTTTACATCACTTCGAAGTTTCAGAAATTAGGAGATGGAGATGTCAAGAACCCCTACCATAGGAGTCCCGACATCATGAAATGCGAAACGCCGAAATCTCATCAACCGTCCATCTCAAGGGGTTATGTGGACCATTGATCCGACTGCCTTTCGGAGTTTCGTAAATCGAGAGATGGAAATGTCAAGAACTCCTACCATAGGAGTCCCGAAGTCGCAAACCCCAAAATCACGATTTGCAAAATCACGAAGAGATCAGGATTGTTGAATCACTTAGAGTGTGGACCGTTGATCCGACTCCATTTTGGAGCTTCAGATAGCAGGACATGGAGCGTCAAGAGACTCTACCATAAGAGTGCTGAAATCCCAAAATTTTGAAATGTGAAACACATTTTGGCTCAATCTGTGGTCACAACCATTGGTCACATCGGCAGAAGATGAAGGAAGGAGCTAGTTCAGATAAGCTCCATTTCAGAGTTTTGGGGATCAGGACATGAAGTGTAACGAAATATTTACCACGGGGATCTTGAAATGCCGAAGTGAAAAATAGCGAAGTAAACACAAGATTCTATGAATTCAATCCAATGGTGAAGGTGAAGTTGAACAAGATCGCAGAGCTACTTTTGCGCTTCTCAGTGTAACAGCTAAAACAAATGATGGTCTCTGCTAGAGGACTCGAAGAGGACTCGGTGTGATCACCAAAGAAGATGAAGAGTCTCAAGGCTTCTTCCAGTGAATGAAGATGATTCTTAGAGGGACTGACAAGTGGATGAGCATTGAAGTTTGTAACTAAAATAGAAAGTATAATCTTGACTATGCCAGAGAAGACGTAGAGTCTCGACTACTAGAGAGGTTGAGGAATCTCAGCATGACATCCAGTGATGTTGAACACATGGGAAAACCACCAGAGAAGCTGAAGGGTTACCATGATGATCAGATAGAGCACTCGAGATGTGGAGGAGATGAATGCAGTGTGAGAAAGCAGAGGCATTATGTACATTGCATGCACAAGGTGCACAGAAGCTATAAGTACATGGCACAAAGAAGTGATGAGGTTTTTGTTGCTGTGGGGAGTGATTCATGTGTGTAGAAGGAGTTAGAGTGCAGCAGCTAAAATGCATAGAAGAGGAAAGGTGCATTAAATGGACATGGTGCACAAAGAAGAAAAGGCAGAAGAACAGAAAGCGCAATGCATGTGTGCAAGAAGATAGTGAGGCAGACAGAGCAGGGAAATGTAGCAGAACAGTAATGAGACTAGTAAGTTGTTATTGAACACTATATCACTGTAATAGGTTTCATTATTTCATATTCATAATCTAGGGTGGAAGGGAGGTGCTAGCGAGGACTGGTGTCCTCAGAGGTTCAAGTGGGTGCTTGAACACAGGGAGTTGTAGCTTCCTTCTAGTTGGTGCTACAGAAACCAGGGAGTTGGTGCTTCCTTCTAGTTGGTTCTAGAGAAACCAGGGAGTTGCAGCTTCCTTATAGTTGGTGCTAGAGAAACTAGGGAGTTGGTGCTTCCTTCTAGTTGGTGCTAGAGAAACTAGGGAGTTGGTGCTTCCTTCTAGTGGGTGCTAGAGAAAACAGAGAGTTGGTGCTCTCGGCAAGTTGCAGCTTGCAAAACAGAGGTTGTAGCCTCACAATGAGTTGGAGCTCATATGTATGATAATGTAAATAATGTAAAGATTACTTATAATATAAAGAAAAAGAGGTTTTTACCCTTTATGGGCTTCCTCAGGAAATATCTGTCTTTGTATATCTCATATGTATGAATGATGTTGAATGTTACAATGCTTACTTCCCTGCATTACTGTGATTATTATTGAGAGGTTTGTAATGAGTTTTAAATAGGCATAATTGTTTAAGAACGGTAACAACTGATTCACCCCACCCTCTCTCAGTTGTCCAACATAGATTGTATCAAGACAGAGGACTTCTCAAAGTGATAAGATGGCATCTAAAGAATGAATGTCTCGGAATGAATTCGAGCTTCAAAAGACATCTTTTTCCATGTCTAAGATGTTAAAAGTCTTATACAATGATTACTTGGAACGGAAGAGGCCTTTCCAAGGGGAATATTCAAAACAAGACAAAAGTGAAGAAGGAGAGGATCCTCCTAAACCCCCTACTTCACCTCCTTCTTCTCCATCAGCTTCTTCTTCTTCAAGTACAAGTTCAAAATCCACCACAAGAAAACATTCTCATAAGAATAAACATGATATGCATTTACTTAAGCATGATGTGAAATTTGAATTGCCCATGTATGATGGTGAAGTCAATGTTGAGAGGCTTGATAATTGGGTCAGACATATGGAAGTTTATTGCAGTGTGCAACAAATCAAGGATGATGCAACCCAAATCAAGTTGGCATCGCTTCGTCTTGCAGGCACGACACTCATCTGGTGGAAGAGTAAGTTTCAAAATGGCACATAGAAATTTGGTAATGTATTTCCATCATGGAAAGTTTTTTTTTTCACTTAGAAATAAATTGTACCCTTTGGGTTATAAGGAAAACGATTTAATTGAATGGAAAAATTTTAAACTAAGAAAAGGGAAAACATTGCAAGAATACACAGATGAATCTCATAAGATGGAATTAATGTTAAATATTCCATTACATACCCAATAAACTCTTATGAAGTATATAGGAGGTTTACCTACGCATATTCATAACACTGTATTTATGTGTGGACCTATTAATCTTGTTGAGGTTTTTGTTCAAGAAACATGCATTGAAGTAGGGAAAACATGAGTTGGTGTATTAGGGGAATCATCTTCAAGTAAAGAGGACAAAATAAAGGGGAATGGAAACAAAGAAAATCCAGTGACAAGAAAGGAAGAGAAGCTCTCTTGCAAGCATTGCAATAAATAAGGGCACGATGATGACCATTGTTGGAAATTGCACCCAAAGAAGAGACCAAAGTGGTTCAAAGAAAGGAAGGGGAGGCAAACAGTTGCAACAACATGACCAACAGACTTGGGATATGATTCAGGTGATGAGACTAATATAGCAGAAATTTGGTTGACAGGTAAAATTGGTGATGGATATTATTCTAGATGCAAAATGTTTCACATAAGGGTGATAATGAAACATACTAAGATCGATACATTGATAGATAGTGGATCTCAATCTAACTTGATTTCAGAGAAAGTGGTTAAACAATTGGGATTGACAACTAAGATACATCATAAACCTTACTCACTTAAATGGATAAGCAACAATCATAAATTGCACATAGCAAAGCAATGCACTTTAAAGTTTGTGATTTCATCAAAGTTTGTGGATGAGGTAACATATGATGTGGTGCCACTCAATGAATGTGGAATGGTGTTAGGTAGCCCTTATTTGTATGATCACAAAAAAATATTCTATAGGGAACATAATCAATATCACTTAATTAAAGAAGGCAATGAATATGTTGTACATGCTCATCACATAAAAGCAAATCAATCTCTTCAAACAATGGAACAATTAAGGAAGTCATCTTATGCAAGCAGAGCACCTATAACTGTGCCAAGTAAAGTAACTGATCTTAAGCATGAACATGAGATGGTTGTAGAATGGAAGTTCAATCATACGTTGCTTCAAGATAAGTTAATGTTGGGCAAGCACTTCAAACATATTAGCTCATTTGCAAAAATATTTCTGATGTTATCTCTGCTAATGTTTTCAACATGGATGGTAGTGGCTTCAGTAAGATGTGAAATAGTAAAAGTGGATAAAAATATGTTTTCATTTGTCATAGTTGTTTTTCAATTGATTATGATGAGATAGGTGCACAGGACAAAGTTTAAATACAAAGGACATGTGGGGTGGCTATCCCACACTTGATGACTAGTTAATAATATTTTGGAGGACCAAAAGTCTTAGTGGGGAGGCATGATCCAAAATGGATCTAGGAAGGCCTAAAATTAAAAGTTCTTGGAATCAAACAAAACTAGCACCATTGCGTCCATCTCGTCGCGTTGATTCTGGCCATATAATTTTTTTTGCAAATGGACGTTGTATGTGAAATTTATCGTGTTTTGATCGATTTCCCAAAGAGAAAAAAAAGTCAAAATGATCAAAGTCAACAGTTCATACTGCTAATGTCAGCAGTACGACATGTGATGTCAGCATGATGACATCATCAAGACACATGGAAACACCAGGAAGTGACACGTGTCACTCAGTTTTGTCATTTTCAGGTTGAGTTGGACCATTACGAAATTGACACATTGCAGTGTAGGACATGAAACGTGGTAGTCTGTACGTGACGTGGCCCAATGATAGGATGACACGTGGAAGTACATATGACAGGTGGTTGTATGTGTTAAGGTCCTAACCCGCACATGGGTAGATTAATGTATTCGGATGTAATAAAGGTCAATATTAATAAGACCTTTCAATAAAAGAGAATTAGGCGGATGTAAGAAGACCTAATAGAAGCTTCCGCTTCTAGAAGGAT
>ML785367.1:101122-117222 GCA_009831015.1 Picea engelmannii | reverse complement strand
ATCCAATGCAACTAGTCCCACTCAATTTGGATACTCTAGCAAGAAGTTATGCTTGTTTTACCTGGAACACCTTCTTGAGACTAGTCAATAGGACTAGTCAGATACCCTATCTTACACAAGGTGTATATACAAATTTAAGATGATCCAGAAGCTGAAATTTTTACCACAGATACCTTAATAATTTCTGTAAATGGCCTCTAGAGTTCAGGGTCTGACACATTACATAAAAAAAATTATAGTGAAAATTTTGTAATGACTCATTTCGGGATGATTCCAGAACCCTATCTTGTACAGGCTGTATATCTAAAAGTATAAGGCCTCAAGAGATGAATTTTGAACCCAATGTACCTTGATCCGTCTACTAAATACCCTCCAATAGGTTCCTTATGAAACATTGTAGAAACAAAGTTATAGTGAAAATCCCATGGTGTCTCAGATGTAGCAGCGAAACCCCAAGACCTTGAGATCTGATACCATATGTTAAGAACCAAACATCAATATAGAATGAAAAAACCTCAGGAAAAGTACTCAACGCCTTGAAACAGAGATAATTTCAGATAATAAGCCTCTTCGAGGGGGAAACCTCCTTTTACCCCACTTAAATGTTCAAGTACAAGATGATTCAAAATGAAAATGTCTCCTTGGTATATATAGGAGACTAGGAGGTATAATTACAACTAATGGACTAAAGCCGACATAAATAAAATAAAATTACTAATCTAATGTGCCCCAATTAAGGGGTAATGGGACAATATTAGGGCTTAACACGTTCGTTGTGATAGGAGAGGGGTGATAACATTGTTAGGGTATGATTCCACAAGAGAGGGGTCTTAATGGGGGTTTGAGGGGTTTCCAAAAGCCTTGAGTCTTGAGCCATCTTCATAATTCAGTTTGTCAGTTATCTATTTATATCTTTGACTTATTACACACTAAATCATTGAAGTCATGTAATAGGTTGGTGGGAGATTCAACTCATCTATTTATGATAGCATGGGTTGAGTGTTATCATCTTTTGGGGGGGTGAGAATCAAACAAGCATGGGAGAAGAAGAAAGTTCGAGTAGGAGAGAAGATAGATTTTACAAGCAAGTTTTTGGGACAACAACATAGATCTAGGTGTAGGGAAAGAGCATCGTTCATGTTGTGTATGAGATCATCAATGAGAGACTCACCATTGATATTATCCATGTGGAACCACAAAATTTTTTTTGAACCTATCTTTAGGAGTGATTCCAATTTTCAAAAATCCACTTTTAAGATCAAATTTATTGAATACATTATTGCTACCAATCTTAGAAAACAACGCATCTTTGGACGACAATGGGTATCAGATGGGAAAGAGAGGTTTGTTGAGGCCCCTGTCATTTATTACCATTATTGTCTTGCCTCTTTTCTTCTTAGAATGTTTATTTACACATAGAATGCAGGACTAGCCCATGGAATGTGGCCAGGTTCTATTAATTTTATATTCAAGAATTCTACAATCTCTACTTTTCAATACTCTAGTTTTGAAGGATACATATGGTTAGCAGATTCTTTCTAAGGTTTGTCAGCATAACCTTCAGTATACGGAAGATCTACAAAGTAATACTCTCTCATCCAGAATGCATCTGGATAATCTGATGTGCAGTCAGTTTCTGTATTTTTTTTTATATCATAAATTATTTCTATCCCATGAAGATTTGCATGCTTAAAAATTTTATTCAATTTGGCTAAATTTTCTACAGATAATTCAATTTCATCATAAACATGCATTATATATTGCACTCTATTTTCACATGATTCTTTACTTGGAATCGTTATACTTTTCCCTTGGACGGTGAATGTAACTTCATTAGTTCCAACTTTCATGGGTAGATATTTTCTTACAAAGTCATGTCCAAGCAAGATATCATATCTTGTGTCAAAGTTATACAAATTTATAGTTGTTTTGACTCCATTCAGATAATGAGGGAAATCTGGAACAAATTCTTTGATTGGAATTTTTGTTTTTTTAACAATAGTAAAGTATGTTTGAATAAGCTGTCAGTAGCATTCAAGTATGGCACCAAATCTAGCATAGGAACACATTGCTCTGGTATCTATTTGTGCATCCAAGGCATATGGATTATAACCTGATAGCTTGATATCTATTCCATGCAACTTGCTCAGAAGGCCTTTCCCATTTCCCTATGCAGACATGAAGTCCCTTTTGCACTTCCCAAAGCCAAAAAGCCATGTTTTTCCCCATATATGTGCCCTAATAGTTATACAGTATCCATATACGCAAGTTTCACCATTATAGCCCGCGTACATCATGTTTCGTGCCCAAAATTAAAATTTGTGTCAAGTTTCCATGTCACGTCATGAGATCCATGATCCTTGACCTTTCATATACTAGAAACGTTCTGAGTTGACCCTTCAGTTCCATTTCAAGGATATAAATTGGGCCATATCAAAGCCGTGGAGGGAGAGAATTCAAATTTTGAGAGAAAAGTTACTCTAGAGAAATTATTCACTTCATATTGAGTCTACATCCCTTTGTCCTTTAAACTTTGAACACGTTGTTCAACCCCCAAGCTCTTCCCTCTTTGATGGACAACCTCATTGTCTCTCTTATATGAGCTTGCCTTTGATAGAGGATTGAAGTGATGGAGGCCCAGCTAGAAGGGACTTAGTTTCTTGGTTCTGAGACATGCCGACACAGAATTTTATCACTCATACACTTTTTTTTATCATATTTTAATAGAAATACTATTTTCTTGTTCAATTGAGGTCTTGCAAATATTCGAATTATTATTCCATGGCCGTATTTGTTATGAATGTTAATGGATTATGTTATTGTATGTGCTAAATTTAGATATTATCACCATATGCTTATGTATCTTGGTTGTTGAGGACAAGTTTTAGGTATAAACCTTTGAGTTGAGTGCTCAACGGTAATCTTCATTGAACGTTCAGACGAGGTAGGCTCTCTATCTTGTCTTGTTATCATTTACATTTATATAGCATACTTGGGATTAGATTCGATTTCTGTAGTCATTATGTCTATTGTGGTTTACCCCATGCCATAGAGTGATATTCCTCGTAACAGATTGGCGACCATACTAGGGATTGAATCTTCTATTTTGGGGTTTGGAGTGTTTTTCTCCTTTGATTGCTCTCTGGTAGCCTAATTTTTCTTGTTGCTTGATTGCTTGACAACCTATTTTTACTTTGTATCTGATTTTCTTGACCTTATCCTTGCCCAGGCAGTGTTTTATTACATATACATTGGTTTTCCCTTAACAGACACGTACATACACGAGTTGTCATTCTATAGGGCATGCACATATGTGGGTTTTCCTTAAACAGTCATGTACATCAAATTTTTTAGCTTAATTTTGTATTTTGGTGTTTAATGGGTGAGTTTTGATGGTTCTTTAGTCTTCTTGGATGTTCGTCCTACCTGTTGAGTGCTTGAAAAGTGATAGGAAACCTTTTTATGGTTGAATTTTTAGGAAGTTTCTCTTTCTCATCATATTTTTCATTGGTTTTCCTTGCATATTGGTCTGATTGTTTTCTTCTTGGTATCATCCTTGGTTGGTCTTTGTTTGCTTGCAGTAGGGTCAATATGTCAAGCTAGTGTTCAGTCCTTGAATTTTCATTTCTTTATATTGAAAATACAAAAATATACATTTTTCATTTTGGGAATTCGCTCTTTGGTTATTTAGTATTGATCTTGATATTTGTGGAAAGATTGCATCTTATTGAAATTGCATAGTTAAATTGAAAGTTGCATTTTGAAAATCTTATCATCTTTTAAGAATTGAAGTTTAGGACTTAGCTTTATAATCATACTCATTTATTTTATATGTCAAGTCATAACATCATCAAATTCACAACCACGTCTTTTGAGTAAACAAAGCCATTAAAAGTAACGTTGATAAATTTAAAATTGATTAGAAACGATTTTATTTTTCAGGGTACACAAACTAGCTTAAGATATAGAGCCTTGGAATAGGATTTTGTGAGTAAAATTCTCCAAGGATATTAAACTCAACATATGTGTCTAACTAGGGAGTGGTGAAATACATTGTGTAATTAGTGATGTCAGGATGCTTCACTCACACCATAGTTAAGCACAAGGTTGTGAAAAGTTGGTTGCAGAGATAGCCCTCTAATACCTTCTTAGTGTCAGAGATATTTCTAGGGATCTATTCATATTTGGGGGTTTTGCTTTCAAGATTTCAGGATTTGTTACCCTACCCATCTGGTGGACCTGACTTATGACTATTCTCTTGTGCATTAGTTATATTGTGGTGGATTTATTTGCTTGACATAGGTAGCCACATAGGTTACTTGCAGGGGTTATTCTACAGGTACCATGAGTTAGATAAGGGTTGGACATCACACAACCTTTATGGAGGATTACCTCTCCGGGGGGATCTGACTGAATGTGTTGTTAAGCCCACGAGGGCCCTTATAACTGATTATGATACCTCTGATATTATGAAGGGAGTCTCAGGCCCCTCTTGGGTGAGACAAACCTACTATAGTGAGGGAGGACCCTTTTCAACCATTATATTCTAATTGTGTGCATTGGCCTTTTTTATTTACTTTGGTGTGCTCTTTGATTATTAGTTGACCTTAATATTTTGTATTGCATTGCGAGTTTTCATTTCTATGGTTAGTGGAGCCCCCATGACTTCCTCAGTTAGTGCTACCCATCCCATGGTCTTTTCTCATTCCATAAGGACGAATCCTTTTGTACTTTTGAGTGGTATGTTGAATAATGATACTCAACTAATAACTTGGGCCTCTAATCATTTTTCTCTTGGTATGCCAGACATGTCTTCGCACTTGCCATCCTCTGTCTCATCTTCTTATCTGAATCCTAGTTTTGGGTCTGGGGGCATGATGCCTCCTTTTTCTTCCTTTTCGTTTGGTGTGAGTCATATCTCTCAACCAACTCTTACGCTAGGAGGTTGTAATATTCCTTCTTATGGATCCAATCCTAGCTTCACTTTTCCAGGAGAAAGTGCTCAAATGGGAGGTCATTCTACTTTTTACATCCCATCCATCTATCCTTCTTCCACTATGTCAGTTCCTACAAACTCTTTTCTCATGGAGGAATTCCTTTTTTCCTCTGGTGTTTCATCTGGGGGGAGTCAATTTTATAGTATGGGAAACCCCCTTCACGAAGTTCCTTCATCTGGGTGAAACATATATCCTCACCTAAGTAACCCTTGTCATGTCACCTTCTCTTTGCAAGCATCTTCCTTGGTGACGATGCCCTTACATCCACTTATGAATTAGTTTGGAAGAGAATACCATCATGTCATACAAGGCCATGGTGTATACCAGAACCCTTCATGTCCCTCCATTTCTCAAAACCAGTCTTTCCTGGAACCTTGGTCTCAAATGTTGCAACCATTTATCTCCAATCATGTTGGAAACACAATTCTATTCATTGTGACTCATAATGGAATTGTATCACCAACCTATGCTAGTCATGTTGGAGATAGGTCAACAACCTCTGCAAGTCATGTTGAATACCAGGAACCAGTCGTTGCATGTCATGTTGGGGAAACAACTCTAGTCACTGCTAGTCACACTACACATACATCACCAATCTCTGCTAGTCATGTTGAGGATTCATCACCAACCTCTGCTAGTCATGTTGGGGATTTGTCAACAACCTCTGCAAGTCATTTTGAAGATATTCTACTAGCCTCTGCAAGTCATGTTGGGAGCATGTCACCAACCACTGTAGGTCATGCTGGCGGCATTCATATGATTAAGAATACTAGATGTATAGGACGTAAGCCGAAGTTCCTTTGTAGAATTTGCAAAGGAGGTCATCTAACTCATTTGTGCCATGCTACTGCTATGGTACAAGAAACTCAATCATTGTATGATAGCCCTTCGATTTCTCAGTCGTATTTAGTTTCCCAATAATCTAATCCTTCTTTGGTTGATATAGTGATCATGCTTATGCAATATTCGGATGATCCCACTCTCCTTTTGGGGGGTGATATGTCTCTTGACCATGTTGTCTTGCATAATGTTCAACCAAAATTCATGTCGATGCAATATTCGGCTGAAACCACTCCTGTTTTTGGGGGTGATGCGTATCTAAACCATGTTGTCTTGCATCATATTCAACCAATGGTTGAAGAAGTGTTTGTGCCGATGAAATATTCAGTCGATCCCACTCTTCTTTTGTAGAGTGACAAGTCTAATGAAGTGACATCCTCGATGCAATATTCAGCCAATCCCACTCTTATTTTGGGGGGTGATTGATCCAGATGGATATTGGTGGCCACCCACCTATTCCAACTGGCTCCTCATGTCCATTTTTGTTCAACACGTCTTTCTGTATTGTTTTATAATTGTGATTTATACACTTCTAGGGATGTCTAAAGCCTCACACATTCTCTAGGTGGATATGGGTGGCCTCTCGCCTAATCCAACTAGCCTATTTTGTATCTTTTCATATGAGGACATCTTGTTGTACTTTCAGGGTTGTTTTGAGGCCCTAAAAATTGTTTTTTTTACTCGCCACAGACAAACTATAGAAGGAGTCAGATTCTGATGGTGAAATGTGTATCTCTCTAAAATACCTTTCCAATGGGCTATCACGTGCCTAAAAAAGAGTTCGTATGAAAAATTTATGACCCTAGGACGTTGAGGTACCAAATTACACCAACTTACCCATAAGGCCCGCATGACTTTTGGTGTTTCACCTTCTAGGGTTAGGTTTTTGGATGTCTAGGGTTTTGGCATTCATGAGTAATATGAAAAGGGCCTATAGAGCCTCATTTTAATCCATTCTTCTCAGACGGATGCGCGTAGCAGCCACATCTCTTCTCAAAGATAGCTACCACCATTTGAACAAGTTTCACTTCTACAGTTTTACAGTTTCAGCCTATTTCATTATTTAATAGAAGATATTGTTCACTGAATATTTTTCTTATTCTTCCTATCTCTGTGTTTATGGTATTCATTCTATAATCAATTTGTTCCTCTCCTAAATATGGATCAGTGGTATCAGAGCGGTCTACTCTTCATTTATTTTTCTTCGTGCATGTCCCTGATAAGGTCTGGGTACAAGAAGTTAGGACTCGAACCAATCGATCCATTACCAGATTGGTCGCGTCGAACCTGAAAAAAACCCACGGGAGATAAAAAGAAAGATGATGGAGTAGGAGATCCTATTAAAATGTTGCTCAAGGAAGTCCTCACACAACAAAGTAACGAAATGATGGACAAATTTGTGCAGATCCTTCAACGGTTTCCCACGGGAGAAGCATCTTCATCAGGAGGATATGAAACCCCCTTCAAGGTACAGGTAAATTTTGATATTCCATTATTTGAAGGACAGATATATGTGGATGTTGTAGATAAATGGTTAAATCTGCTCGAAGGATATTTTTCGGTCGACAATTTTTTCGATTGGGAAAATATCACTTTTTCACTCCTCAAGGTCATTCCCCATGTTAAAGACTAGTGGAATACCTACTCTGAGCAAAGGGTCGTGGAGGAATCTACAATTTTTATGGTGGCCCCTACATGGGATTCCTTTCAAGTCTCCGTTAAAGAATATTACTACCCTGTTGGAAGCTACAATGACCAGTACACCAGATGGACCACCCTACGTCAAGAAAGGGACCAGACAGTATTAGACTTCACCAATATTTTCCATACCCTTTGCACCAAATTGGGTATCAAATATTCTGAGCATAAATTGGTGCTCAAATACTACAGTTGTTTGCGTAGATACATTCAAACATAAATGGATTTCCTATACATCGGCTCATTGGGCACATCTTATAGATACGCTGTCAAGATAGAGCAGAAATTTAAGCAGAAATGACGAGAGTTTGAATCTACAAACCCCTCACAGCCGAAGCATGGCAAAGGCAACCCCAACCCACACAGCACGGGACCAATTCACGATGGTCGCCCTCAAGACAATCTATCCAAGCCCCAACATAAGAAGGGTAATGAGAAGATGAAGAAGGACACAGGAAAATGGTGCGAGTACCATAAAATTCCTTGGCACAACACCGAAGAATCCACTCCAAGCAATCCCTCGTAGTCGAGATGAAAGCCTCTGATTCACAGGTTGATTCTGATTCTGAGTCAAATCCTAAAGGAGGGAATTAGATTATCGATGTTGAACCCAGTGCCATAGTCGCTACCACAAAATTCCAGCCAAGCGAACTAGAAGAACCATAGGAAGGGGAATGCCTCTTTCACTCGCATGTGTGGGTTAAGGGGGCTCTGATTCACTTCATTATCGATAGTGATAGTCAGAAGAACCTTATTTCAGAAGATTTCGTCAAGCAGTTGAACCTACCAATGACACCGCACCTGCAACACTACACCATCATCTTACTTCGTCAAGGAAGAGATCTTTGTGTCATCCAACAGTTTTGTTTATCCTACGACATCAAGCCTTTCAAAGATGAGGTACTGTGTGATATTTCTCACCTTGAATTTTGTGATGTTCTTGTAGGACAACCATATTTGTGGAAGCATCATGTTGTGTATGAGTCTAGACCCTGCAATGTTATTATCACTTTGGTTAGACAATTGTACAGGATTCTAGAGGTGGCACTGCCTACTGTTATTTGTTTAATCTCTGCTAAGAAATGCAGTAAGGTCATTTCACATACTAGAGATTTTGTCTTATTTGTAATCCGTGCTCACAGTAAGAAGAAGGTTTTTGCCACATCTATGGCCTCTACACAACACCTCTCTTTGTAGCAGAAGCAAGTGGATGGGATCATGGAAGAATACAGAGACATCTTTGTCTCACCTACAGGGATACCGATACACTGATAAGTCAAGAATCCAATTGATCTAACCCCTAGTGCACCTCTACCTAATGGACCAGTCTATCAATGCTTGTTGATGGATAATGACGAAATCAAGTGTTAGATCCAAGAGATTATTCAAAATGGGCACATCAAACCCATCGCCTCCCCTTGTGGAAGCCTGATTGTACTGGTGCAGAAAGAGGATGGGACTTGGCGACTATGCATTGATTACAGAGATTTAAAAAAAATCATAGTTAGGAACTGTTATCCCATTCCCAGGATCGATGACCTTCTTGACCAACTCAAGGGAGAAAATTTCTTCAACAAGATTGACATGTATTTTGGTTACCATCAGGTTCCTATCGAACCAACAGATGTCTGGAAGATAGCCTTCAAGTCTAAGGAAGGTCTCTACGAATGCTAGTCATGCCCTTTGCCTTAACAAATGCACCAACCACTTTCACAAGGTTTATGGATGATGTATTGAGACCCTTCACCAAATCCTTTGTGGTAGTATATTTGGATGACATCCTCATCTTCAACAGAACATGGGAGGAGCACATGTGGCTTATTCAGCGGGTTTTGAGCACTCTACGGAAGCACAAGATTTATGCTAACATGGAAAAATGATCTTTTGGCATGAACATGGTCCAATACTTGGGATATATTGTTTATGAGCATGGGGAAAATGTTGATCCAACTAAGATCCAAGTCAGTCGTGACTGGCCAGCCCCGACCACACTGACCAAGCTTCAGAGATTCTTAGGACTCGCCAATATTTATCGACGCTTCGTGTTGGGATTCTCCCATATTGCATGGGCCCTCAGCCAGGTGACCAAGGGAAGTGGTAGGTCCAAGTTCATGTGGGGGAAGGAGCAGCAATGCGCATTTGAATATCTGAAACATCGATTGTGCTCATCTCCCATACTCTCCTTACCCGATCTGCAACAACCATTCAAGATTGAGGCTGATGCATCTGACTATGTTGTGGGCACAGTTCTCACTTAGCACGGGCATCTGGTGGAATACCATAGTGAGACACTCTCTGATGTTTTCCGTAAATACCCCACCTATGACAAGGAAATCTATTCCATTGTACAATCATGTCGTCAATGGAAACATTACATTCTAGGGACAAAGACAATCATACACACAGATCACAAGCCTATGCAATTCATACAGACACAGGGAAAATTGCAGAACGACTGCCATCAGAAGTAGTCCACCTACTTGCAGCAATTCCATCTCAACATCAAGTATAAGATAGGTATCTCCAATTGTGTAGTTGACTGCCTCAGTCGACCTCCTCTAGTTGCACTTACCACTGTGCTCCATTCTTATGGACATGAAATATCGAAGTGGCCCCAACTTTACTAGAAAGATCCAGGCTTCACCACCACATGTTAGCTCTTGGGTATTTGTGCCAATGTCATTTATTTTCACATTCAGTATGGAATCTTATGCCACCTGAGTGATATCTGTGTTCCTACAAGCGATCATGTGAAGATGATTTGGTAATCCCACTACAATTAGATGGCAGGACATTTTGGCGTAGAGAAAACAATGGTCGTCCTTCAGAAACATTTTTATTGGCCAAAACATTGACTAGATGTCAGAAAGTATATTAGATCTTGCACTGTATGCACCATTTCCAAGCTGGCCATCAAGAATCAAGGCTTATACACCCCTCTTCCTATTCTTGAGAATCCGTGGGATTCCATCTCCATGGATTACATGTATGGTTTTTCAACCACCAAGCACATTAATGACTGTGTGTTTGTGGTCATTGATCGGTTTTCAAAGATGGCCATCCTCAAGGCCTATAAGAAGACTATTACAGCGGCCAATATTACCAAGCTCTTCTTTGAAAAAATTTGGGTGCACTTTGGGATACCACAGACGATCATCTCTGACTGAAACATCAGGTTCCTCAGCACCTTTTGGTCGAGTCTCTGGTCTCTGTTGGACACCAAGCTCACAAAATCCACTTCTTTCCACCCCCAAAACGATGTCCAAACCAAGGTTATCAATCGGATTATTATGCACATCTTGCGCATGTACAACTCTAAGAATCCCCGTAAATGGGACGAGAGTCTCCCATATGTCCAACATAGTTACAACAGAGCTCTACATAGTTCCATCGTCCATATCCCATTTCAGGTGGGTCTGGGATTCCAACCCTTGGGAACCATTGATGTTGCACTTCCTCTTGCCATCGCATAGATAGACTCTTCCCCTGATCAGTCTACGGTCGACAAAGCCATTAGATTCATTGAGCGGATTCAACACATCTGCCAACATGTCCAAGAGATTTTGTAGAAATCCAATGCTAAATACAAGAAACACCATGATAAACACAGGTTACCACACCATTTTTAGGTTGGTGAAAAAGTATTTTTACATTTGCAAAAGGAGTGTCTCATCGAGCCCCATCGAAATCTTCAGCCACTTTTTTATGGTCCTTACACTATCACCAAGGTTGTGTGTAGCAATGTTTTTGAGCTCAGCACTCCGCCCTTCCTTGGTCTGCATCCAGTATTCAATGTGGACCTCCTTTGGCAATATTTCCCACCATTATTGGACACCTATGAGATTTTCGAACACCTAACACCAACAGAGATCAACCCTGACTTCATGGAAAAATAATCCATCGATCAGATAGTGGACACACAAGTCAAGGGAAATCACCAGCAACAGATCCAGGTTTATCGAGTTGTCAAGGCAAAGAAACTCCTACACCAAGGCAAGCAGCTCACCTGGGGCCAAATCCAACAAAATTTTCCTCACCTGATGGGGGAACTCAATGCAATGGAGACCATTTCTTCCTAAGGGGGGAGGATTGATCCAGATGGATATTGGTGGCCACCCACCTATTCCAACTGGTTCCTCATGTCCATTTTTGTTCAACACGTCTTTCTGTATTGTTTTATAATTGTGAGTTCTACACTTTTGGGGTTGTCTGAAGCCTCACACATTCTCCATGTGGATACAGGTTCCCTCTCTCCTAATCCAACTAGCATATTTTGTATGTTTTCATATCAGCACATCTTCATATACTTTCAGGATTGTTTTGAGGCCCTAAACCTTGTTTTTTATTTTTTTAATTTCCATAGTCAAACTATATATGGAGTCAATTTTTGATGGAGAAATGTGTATTTGTATTAAATACCTTTCCAACGGGCTATCACATGCCTAAAACAGAGTTCTTATGCAAAATTTATGACCATAGGAAGTTGAGGTACCAAATTACACCAACTTACCCATAGGGCCCACATGACTTTTGGCATTTCACCTTCTAGGGTTAGGTTTTTGGATCTATGGTTTTGGCATTCATGAGTAATATGAAAAGGGCCTATGGAGCCTCATTGTAATCCATTATGCTCAAACGGATGCATGTAGAATCCACATCTATTCTCAGAGATAGCTACCACCATTCGAGCATGTTTCAGTTCTGTAGTTTTACAGCTTCAGCCTATTTCATTATTTAATAGAAGATATTGTTCACTGAATATTTGTGTTATTCTTCCTATCTTTTTGTTTATGGTATTCAGTCTATAATTAGTTCGTTCTGCTCCTAAATCCGGATCAGTGATGTATTTTTTGACCATGTCCTTAGCATTTCTAGTTCTGTACCTTTTGAACAAGGGAGTATTCCACTCTCTTTGAGTACGCTCCCTCCAATTCCTAGGGTGGTTTCCATTGATTGAAATGATCTTGTAGAGCCTAGACTTCCTTCTTCTACACCCTAATAGATAAGGGGAATTCTTCAATATATTGTAGATAAGGTAACCTCCGCAAGTATTTCATCCTCCTCGACTTGGAAAGATTTGGGTTTTCCAAAGCTAGTGTCATCTATCTATGAGTTGTTGACTTTCGACAGAAGTCTTGCACAGAAGCCTTGGCCTCCCCCATGATATGCTACTTAGAACATCAATCTCGAGTCTTAATTAATCTCTTTTCTTACTCTATAAAAAATTGAAAATGGATTGTTGAGTGAACTTGTCTCTTTCACACTCGTTAAATGTCTTTGAAAGGATATCTATTTGGTTTAATTTTAACCCTTTTTTGGACCAAGTAGAATAATTTTGAAAAATGAATACTCTAGTCACTAGTGGCTAGAAGAGTTCTCTTGGGTATTATTTTATACTTTTTCAGGCTTAGGTGACTAAATTTACAAAAAAGGACATTCTTTGGAGTTAAGTTGTGATTGCATTCCATTATCTTGCTTACAGTATTGAGCCTATTTTAGGTTCATGCTTTCTCGTTACAAGTCTATTACCTTAGCAATTGGCATCACCAACCAAGTAGAACCTTGTTTATATCCTTTGGAACTTGACACCATGTCCACATCCTGCATGCACCTCCTTCCATTGAGCATAGGTATGTTCCACTGTTGGAACTAGTTTCTTACTCACAACACTCGTTTCCTCCACGGTATCATAGCATTCATTTTCTTATGAAAAAACAAAAAAATACGGGCGGGAAAATAATATTATCTGATGTTGGAAGAAGTCATGTCTCCTTTGAACAAAGCACAAAATTTTGAGTCAAAGTGTCATCCAAAGTTTGGGTTTAGCATGACCTTAGGAAGTTGATCTCGTTACTTAGAGTTTACTCCTCTGACTGGTTACTCTTCCAGTCCCTATGGAGAGTTTGATTGGTGCCTCCTGCATCACAAATTTACATTATCAAGTCTATGATGTCGGAGTCCTCCATATGTCTCGTTCTCTTGTTCAAAGGAAGTCTATAAGCATGTGTCGGCCATTCCTCATAATTCTTGACTTTGCATGTCGTCCATATGCTCGGCGTGTCTCAGAGTTACATGAATTTGTAGTCCTACCATGCACCCTGGTCCTACTTTCATTATGGTTAGGTAACCTTGAACCCAGCAATAAACATCTCCTCATTGGTCGTTGACTGGGGGGTTTCCCTTGTGTTCGACGGTAACAAATCTATTCACACATTGGGATTCATGCAGTGCCTTTAATGCCATTATCCTTATTGGTGGTTTCCTCACATTTGTCAGCGATTTTCCTTATTGGGTGATATTCATAGGGTGTTTTTCATTCATTACTTGCATCTGGTGCATGTGAAAGATGCACGGTTTCATTGGTTCATGAACATCATCTTCGTCTGAGTTCCTCCAAATCATCAAGCTATTTATTTGTACCTCATGTTGAATGATGAGAGATTACTTAATGCTCTCCTTTCGGCAGGTCTCCTTCCATTAAATTCATCTCATCTATTCTGGAAATGAGGCCTAGAGTCCTATGAGTATCTAGAGGCTTGCAGTCATCAGTGGCAGGTTATCTCACCATCGATAGTTGGGAATAAATCAATGTCTTATAATCGATGGATTATTCAAGTGTTTGATCTCAACACCTTTATTCACACTTGTAAGAATGTACTCGGTGCCTTGATACCTACTTTCATTATCGGTAGGTTGTCTCATGTTTTTTAACGGTATATCTTAATGACATGATGTACACTTGCACCTTTGGTAGATCGTGTAGAAGACTTGAAGACATCAGTTTATAGTCACATATTTCCTAACATGTTGATATAATTCATTGGACCAGTACCTATATGACTTCAATGATCATGGGAGATCAGATTGTACTCCATTGTATACAGATATCTTCAAATTGATTTTGAGACTGATTTTCACTAGGCCTTGTTCATGACTATGAATGCCTATGGCATGTATCTACTTTGCATTTCCTATTCATGGCCATGAACATCTACTTGTTATATTTCCACATGGATCTACAGTGTAATTCAAATTGGCATCCATGTGTACAAAGTCATTATGGATTGTAAAATTTTCATGAGAAACTAGTTCATCCAGTTGATTCTCCATTACTCCACTTTTGGGAATTATAATGTATTTCATCCATGCAGATACTCCTCTGATCTCACACATTAGGGGGCATCTGTTATAGCCAGATTTTGCCTCACCCCATGCAACTTGATCAAAAGGCCTTTTCCATCTCCTTATGTAGACTTGAAATCTCTTTTTCACTTCCCAGAGCCAAAAAACCATGTTTTACCACATATACGGGCCCTAATAGTCATACAGCATGTGTAAACATAGGTTGCACCATTACAGCCCATGTACATCATGTTTTGTGCCAAAAATTAAAAGTTGTGTCAGGTTTCCATGTCACTTCATGATATCCATGATCCTTGACCTTCCATATACTGGAAACATTCTTAATCAGCCCTTCATTTTCATTTGAAGGTTATAAATTGGGTCATATCAAAGTCGTGGAGGGAGAGAATTAAAATTTTGAGAGAAAAGTTACTCTGGAGAAATTATTCACTTCATATTGAGTCTGCATCCCTTTTTCCTCTAAATTCTAAGCACATTGTTTATCCCCCAAGCTCTTCCCTCTTTGATGGAGAACTTCATTTTCTCTCTTATATGAGATTTCCTTTGGTGGAGGATTGAAGTGGTGAAGGCCTAGCTAGAAGGGACTTAGTTTCTCAATGCTTAGATGTACTGACATGGAATTTTGTCACTCATACACTTTTGTTGATCATATTTTAATATAAATACACTTTTCTCGTCCAATTGATGTCCTGCAAATATTCGAATTATTATTCCATGGGTGTATTTGTTATGAATTTTAATGTATTATTCTATTGTATGTGCTAACTTTATATATTATCACCATAGTCTTGTGTATCTTGGTTGTTGAGGACAAGTTGCAGGCATAAATCTTTAAGTTGAGTGTTCAACGATGGTATTCATCGAACATCTAGATGAGGTAGGCTCTTTATCTTATCTTGTTAGCATTTACATTTATATAGCATACTTGGGAATAGATTCAATTTATGTAATCATTCCATCTATTGTGTTTTACCCCATGCCATAGAGTGATTTTCCTCATAACAATTACTAATCGATCATCAGGAACCAAAGAATATGCTTCCTTTTTTGTCATTTTGGACTGGCTTTATGGACCAAAAAATTCATCTAATACTTGGTTCATCTCTTATTCCTGAATATGTTCAAGTTCTTTTTTTAGTTATTCTAACTCTACTTTGTCATTTTTTACAGAGTTTAATATTTCCTTTATCAATGTAAGTTTTAAACCTGTGAAGTAAAGCAATGCATATATATTCTTAAGCAATACAGAAATTAATCAATGGCCCATACACAGAGATCGTTACCGGAAACCCTCAACCGGGAAAACCTTTCTTTTTCATTATATCGAATTTCACCATTCGCCATACAATATATACAATGTTTTTTAGGTATTCCATAGATACCAAAACCCTAATCCCTTAATCCGGGATTAATTTACAAATC
>ML785367.1:84050-97371 GCA_009831015.1 Picea engelmannii | reverse complement strand
AGGAGGTGTACCAGTCACCTGTGTGCTTGTAGATGGTGTACCAGTAGGTTGTGTACCAGGATCCACAACGATCCATTGTTCTTTGTCTACAAGAAGGTCCTCCATCTTGAGCTTCCATAGCTCAAAGTTTTTACCATTGAACTACTCTATCTCGATTCTAGATGAGCTCGCCATTCCTTTTACTTTACTCAAATCTCCTCTGCAAAAGCTCCCACTGAACCCAGGTTTATCACAGACCCAAGATAAACTTGATCTATCAAGACCGAGCCAAACCCTCAGCAATCAAAGGCGTCCCTCTGAAGCCAAAAACGTGCTCTGATACCACATGTAAGTTTTAAACCTGTGAAGTAAAGCAATGCATATATATTCTTAAGCAATACAGAAATTAATCAATGGCTCATACACAGAGATCTTTACCGGAAACCCTCAATCGGGAAAACCTTTCTTTTTCATTATATCGAATTTCACCATTCGCCATACAATATATACAATGTTTTTTAGGTATTCCGTAGATACCAAAACCCTAATCCCTTAATCCGAGATTAATTTACAAATCAGCTAAAAATATCAAAATCGTTAGACGCAGTCGTCGTATCTGACGCACCCACACACACACACATGCAAAGAATATAACACATACCCAACAATCAAGGACTTATTTTCTTTTATCATTCCTTCCTTATCCTTCATCGGTTTTTCCAAAATTTCTTTAGAACTGAATTGTGTCCCATCTTATTCATCTAAAAACTAATTTTTTACTGGGACACGATGCTTATTGGCATAGGATTTACTTTGATGCAGGAATCCTAGTTCTTCATATTTTTTGTATTTTTGGGGAGGCTTTTGTTTAGAATATGTAGGATTTGAAAATGAAGGGAGATGGGATAAATTAGACTCAAAGTACTTGTTATTAGGATAATAATTTTCAATATTTACAACGTTGAGATGCGTGAGATTTGAGATTTGTTGCTGGAGAGAAGAGATGTTGACACGAAGTTTATTGGTTAGCCTGAAATCACCAGGGGTGAGAGATGAGAGGCAACATTGTAGTGAAGAGATTTGTGTTTGTATTTCATAAGGAGAGGAGTTAGGAATACCAAACATCTTGATCTTGGGAATAGAAAGAAAATAAATATTGTCATAAGAAGAGGAGGAATCAAATTCAAAGTCAATAGAGAGATTATTTACAGAAGGAAAATTTTTAGGTTCAAAATCAGATGATTTAGTAATGGAAATATACTCACCATTTGAATGAGTGTCAACCAAATACCATTCAGTTAGATCATAAGAATGAGTGAATATATCCATGAGATTGTGTTGGAATTTAGTCTTACATCGTAGAGGACGTTGATTGTCCCAATGACCAGGCTTGTCACAAATATAACAGGAAGATTTTTTACAAGGGTTCTATATTTTCTTGAAAAATGTTTTCCTAGGTATTTTATCAGGTTTAGTGAACTTATGTAGTTTCTTAAACATGTACCTTGGTTTGTATGGCCTATATTATTTGTATTTACATTCTTGGCAATTGAAATTTGATCCACAGTCTTTCTTCTTGTGTTTAGATCTACCACAACCAAAATGGTAAGTTTCAGCAAATATATCATAGATAGAACCATCAAAAATTGGTTGTTTCTTTATATACTTTGAAGTTTTTATGTGCATGCATTCTTTTTGCAAAGTAGTCATTATTTATTCATGCACACCTATTAGATAAAATTATTCTATGTCAATTTGTTATTCTTCCATTATTTCTTTGACTAGGTCAAGGATCCTACCAGGCATTGTAAACAGATATTTTTTAAGATAGAAGGGTTACCAAGGTCACTGGATTTATACAACATATCTTGCATAGTACATTAAAATTATCGAAGATATTTGATACTACACAATATTTGGTTCATAAACAAGTCTAAATATAGATGTGTATCAACTTTAAATTTCCCATAAAATTATATACTACCCCTTTTACTAGTTCATGTAAAGGTTTCTTAGATTCCTTGATGTGTAGTTTATCAGTTGGATTCAGCGTTTTCCACCATAGTTATAAGTTACATGTAAATCCCCAAGTAATTCTTAAGGCCAATTCTCCCCATGTGACTTTGTTTTTTAATATAGCCTTTTTTGTTTTAGTCCAAGAAGACCACCTATGAATGAACATCATAATTTCATTTTTAGATTTGCAATTCAGATTGGTTATTGGTGTTCAGTCTATATTTTCACGACTGAAACTAGAGTGGTCATCGGAATTTGCTGGATCAAATGGAATTTTTTTGTTTTTTCCATATTTAGTATTGCACCATTTTTCCCAGGTAGTTTTGAAAGTTTGACTACCTTGTTCATCAGTATTGTTTGGCATATATTCTTGGTTAGCTCCTGAAATTTCAGGTTATTCCTCTTTTACAACTTTTATATCATTTTTTCAGATAATTGGTTTTTCATCATTTGGAGCTTTTCCTGTGCCAATTTGAAAAAAATTTCTATCCTTGGTATTTTAGACCTAGGCTTATCAATTCCTTTTAATAACAGGTTTTTTCTTCCAAGGGATAGTTCGAGATCAAATAAATTGAAGCTTTGTTGGTTAACTTCAGCCAAGGACAAAGGAGGGGAAGGAGATATTTCTTTTTCTTTTCTCAAGATGGTTTTTAAGTTAGTTATGACATCCATGATTACATCCATATTTTGGATGATTTATTTTAGCTCCTAGGATTGAGTAGTGGAATTATGTTCTAGATTCTCTGATTCTGTATGTATTCCTACAATATAATTTTTTGTCTGCAAAATGTCTTGTGCCATATCATCTATGTTTTGTGCTATACAGACTGATTGGTAATCAGAATAATTTTGCATTCTAACTATGTCTTGGGATTGTTCATCATTGGCCTTTCTATATTGCAGAAAATCCATATCCACAACAAAAATTTTGTCTTTGAATTTGGGAGTAAAGTTTTCTAGGCCAAGTGATCTTTCTGACACAAGATTAGTCTTACCAGATAACTCATTTTCTCTTGGTAAATCATATCTAATCATTTTGATTTCATAAGAAGTAACTATCTGAAGACAATCTGGATGATGTAAATTGTTTCCTAAATGTTCTTGTTGGGAAGAAGAGGCCAAAGAAGATGGCCTGGATTGAATCATATTTTCAGCATACCTCAAAGTGTTAATTTTGACACTTTGTGATATTCCTAGTCTTAAAAGAGGGCCTTTATCATACTGGTAGAGAGTTAATTAGTGTGGCTCTATAGGAGGAAGATATTTTTCTTGTAAACCGGTATACTTTGCATTCCATTCTTATGGGATACTTAGTTCTATGAATCCCAGTTTTATTGGGGTAACATTTCTTGAGTTGATCACCACGCCTTCATGCATAGCTCGAGTTAAAATCTTTGGATTCAAAGAAAGTAGATTTGTTGAAAAAAAACAAAGACATACAGTAGTGTGTAAATGTTCAATCTCATATCAGGGAGACATATAAAATCCATAAAAATTGAATATAAGATTAGAGAAAGTCAAGGATATGTGGATCTATAAGTGAAACTTCGAATCTTGATGGGATCGAAGACCATACTAGACCATTATGTAGAGGGGATTGAAAACCACCTATTAAGGAATTCTAGAAATTGGAGTGTCTAGAGTCGACAACACAACATAATGAAGTCACATTTAGTCCCAGTCTAACCAATGGATTAATATTGAACTGGATAAGTCCTAGATGTACATATTGAAATCCTAGAATTTAGTTCAAACATAAATATTCACCAATTCCCATGCCCCAAGAATGAGAATGAGAATGAGACAAGTTCTTTGTGAATTATATACAAATTTTGATGACCAATCTAGTTTCAATCGTGAAAATATAGACCCGACACTAATAACTTATCTGAATTGCACATCTAAATATGAAATTATGATGTTCATTTAAAGGTGGTCTTCTTAGGATAAAACAAAAAAGGATATATTCAAAAACAAATTCACATGGGGAGAATTAGCTTGAAGACTTACTTGGGGATTTACAGGTAACTTATAACAATGGTGGCAAAGGTTGAATCCATCTGATAAATTGCACATCATGGAATCTGAGAAACCTTTAGATGAACTAGTAAACGGGGTAGTACATGAATTTTATGGGAAAGATAAACTTGATACAAATCTATATTCAGACTTGTTTATGGACCAAATATTGTGTAATATGAAAGATCTCCTAGAATTTTATTGTACCATGCAAGATATGTCATATAAATCTTGTGACTCTGGTAACTCCGCTTATCTTATAAAATATATGTCTGTAATTCCTAGTAGGATCCCTAACCTAGTCAAAGAAATAATGGAAGAAGAAGAAATTGACATAGAATAAATTTCTCTTGCAGGTGTGCATCAACAAATAATGACAACTTTGCAGAAAGAATGCATGCATAAAAAAATTGCAAAGTCTATAAAGAAACAACTAGGTTTTGATGGTTATGTTTGTGATATATTTGTTGAAACTTACCATTTTGGTTGTGGTAGATCTAAACAGAATAAGAAGTATTGTGAGGCACATTGCAACTGCAAAGAATGTAAATAAAAATCATATAGGACATACAAACTAAGGTACAAGTTTAAGAAACCAGGAAAATTCTCCAAACCTGATCAAAGACCTAGAAAAACATTTTTCAAGAAAAGACAGAACCCAGGTAAAAAATCTTCCTGTTATATTTGTCACAAGTCTGGCCACTGGGAAAATCAAAGTCCTCTGTGAGGTCAGAATAAATTCCAACATAAGCACATGGATATCTTCACATGTTCTTATGATCAGGCTAAATGGGATTTAGTTGACACTCATTCAGATGGTGAGCATATTTACATTACTAAATCATCTGATTTTGAACCTAAAAATTTCCTTCTGTAAATAATCTCTCTATTGACTATGACTTTGATTCCTCCTCTTATTCTAATAATATTGATTTTCTTTATATTCTTGAGATCAAGATGTTTGGTATTCCTTACTCCCCTCCTTATGAAATCAAAAAAAAAATATCTTCACTACAACATCACCTCTCATCTCTCACTACTAGTGTTGTAGCATTATTAACCCCCTGATCACTGATACATCATCTCCTAGAGGTCACCTACCCAATTCACTCATCTTTCATCATATTCCCATTGATTTTCTATCCCAATCTCCCTTCAGTCGCCCTTGTCATTTCTCAAGCTCGCGACCAAAGGGGTCAATCGCTCTTTCTTGACTTCCAATTCGCAACCATGGCACTCTGTATGTGTACTCAGGTCATGGCCAAGCCTAGAATATCCCTTTTTTGGATTTGGTTTTGATGGATGAGACCTCTCTATGATTTCTCGGGGTTTAATGCAAGATATGATAGATGTTTCCCTCTAAACGAATGTTCATGTAAGTTTGTATGTTTGTTGATAGAGGATTGATATATTTGTAGATCATGACATATTATCAAGCTTAGAAGCATCCTTTGCTCATATATTTGTTTCTGTCTTAGGTATAGGAAGAGCCTAAGGGAGATCAACTCCTGCAAGGTAAAAAATCCCTACAACATACTAGCGACCATACTGGGGAGATTTCCTCTCATGTGATTTTCTTCCTTCTTTATATGCTTTCTTTCTAAAATTGTTACCCATTAAAATGTCATGATCTATTTTCCAAAATTTGTTATTCCCTTTCCCGAGTTCAATTGAAGAAACCAATAGCTTAGATCTGATAGATCTCATCCCAAATCTTTTTCTTTTTCTTTTTCTTTTTCTTTTTTTTCTGGGTTTTCTGAGTTGGTCACAACTTCCCCGTTCACACAGAGTGACAAAAGCCTTCTCGGTCGCGGTTTTCCACCTTTGTAGCAGTGACCATCCCTGTTCTCAATCTTGTTAGTCATGACCATACTCTTCAATCGCACTATGTCTCTCTCTGGTTAGCAACCCATCCGCACCGTCTTCCTCTATAGGTAGCAACCGAACCCATAATCTTTACTTTTTGAAGAATTGATCCTTCAAAAAACTCAACCAAACCATTTTAGGTTGTTTTCCTTCAACACTCCAGATTTGTATGAAGACTGTCTCTTTGAATTTGCATCATCTTGTTTGAAATTCATGCAATTATCTTCTCTTGGTATTCATCTCATGTGATTGATAACTATAAACAAGATCACCTAATATTATCCTTTCAATCCTGTAGAAGATTGTTTATACATGTCTGAGAAGTTTTTCTTTCATTAGGTTGAATGTTTGTTGTTTCCCAAATCATTTGAGAACTTTTCAAACTTTCATTCAGACTTAAAATATTTTTATGTTCTTTAAATTTGTATGCTTGGTATTGTCTTTCTTCCATCTTTTTCATTCAATTCCGAACATGGTCCATTGAAAGCAACGGTTGGAGAAGATTTTTTTTTTCACTTTCATGTAATTTGAAAAAATAAAAGAAACAAAAAACATTTCATTTAGAGTGCTTTAAACCATCATTGAAACAATTTGTGCTTGGTTGGGAATCTCATAAATCATTTTGTGAGTTTGGTTGAAAAAAAATTATTTTATCTTAGTTGCAAGAATATATAGAAAACAGTAAGCATTAGGGTGTTTTCTTTTATAAAAAAAAAGATACTCTTTCCCTCTCATAAATAGGATTCATCGAAAAGAAAATTGTTCAAATTTCATCCATTTTCATCCTTTTGGAGTCGAATTTTTTCACATCATAAGTTTCACTTCCATGCAACCTTCTGACTAAAGAACAGCCTTAAAAATGGACATGGAATAATAAAACTAACTAGACGTTTTCTCTTATAAAGAACACCAAACAATAGTCTAGGTATAGGGTCTTTGGACTAAGATAAGTGAGTAAATTGTCCAAGAGCATGAAAAAAAAACATAGAATGTTAAAGAGTGCCTAAATCCAAATTTTGTATAGGCATAAACAGGACCCCCCTCTCAAACAGGGGTTACACACGAGGTCGTGTGCAACTAGGAAACAGAGATTACCCCTCTGAGGCTTAACCAAATGTAATGGAATGATAGTATATTGGGGATTCTTCTTGAGAATCGGTTGTTTCCATTTGGTCTCATAACTTCATGAACCTCAAATCCATTCAAGGCCCTCTGAATTTTTTTCTGGTCCTCTTGTTTTCAGTCCTCTTGAGGAATTTTAGACTTGATATCTTGCCCATACTGTTGGACCCGATTGTCGACTATACCCGCCCGGAGGTTGACTGTGAGTTGGTGACCTTAGTCGCCATAATATTTAGGGGTCTTACACAAGGTGATGTAAAAGTGGAGTCTTCGTTATACTTGGATCAGACATTGGTCAAACTCACTCAGGCTCCTTGGAGGGTGACCCACGGATAGACTGTAGGGAATCTTGTACCAAGGTGTATGTATGTTAAGCAAGCTTCCAACGTAACTAATCCACCCACTTGTCCCTGCTCCTTCTCACATGTCCCCGCGATGTTGGATTTCATCACTAACTAGTGAGCCCATGGCAAGAAGCTTTGGTTTGTTTGTCTGATTTCTAGATTCATTTTTAGTGTGTGTTGCTTTTATTTTTCTTTACTAGGCTATAGGACTGTCATTGTCATATCTCGTATTGGCCGATCAAAACTTGTGTCGTTCTCCGAGGATTCTAGGTTTGCCTCTACTACATTACGAACTATTACCTCCCAACTCACCTGAAGATAATCTTCTATAGGAAAACCATTCTAAGGTTGGAAGTATTGTTACCCCCTTGCTTGAACACCCAGAAGGAGAAAAAATTCGAGAAGGTTTTGTACTCCCTACAAATCCACCCTTGACTGACTCTTTCAGTCCCCTCCTTCTTTAGGTAAACTCCTCCATAGAACTTGAACTTGGTATTGATTACCAATGTATATCTCTTGTACCCTGTGAAGATGTCATGAGTGTGGAAACCTAAAAGATCCATTTATCAGATGGTTACACCACACCACCAACAGTTTCAGGTCCATATGACCCTATGTGAACCCCTGAACAACCACATGATATCCTCACTAGAGTAGATACAATCATAGACTCTGATTTCAAGCTCTTGTGACCTGATCAATCACATGTTTCTTCGCATACCCCTCAACCCCCCATATCTAGTATCTCTTGTATATTCCAAGCTTCTTTTCCCCAATCCTCCTCTATCCACCCTACACCACAATCGGCTCAATAAAACATCACCACAACCCAAACATCAACAATGACATGTGTATCATATGTTGTCCCTACCATTGTATCACCACCTTTAATAACAGAACCCTTTACACCCCCCACTGAGGGGAAACCTGTGCTTACCCCATTATTCTTAAGAGGCAATCCCAACCTCTTTGGACAACAACCTTCATCAGGAGGATTACCTCCCCAAGGAAACCAACTAATTTTTTTTGGCCAAAAAGTATCAATGAGCTAGCCTTTCACTAGGGGACCACCCCTGTACCCAAGGAAAATGTCCAGCCAACATTCTGTCGGGGGGAAACCCTCGACTTCCGGATCATTTTTAACAGGGGTATTACCTACTATCAGGATCCAACCTTTATCTAGCTGGGGGAAACTACCCACTGGGGGGGAACCCCCAGTTTCAAGGCCATATTCACTCTCGGGGCACTAATCAACTAGGGGGAAACCCCCAGCTACTACACAATACCCATCATGGGGCCAGACTATTCCCTCTACCACTATCCTACTATATGGCCATCCATACCCAGGAATAGCTAATATTGTATGTAACCAACCTCCTCAACTAGGAGGACCCCTGGAGGCCCACCCTATGGTGCAGGACCTCCTGGCGGAACCCCTGGCAGACTACCCCATGGTGGAGGGGGACCACCCTATGGTGGAGGAACCCATGGAGGACCGCCTTATGTATTAGGACCCCCCTATGGATGTGGACCTCTTAGGGGACCACCTTATGGAGGAGGACCCCCCGGAGGACTGCCCTATGGTGGAGGACCCCCTTGCAGACCACCTTACAGAGGAGGACCTCCAGAACAACACCCATATGGAGGAGGACCACATAATCCACCTCCATAGGTCAATAAACAACTTCCATTTTTATCAACCTTAAATTTATCTAATTTTCAAGTTTGACTAATGGTCCTATACGACACTCCTCTTTCTAGCCCCCCATTCCTGCCAAACTCCCTTCCAATATTTCAAAGTTTGATGGAAAGACTAGAGAATATCCAAACAATCAAATGATGAGTTTTCACCTATGGTTTTCTTTGAACTCCTCGATGGATGATTCCATTTGACTACGAATTTTCCAACGAACTCTTACATGAGTCGCAGCCAAATGGTGTATAGAACTACTGTGAAGCTAATTTGACAACTTTAATTCACTTTCTATGGCATTTTTTACAGATTTCTAATTACCAATCAGATATGAAACTGAACTGAAATTTTAGCATCGTTACACCAGTCAACCTCCACCCATTTCTCTCATCACATTCATGAGTGGCGACGCCGATGGAGAATAATTAAAGCCACAATCCCAGACCAACTATTAGTTGATTGTTTTACCAAGTCTCTTATGCCACCTATCGCTCGAGATGTCTCCATGAGAGGCATCGTTACAAAGGAACAATCCATATCTTGTGCCCAATATCTAGATTTAGTATATTCTCAGTTCAACATGTTATACGACTTGATCCCTCATTCTCCTCGGCCATCAAATGACCCAACCAAACTACCACTCGGACCTCGTGTCAATGGTATGATCGATCTTTCTTCTATTGATTCATCTGGTTATATGACTAGGAAACAAAACCCATCAAATAAATCCACCAATCCCATTTCATCTATCCACACAATCACTCCAACAAAGCCCCCTGCCCAAACCTCTAAGGTTAATTCAGTGAAATCCACCGCACCCAAAAACCCACAGTCATCCATAGGATAAAAATAAGGGTAGCAATAATAAGAAAAAAAACATCTTTTGAGCAATTGGGCCACAAGACACAAGAAAAAAAAGTGCAGGGAAAACCTAAACGAAAGGTCAAATATCCCTGCATGATTTGTAAGGAGGATCATTTGACCAAATATTACCCCCGTCTTGCCAAAATCCACCAACGTCTCAAATGAGGCCCATCCTATTCTACACCTGTGGTATTAAAAAACCCTTTTCCCCCCCAACAACAACAAATGACTATGAAAACACAACCACATCCACCTATGGAAACCCAGAGTCCTCAACCGCAAATATCTTTATGGTTAAATCCATGGTGTTATCCACCAGAACAAAGAATTATGACTCTCCAGAGGAAAATCCTCCATTAAAATATCCCCCTGTCCCAAAACCACCCAATGGCCCTCTCACTCTCGAGAAACCAAGTGCATAACTCACTTTTCACCTCCAAAAGGACTACTTCGTCGAATGACACATAACCCTAATGCTCAAACAACCCAACACTATAGTATAGTCGAGGATCATGCTCAAGCCCCATGCACCATGTCCGTCTAATTATTGTAGAGTTGTGCAACCCAACAAAAATATTTATTAACATCCATTGGGGGAATTTATCCCTCGGAGTCAAAATTGTTTCTTTTAACATGGACCAAAGTGAAGCCCGCTTTTCATACCAACTTGCATTACAGAAATTCGTCCGTTCACTTAACAAAAAAAAAAATTTGAACCGTGATCGATGAAGGTGTGGACACTTGTCTTATGTCAATGATTTGTTGGAAATCCTTAGGCTCTCCACAGCTTACTACATCGAAAACTATCTTGAATGCCTTTGATGGACATTTTTTCAAACCTCATGGTATTTTCCCCTCCCTACCAATCAAACTAGCTAGTAAAACTACCTTCGTCGAAGTAGAAGTAATCGATGTTAATATTGACTACAATATCCTTTTAGGTCATAAGTGGTTTTATCTATAAAGGAAGTAGCATTGTCTATCTTCCAAATTATCCACTTTCCCCACTAAGGAAAGATAGTGACAATAGAACAACTTGATTATTATACACCCGACGTGCGACTTAATCCTAGCATAAATGTACCATTTCTCACTCTTCATCTATCGAATCTTTCATAGCTATCATGTCATTATCCCCAGTTGAATTATCATATTCATCTATCTAGACAATAGATGAATCTGCTAACATTGATTCTAAACTCTTTCTGAATGAGGAGTCAGATCATTTCTCCTCTGCTTACTGGGTTACCCATGAGCATCTCAAGGATGACTTCCTAGATCTCATCTTCCCATCTAATGAAGCTATAATGGAAGTCATGTCTCTTCAAGATTGACCTTGGGAAGACAATCACCATCGATCCTCTTTTATTCCCAATAAGGAGAGGAAATAAACACATATTCAAACCCTCATTTCTACTGACACCCAAGTTCCGTCCTCATCATCGTCCACGTCATTTTCCCTCCCATCAGAAGGAAACTTGGGAAATGTTTCTAAGATATCTCAATTGATATTTCAGTTAAACCTGGGATCATGTAACACATCCAGATAGGTGCAGATTGCTCTCCCGAAGAGATAGAATGTTACACTGCCCTTTTTAAAGAGTTATGTGATATTTTTTCTTGGTCATATGAAGAAATGACAGGAATCAACCCACAGATCATTTTTCATGAAATTAAGACATATCCTAGAGCTCATCCCATTCGACAACAACTCCATCTAGTTCACCTACGAAATGCCACAACAATTAAGATCGAAGTTCAAAAATTATTGAATGTTGGTTTTATCTATCCCATGCCCCTTACAGAATGGGTCTCCAACATTGTACCCATCACCAAGAAGCAAGACACAGTTGGAGTATGTGTGGATTATAGGGACCTTAAGAAGGCTTGTCCTAAGGACAATTTCCCCACCCCCTTCATTGATCAGATCATCAATGATTGTGTCGGATGTGAAGTCTTCTCATTCATGGAACACTTCTCTAGATATAATCAAATTGAAATCATACCAGAAGACCAGCGCAAAATCGCCTTTATATGCCCGTGGGGCACTTTCGCCTATCAAAAGTTACCCTTTGGTCTCAAAAAAATTGGCGCCACTTTCCAATGGGCCATGTCTTATGCTTTCCATGACATAAAACACATCATGTATCCTTATCTATATGACCTACCCATCATATCTCTTAAGAAAGAAGATCATATCAATCACCTGAGAAAAATCTTTATTCGTTTTCGACATTACAACATCTGTCTCAACCCACAAAACTACATATTTTTTGTAGAATATAGTCATCTCCTTGGATTTATTGTATCCAAATTTGGGATCCAAGTGGATCCCCTTAAAGTAGAGGCCATTATCAATTTCCTCCCCTTGTTACATTTAACCAACTTCAGAAATTGCAAGGACAAGCAAATTTCTTAAGACAGTTCGTCGTCAACTACACACAGATTACTAAGGGTTTCATGTGATTACTTAAAAAAGGTCTCCCATTCAATTGGGATGAACAATCTCAGCATTCTTTCAATCGACTAAATCACATTCTTACATCCACTCCGCTATTAATACCCCAAAATTATAATCAAGATTTTACCTTATATCTCGCAACATTCGGTACTACTATTGGAATAGTCTTAGTCCAAACTGATGAAGACAATAATGAACATGTTATTTATTACCTCATTAAAGGCTTAGTTGGTGTTGAACTTCATTATCCTTATGTCGAGAATTTGGCCCTGGCAGCAGTTTTCGTTGTTTAGCGATTACGACATTACATTCTACTTCAAACTACTACCATTATATTTGATGCCAATCCTATGCAATATATCTTGCCACATCAAATATTGGGAGGTCGTTACTCAAAATGGATTGACTTATTACAATAATTTGACCTCGAGTTCTCTACCTCCAAATCCAAAAAGTCCCTAGTCTTTGCAGAATTAATGACCGATCTCCCCCAAGTCATCGACAAATTAGTGGTCCAAGATTCACTGCCAGATGAATATTTGTTCCTCATTAAATCTTCTGACCCCTGGTATGGATTGTTAAATTTTTAATTAAAATAATGTACCAAGGCAAGTGTTTCTCTTCCCTAGGCACCTAAGGGGAGAAATTGCCGAAATTGGGTCTTAGTCAAACTAATTTGTGAGATGCAAATTAAAAGATAACTTTATGATTAAAGTGAGGGTGAGTGAAGAGACACCAAATCTCAGCCACCCATTGTTGGGCTCCGGATTTATAACATTTTCTTGCTGGTTCTTGAAGACATTGTCTACTCTCTTGAAGACTTTTGTTAAGCAAATGGCATTCTTTCTGTGCTATTCATACTCTGTTACACCTATATGTTCCATTATATACAGAAACCATGAAGTGCTTCCAAAGCCACAAATGAGCGAAGAATTCAACTATAAATGCAACAATAAT
>ML785367.1:58646-71395 GCA_009831015.1 Picea engelmannii | reverse complement strand
AGTGGAAGCAATCTTGTTGAGAGAGCAAGAGACTCTTGGTGAGATGCCAAGAGGCTCTTGGTGAGATGCCAAGAGCAAAGAAGAAGAAGCAGAAGAAATCTTGGTGAGAGGCCAAGAGGCTCTTGGTGAGATGCCAAGAGCAAAAGGAGCTGAAGCATTCTTGTTGAGAGAACAAGAGGAGTTGAAGCATTCTTGTTGAGAGAACAAGAGGAGCTCAAGAATTCTTGTTGAGAGAACAAGAGAGAGCAAGAGAGAGGTCGAGCTAGAGAAAAGAGACAGCAGCAACAATTTCTGGGAGCACTGGCATGCATTCCAAGGTTGTCGAATAGCATTGAGTGGCACAAAAATTGAATCTTAGCAGAGTTTTGGCACAAATTTCGTGACAGTCCGTACAGCATTAATTGTCGTACTATTGTACGAATTTTTGGTTCAGAAATTGAGGAGCAAAGCTACAGGAATGTCTAAATAAGTTTGTGTAAATATCTGAAGATGAAAATGTTGTAAAAGAATTTCTCAGAAGCTCATAAATAATACAAATCCCTCTCTAATTGGTTTTCCCCTTGTGGGTTTTTCCAGGGTCGAAGTTAGACCAAAAATATTTGTGTCTAATATTTTCTGAGATTTGCATATTGCTGATATTTAATTTCTGCGTTGAAAATGATGTTCATAATCCTCATGTTTCAGTTCTGAAATTTATTTTCTATTCAGAAATTTATTTTTCTGTTAAGTTTTTTAGATGCTGAAACACCGTTGTAGCTTATGCTAAAACACCGCTGTAGTATATGCTGAAACACAGTGCTGAGTATATGTTGAAACACCAGGTTGTAGCATATGCTGATGTTGAAACACCGCTGTGAGCAGATGCTGAAACACCAGGCTGTAGCATATGCTGATGTTGAAACACCACTGTGAGCAGATGCTGAAACACGGCTGTAGCATATGCTGAAACAGTGTTGAAACTGTGTTTGGCATTTAAATTTGACGGAAAAATCAGCGAGACTAAAACTGGGTGGGATTTTGAGAAAAGTTAACATGGATACATATGCATTTATCTTCAAACCCAACGCTTCCACCCTCAAATGTCTAAAGACAATCATCATCGCATATGCCTATTGGATTACTGAGAGGGGGGGTGAATCAGTAATAGAGCAATAAAATCCTTTTTAACCATATAATCCAAGTGTTATATCAATGTAGCATTATCATCCAATAACTGTAGAGTAAATCAGCAATGAACAAATGAAAAATCATACACATACACAGTACATCGGTGTTTTATGTGGAAACCCAAAGTGGGAGAAAACCACAAAATGCTTTTTCTTATATGTCTTGAGGAATTACATTCATTGGAAGCACCAACTTCCTTTGTTTTCCAGCTACAAATGGAAGGAGGCTCCAAACCCCTAGTTTCTCAAGCTACAACCTGAGGGAAGCTCCAACTCCTAAATTCTCTAGCTACAACCAGAAGGAGGCTACAACCCCCTATGTTCTCTAGCTACAATCGGAAGGTGGCTACAACCACTTGTCATTTCCACGTCCAACTTCCCTGAGATATACACTATCACTCTGAGATATACCATTGTAAACCTATACCAATAAACTTGAACCATGCATCAACCATGCATCAACTTGTACCTCAACCTGTAATCAACCTATACCATAAACAAGTGCATCAACCATGCACCAAACCTGTACAAAACATGTACCATGAACAAGTGCATCAACCATGCACCAAACCTGTAAAAATAACTTGTCACAACAACCTGTCCAAACAACCTATCACAACAACCTGTCTCATCAGTCTTATCAACCAAATCAGATCTACTCACCAATATCAATCACCAATACAACTCGCAAAGATGTGCATCAAACAACCATAACACAACAAGTCATAATCATCACCAAGATCAATATGTGCTTCTAATAATATACCAATACAAGTATGTTAGATCATCCATAAACCATGTATCAACAATACTACTAACAAGTGTCTCCAACCATGTACCAAGTATGTACCAATCATGTATCAAATACTCATCAATTATGACTCATCAAGATGTACCAACATCATCAACTATACACCTCATGTATGTGTCAACTCATCAACTACTTGTCTCAACCATGTACCCAACATGAACCTTAACCAAAGGCCCTCATCAATTTCATCATCCAAATATGATTTGTAACTCTATAATAGACTTGGTGTATATGATCACATACCTACAAACCCTCCTTAACTTTCACAACAAGAGACTAGCATTTTCATCAAACTGTTCTTTAGTCTCACGTGACTAGTTTGGGATTAGTCAACAACCCTAACTTGAAATAATCATAACTATGTACCTGTAATGAATAAAGATCAGAAAATAGTATGAAATGTTCTTCAGTTTTTTTTATGCAATTCCTCCAAGTGTCACTACTTGAAACCTCTCGGAAAAGGAGTTATAGCAAAAATGGCATACCTTGTTGAATTATGTCTTATTCTAGAGAGAGACCTTGTAGAGTGTACCCTGCACGGAATATTTGTTGAATGGATCTTAAAATATTACACAGAATACTACAAAATTTACTCTAACCAACACAATTGGTCTTACTAAATTTTCATCTATTATGAATAAGTTGTGACGTTTTTACCCGAAACACATGTTTTAGACTAGTTTCATGACTAGCCACAAACCCTATTTTCCACGGAGTGTAACTCCAAAAATTCAATGAAACAAAAGATGAAATTTTTACCACAGACACTTGGATATGTTTCCTCAATGACCTATCAATTTCACGGTCTGAATCATTCTAGAAAAAACATTATTGCAAAAATGGTGAGATGACCTATAAATAACATACCTTAGAAAGCATCATCAAAATAATTTATCCTCCCTTGAATTCTGACCTTATTTTCTTCACCTTCCCTATGAAATTAGGCTTAGATATCCTTTGGTTACCTCAGTCACCTATAGATATTCAATATGCTCAAGTGTGATATAAAATGAGAAAGCCTTGCCTTTTATTTATACTCTCCAAATATATTCCTTAGAAGCATCTTCTAGGTCACTTAACCCATTTCTAGGTCACTTGACCTATTTCTAGGTCACTTAACCCATTTCTAGGTCACTTGACCTATTTCTAGGTCACTTAACCCATTTCTAGGTCACTTAACATATTTCTAGGTCACTTAACCCATTTATAGGTCACTTAACCTATTTTCCTCATTTTTAGGGTTAACAACTTTCCATAACTAGAAAGTTCTCCATTACTTTATCACTTAAATATTCCTCCTTGTCTTTGTCACCTCACTTTATCATTTAAATCATCTTATTTGATTTTGTCACTTCACTTTATTATTTAAATAATCCTTCTTGAATTTGTCACTTTACTTTTTAATTTAAATAATAATTTCTTCTTTGCAATCTCTTTGACTTCTTTGACCTTTTGGGGCTTCAAGCCAACATATGAGGGTCCTCCAACTTCGTAAGGCCATAACTCTCAAACGGTGAGGAGTTATGTGACGTTCCACATACCACCAGAAATGGCATGACATATAATATCCATCTAGAATATGTTTCATTCAAATATATCAAAACTCATACCATTATCCATCAAGAAAACTTGGGTCCATTACCCAAACCTGGGTTCTCCAACTTCTCGTGGCCATAACTCTCTAACCGTGAGGAGTTATGTGACATTCCACATACCACCAGAAATGGAATGACATGTAATATCCATATAGAATATCCATACCTTCAAATATATTAAAACTCATATCATTATAAATGAAAAAACCTTGGGTCCATTACCCAAACCTTTGTGCTACCGGAATTCGCTATCGGACTTTCTCCAAGGGTTGAAATAAATCACTAAGGGTTGACATATATCTACAATATAACTCTCCAATAGTTGACATCAATGAAAACCAACAATCCATACATAATATCCATCAAACTAAGCCAACTATCTGACAATCTCCCCCTTTGGCATTGATGGCAACACCAACATTGATGGAAACACTTAGTCATGATAACATCCATGCTTATACTCTTTATCAATCTTGCTATTTCTCCCCTTTTGACATCAATGGCAAAGGGTATATCCCTTTGGGGTTCCTCCTCCTAACTGAACTCTCCTTGGGGATGCTCCCCCTGTCTATGTGCCTTTGATTTTTCTTTGTGTTTATAATCCTCTTATTACTCTATTTCACTTCATATGAATAATATCTCCACCTTTGACAAAGGGTATCACTTTGAAGTCATATCACTCATTCTTCCCTTGTGACAATCACTCCCCTTGGAAACATCCCTCTATGCTCTCTCTCCAAGAATTTACCTTTGCATATGATAAATATCTCCCCCTTTGTCTTATTTATGGTGCTTCCTCATGTACATCTAAGACATATAAGATAAGCATTCAAAAGCATTCATTTTGGAGTAGAAATTACTCCTAGTCTCTAGCAAAGATACTCAAGGGATTCATGTGGAAGAAGTTTTGTAAATACGTATGCCACTTATTATTTTGTTCCCACATATTCAACTTTGATGTTCTTCTCTGCAACCTGGTCCCATAGAAATTGATACTTGATTGGAATTTGCTTCGTCTTCGAGTGCATCACTATTTTTTTTTGAGATATTGATGGCACTTGTATTATCACAATAGATTGAAATGAGCTCATCATACTCAACCTGTATATCTGTCAAAGTTTGTTTCATCCATAGAAACTGTATACAACATGTTGTTGTTGCAATATAATATGCCTCGAATGTAGATAAGGATATTAATGATTGTTTCTTGCTTATCGAAGATACTAAACACTCACCCAAGTAGAACGTTTCTCCATTAGTGCTTCGTCGGTCATCAATGCAACCTGCCCAATTTGCATCTGTGTAGGAAATACACGATAGATCCTTTTCTTTTGGATACCATAATCCAAACTCTTTTGTTCCTTTGAGATATCTAAAAATACTCTTCATTGTTAATACATGTGATTCCTTTGGTGATGCTTGAAATTGTGCCACCTGTCCAACTGCCTGCATTGCATCTGGTCTAAATGTTGTCACATATAGTAAGCTACCAATCATTGACCTGTATTGCCTCTAGTCTGTAGACTTTGAATCATCATATTTTCTCAACTTGCAACTGGTTTGCATAGGAGTGGTAACTGGTTTGCAATCTTCCATTCCGAACCTATTTAGCATTTCTCTGATATACTTAGTTTGAGAAATAAAAATTCCTCGGTTTCTTTGACATATCTAAAGACCCAAAAAGAAGGATAGTTCTCCAAGTAATGACATTTCAAATTCATTATGCATATCCTTTATAAATTTATGGCTTAACCTGTCATTAGTACTTCCAAAACAATATCATCAACATAAATTTCAATTAATAAAATATTACCTTGAGTTACCTTGATGTATAGGTTGTTGTCTGCGCTTCCTTTCCATAGTTCGTAGGGAGTTTTGTCATTGTT
Organism: Picea engelmannii; assembly: GCA_009831015.1. Lineage (NCBI taxonomy): Eukaryota > Viridiplantae > Streptophyta > Pinopsida > Pinales > Pinaceae > Picea > Picea engelmannii. The sequence continues at coordinate 65,937 of ML785367.1, read as the reverse complement.
GTTTCTGAGCATTACTCTGTTTTGAATGTGAACTGATGTATGCATTGCATGTGTCCAAAAAATATCTGTCAATTTGGAATCCATTAGCATTGTTCGATCCATTTCTTGTGTAATTATCATCCATTATGATAATGTTCCTTTGTCTCTGAACCACTCTCTGAACCAATCTATGAATCCATGCTCTCGTCCACTATCATATATCTGTCCAAACCTACTAAGTGTTCTTACGAATCCATCTCTGTCCATATTGTCCAAGACTCTACTTGTGCAAATGTCCATAATGCTAACCCATTTATCACAAACTCTGCAATCTACTCGAAGGATGGTTCTTTGATCTGTCACATCTATCCCATAAACACCCCCTGTCTAATATTCATATTACTTAGGATTATCTAAGTCAGATGGCTCAAAACAATTCATGCTCTGATGTGTATTCATCATCATCTTCATTGGTAGATTCATCATCATCTTCATTGGTAGATTCATTATCTCTCTGAGCTCTGACTTCTTTCTTTTTGTCTGTGGATTCATCTTTCTCTACAATGCCTGAAAGTACAATCTATTGAACATGTTCCTTATTTACATGTCCTTCATTTCTTTCATTTATTTTCCAAACCTTTATGTATCTGACATCTTTCTTTTTCTCTGTAGAATTTTCTTCATCTTGTTTTATTGTCAGTCTTGCGATCTCTGGTACCTTGTCTTTGTTCACCTTTCATTTTTTCTTATCCATACTTTCTTATATCTTATATCAATATTCTCTTTCATGGAAGTATCGATCATGCTTCTACAATGACTGTCTATGTGTCCATAGTTATGACATTTGTAACACTCAATGTTATGTGTGACCACATAGGCACTTCTTTCTTGAACATTTATTTTATAATCCCTACAATCTGCAACCTTATGTCCAAAGTTAGTACAATAAAAACAATGACCATAAAATAAATTTGCATACCTGGGAGTGAATGATATTCTTTGTGGCGTAGTCCTTCTGAATTTTTTCCTTGACTTATCATGATCATTATTGAAGATTCTTTGTGGCTTGAACATGGATGGTCTTCTTGAATATGCATCTTCAATAGTTTTCTTAGATTATGGTTGACCATGATTCCTTCCTTTGATTACTTCTGCATAACTATTTCTATTTTCTTCATTCTTCTTTTCTAGCAACCTAGAGTGCTTCTCTTCATTCTATATAATTGATGTGGATGTTTTTGTCTCTTCAATGTTCTTGTTGAGCTTGACGATTTTAATTCTCAATGTGACAACTTCTTCTTCAAGCTTCTCAAACTCTTTTTCTTTCTTCATTATCTAAGACTTCATGACTTGTTTTGTTCTTTTCGCTTCTTCAAGATGAATTTTTAATGTGATTATTTCTTCTTCAATTCCTTTCTCTTTTTGACCAAACTATGCCTCAAGCTGGTTTAGATCATTAGTTCTTTCCTTAAGATGATCTGGCAATATCTCCTCTCTCATTTCTGCTTCTTCCTTCTGTGCTGCTATGTTGGTTTCCAAACATTTCTTTTGATATTCAAGATTTTCTTCGATCTCTCTGCCTTCTTCTAGTTGAGTTCTTAATTTCTCGATGACCTGTTGGGATTCTTCAAAAATGTGAACACTTTCCTTTTGTTTCATCAATTCTTTCTTGAGTGAATTGTTTTCTTCTCTTAGTTCATCTAAAGCACTAATCAATTCTTCTTCATAATTGTCTTCCTTTTCAATTAGTGTTTCTGTCTCATTTCCTTCATGGCATTCTATTTCAAGACATCCACATTTTTCACAATTAGAACAAAGCAACATACCTACTTCCCAGATGAAATCCATTACTATTTTGTTATTCTTCCTCAATTCCTTCTTGGTTGCATTCTTTTCCCTTTTTGAACTATCATATTCTGTAACAACTGATAGAAAAATATGATGTCATTGTGCCTATAAAAATACTTATGTCCTTATGCTCCACATCTCATACTTAAAACCATTCTGACCATTAAACATTGGGACTCCATTCTCAGAATAATCCATGATCTCCTTCCAGTGGTTAAACTATTTCCTGAAGGAGCCATACCTGATACCAATTGTTGGATTACTGAGAGGGGGGGTGAATCAATAATAGAGAAATAAAATCCTTTTTAACCATATAATCCAAGTGTTATATCAATGTAGCATTATCATCCAATAACTGTAGAGTAAATTAGCAATGAACAAATGAACAATCATACACATATACAGTACACCAGTGTTTTACGTGGAAACCCAAAGCGGGAGAAAACCACAAAATGATTTTTCTTATATGTCTTGAAGAATTACATTCATTGGACGCACCAACTTCCTTTGTTTTCTAGTTGCAACTGAAAAGAGGCTCCAAGTCCCTAGTTTCTCAGGCTACAACCTGAGGGAAGCTCCAACTCCCTAATTATCTAGCTATAGCCAGAAGGAGGCTACAACCCCCTATGTTCTTTGGCTACAACCGGAAGGTGGATACAACCACCTATCCTCACCCCATCCAACCGCCCTAAAGTAGAAGTACACACTATCATTGTGAGATATACCACTATAAACCTGTACCAATAAACTTGAACCATGCATCAACCTGTACCTCAACCCTATAATCAACCTGTACCATAAACAAGTGCATCAACCATGCACCAAACCTGTACAAAACTTGTACCATGAACAAGTGCATCAACCATTCACCAAAACTGTACAAATAACCTGTCACAACAACATGTCCAAACAACCTATCACAACAACCTATCTCATCAATCTAATCAACCAAGTCAGATCTACTCACCAAGATCAATCACCAAGACAACTCTCAAATATGTGCATCAACCAACCATAACACAACAACTCATAATCATCACCAAGATCAATATGTGCTTCTAATAATATACCAATACAAGTATGCTAGATCATCCATAAACCATGTATCAACAATACTACTAACAAGTGCCTCCAACCATGTACCAAGTATGTACCAATCATGTATCAACTACTCATCAACTATGACTCATCAAGATGTACCAACATCATGAAATATACACCTCATGTATGTGCCAACTCATTAACAACTTGTCTCAACCATGTATCTTAACCAAAGGACCTCATCAATTTCATCATCCAAATATGATTTGTAACTTTGTAATAGACCAGGTGTATATAATCACATACATGCAAACCTTCCTTAACTTTGACAACAAGAGACTAGCATTTTCATCAAATTTTTCTTTAGTCTCACATGACTAGTTTGGGATTAGTCAACAACTCTAACTTGAAATAATCATAACTATGTATCTGTAATGAATAAATATCTGAAAATAGTACACAATGTTCTTCAGTTTATTTTATGCAATTCCTCCAGGTGTCACTACTTGGAACCTCTCAAAAAAGTAGTTATAGCAAAAATGGCATACCTTGCTAAATTTTGGCTTATTCTAGAGAGTGACCTTGTATAGCATGCCCCTCATGGAATATTTGTTGAATGGGTCTGAAAATATTACACATGATACTATAGAATTTACTCTAAGCAACACCTCTGATCTTACTAAATTTGGATCTATTATGAATAAGTTATGACGTTTTTACCCGAAACACTTGTTTTAGACTAGTTTCAGGACTAACCACAAACCCTATTTTCCATGGAGTGTAACTCCAAAAATACAATGACCCAAGAGGTAAAAATTTTACCACAGATACTTGGATATGTTTCCTTAATGGCCTATCAATTTCACAGTCTAAATCATTCTAGAAAAAAGGTTATTGCGAAAATGGTGAGATGACTTGTAAATAACATACCTTAGAAAGCATCATCAAAAGAATTTATCCTCCCTTGAATTTTGGCCTTCTTTTCTTAACCTTCCCTCTGAAATTCATCTTATATATACTTTGGTTACCTCATTCACCTATAGATATTCAATATGCTCAAGTGTGATATAAATGAGAGATCCTTGCCTCTTATTTATACTCTCCAAATATCTTCCTTAGAAGCATCTTCTAGGTCACTTAACCTATTTCTAGGTCACTTAACCCATTTATAGGTCACTTAAACTATTTTACTCATTTTTAGGGTTAACCACTTTCCATAATTAGAAAGTTCTTCATTACTTTATCATTTAAATATTCCTCCTTGACTTTGTCACCTCACTTTATCATTTAAATAATCTTCTTTGATTTTATCACTTCACTTTATTATTTAAATAATCCTTCTTGAATTTGTCACTTTACTTTATCATTTAAATAATAATTTCTTCTTTGCAATCTCTTTAACTTCTTTGACCTTTTGGGGCTTCAAGCCAACATATGAGGGTCCTCCAACTTTGTAAGGCCATAACTCTCAAACCGTGAGGAGTTATGTGATGTTCCACATACCACCAAAAATGGAATGACATGTACTATCCATATAGAATAGTATTTCCTTCAAATATATCAAAACTCATACCATTATCCATCAAACAAACTTGGGTCCATTACCCAAACCTGGGTTCTCTAGCTTCTCATGGCCATATCTCTCTAACCGTGAGGAGTTATGTGGCATTCCACATACCACCATAAATGGAATGACATGTGTTATCCATATAGAATAGTCTTATCTTCAAATATATTAAAACTCATACCATTATACATGAAACAACCTTGGGTCCATTACCCAAACCTTTTTGCTACCAAAATTCGCTACCGAACTTTCTCCAAAAATTGAAATCAAATACTAAGGGTTGACATCAATCTACAATATCACTCTCCAATAATTGACATCAATGACAACCAACAATACATACCAACTATCCATCGACCTAAGCCAACTATCTGACAACGCCATCAATCTTGCCACTACCTCATCGTTGGTGATACACTTTTCCATCGTGGAGTAGATATGGTGTTACGTCAATGTGTCATCCACTTGAAAGCAAGAAAAATTATTAATGACTGCCACTTAGGAGCATGTGGCTTCCATCTTCCTAGGTTAGACACCACCCAGAAAATCTTACACGCAGGGTATTTCTATCCCACAATCTTTAAATATTTCCTGAATGTAGTCCAAAAATGCCACCTGTGCCAAAATAATTTTGAATAAAATGTGTGCTCAACCCGCTCCCCTGCATCTCGTTGTTGCAGTTGTCCCTTTTGGTAAATGGGGCATCAATTTTACTACTTGTAAACACCCTTCTATTTTTCGTTCATAATTACATAACTGTGGTCGTTGATTATTTTACCAAATGGGAAGAAGTCATGCCCACATACTCTAATGATGCAAAAACTACAGCCTTATTCATATTCAATAATATTATAGCAATATTTGGTGTCCCCAAGTCTATTGTGACCAATCATGGATCACATTTTTGTAACAACATGATGAATGAGCTATCTACCCTTTTTCATTTTGACCAAGAGCACTCTTCTCCTTACTATCCACAAGAAAATGGTTAGGTTGAGTCCATTAACAAGGTACTCAAAACTATGCTCCAAAGGATGATTGGAAAACACAATTCCAATTGTCATATAATATTGTTCTTGGCCTTATGGGCATACCAAACCTCTGCCAAAAATTCCACATGCTTCACACCTTTTCAACTTGTGTATGGCTTAGAGGCAGTACTACCCATTGAATGTGAAATCCCCTCGCTTAAGCTAGTTGTTAAACTCTTTCCCCATACCTCCGCTGAAGAAGAATGATTACTATTCTTATATGACATTGATGAGTGATGTCGTGAGAGAATCATGGCCAACGAATCCCACCAAAAGTGAGTAAATTCACAATATGATCAAAGCATTCGTCCTCGAACTTTTTCAGAAGGAAACTTGGTGTTGATCTATGATCAAGACCATGATAAATTGGGCGTAGGAAAACTCAAACCCCTGTGGCATGGGCCCTATGTTGTCAAACGTGATCTTCAAAAGGGAGCCTAGGAGTTAGCCAATTACGAAGGAAATATTCTCCCGAAGCACCGAAATGGGCTCTACTTGAAAAAGTATTATGCATAAGCCCTACGCTATCTATTTCTTTTGTACCATATGTATTATAGTATTATATGGTTGTCTTTGTTTTCCTTTTATGTGATAGTATTTTCCAATCTGCTTATCCTACTTAAATTCTTGAGATGCAGATGTTTTCATTCTCCTTACCTTATTATGGATATGTGGATGGCACTAGTCGCACCTCCTGGAATATAGCTTTCACTGCCTGGGTGATACTTTCACACACCAACAAAATAGTCAGCTTCGGGAGCATGTATCTAGGACCTGCAATGAACAATGTTGTCGAATATAGTGTCATCATTGAACTTATGACCGAAGCATCTGCTTTGAGCATACGTCACCTGATAGTACGCCTAGATTCCGATATCATCATTTCACACCTCAATGCGGCCTACTATATTCAACATCCTATCCTTTTTCATAAATGTTTAAGGGTACAACTCTTGGAATGATCATTTCATTTTATCACTTATGAACATATACCAAGACAATTCAATTCAGTAGCTGACTCACTAGCAAATTTTGTGTTAAACTAGCATCTACTTCATTAACAAGCATTATATTATACAAACATTGTATAAACCATTTCATCAAATATATATAAGCAGAAATCACAAAGCCATATATCCATGTATATAAAAAGTGTGTCCAAAAAATATCCAAAATTGGTATAACATAACAAAATTGGGCTTTTCCGCCCATATATCTGTAACATAAAAAGCACCAAAAGTCCATCATACTAGAGAACAATAGTCATCTCGAGGATCCCTATGGTCATTATAACAAATGATTTTTTGCGTAACCTTCCACAGAAGGTTCCCAAACTGGTTCCCCACACCTACAACACTCCTCTACACACGTAGAGGTATATCATCCATATGTCACACCAGAATTCCCACAGTCAAACGATTGAGGGTCTCCTCGAGATTCTCCAAGAGCTCTGCATCAGCTCTCTCACCATGCGGTCTTCTCCCAATCCCAAGTTGTTCACTGTGCCTAGTCAATGGAGACATCCTTGCTAGACTTACTGGCACACAATCTTTCCATCAAAAATTATTTATTATGTTACACACACAAACATTTATATATCATAAAATTAAAAAAATATTAAAAATATAAAAAACAAAAATATATTGAAAATTGTATTTTTCTTACCAAACTCATCACTAAACCTTTCCCCATCGGGGAGAACCATATCTGGATCATCATGATAATCCATGCCATCATATGCATAATCATCTATCGCCACTATCTAGCGATCCCAATATCGTAAAAAATTGGTGTCAAACTGGAATTGAGTCCCCCCCCCCCCCCC
>ML785367.1:45292-58574 GCA_009831015.1 Picea engelmannii | reverse complement strand
AAAAAATAAATATAGAAAAATGGATCCATAACAGAATTGATTTTTTCAACCCAACCTACACTTGGTTAACTGGTCCTTCATATTCACCAACACTGCAGCACACTAGTTATACATGGTAGGGGATAGACTCATCACGGCATAATCTACTTGGCTTCTCGAAGCCAAGTGTAGCCCAATACTCCTTGTCATCCATGTAATGGTGAATAACACGATACGTAGGGTCAAATCCACCACCTAACTAATAGGCAGCTTATTGTTGCTCTTTTGTGTACCTGTGTGACAGTAACGGGCCACATAGTTGTCCACCCAATCTGCCCCACCCCTCTTTCCACCTACCAAGACTACGATGGCACCATAATGAGACAATCCTGACAGAAAATAGATATCCTCAACCTCCAAGGTTTGGATCTGGTCTCGTACCACAAAGTGTTGTTGATTTGCATCCCACATATCAACCAACCTTTGTAACATCATTGGTTGTGCTCGCATGTTCTGACATAAGAATAACTTCAGTAAACCACGGTTCCTTAAAGCATATAAAGTCAGAGCATCCTCTAATGCAGCATTATCATTATCTTCGTGCTCACATTATCTCAACTCTAATATAATTCCTTACACCAGCCATAAACACCATTTTTTTAGAACCCATTCATATACAATACTCATAAAAAAAATTGCAAAACTTTGTAAAAAATCCACTTGGTCGTGACTTTCCTAATAAGATAGTGTGACCAATCGCAACGTATTTTGGTTAACAGAGTGATCGGCCACGACCATGTCAGTCAGTCACCCCTCAACTCTCTTAATATGGTCGTGACTGATCGCAATTTCCTCCTTCACACAAAGAGACCAAACCATTCAATTTCTCCCTGCAAAGAGGTCAATCGCAACCGCACAGACTCACAAATTTTCGTGTCATGCCACAAATAAATACATGCATAAAAACAAAAATTCCAAATGGGTTTTGTAATATGAGGTCCAACATGTTGTTTGTTGGCTTAAAGGTACACTATCTATGGTTCCACGCTCCACAATCACTGCTCCAAATTTGCACAAGAAAAGGGCTCTCCAAAGTTTCACCAAAGTAAATGGGTAAAATGAGGTAAAAAACCCTCTTTTTTAACCACATATAGCTTTATTTTAACTCTGTTCACACTATAAAATAGCTCTTTTTCTTCATTTTTGGCTATTTATCATTTTCTTCACTCATGGCACCATATTCTAACTGTATTATTGTCAGGAACACTATCGACATAAGTTATGGAACCATTATATGGAGTCTCTTTTAAGCTCTTTTTTTACTCTTTAAAACACAAAAAGATCGTCGAGTATGCTTGTCTTTTCACACTCATATCATGGATTTGAAAATACATCCACCTGGTATAAGTTTACCCCTTTTTCGAGTCAGGTGGACTATTTACGAAAAAGGAACACCCTATCCCTTGTGGTTAGGAGAGTTCTCCTTCGCATTGTTTTACACTTTTTCGGACCAAGGAGACTAAAATTTACGATAAAAGTACCCCCCAGAGTCTTCTTTAAGTTTTTCAGACTCCCTAAAATTGAAAACACCGGCAAGCACAAACCTACCTGGGCTCGAGAAAAATCCACAGGTAAGTATATAGAGTTTTCTTTATGACTTTTTCAAACTATTTAAATACGAAAAGGCCATCAAGTTTTCCTTCTTTGGACTCGTTAAAATTTACATCAAAGGACCCATTCATGGGATCGGACCCCTCCTTCCTTAGGTTCGTTAATAATATTTCAAGGGACTTATCGTCGGATGAGATATAATGAGCATCTGTTATCCTCCTCCAGCTCGTAAAACTATAAGGAGGTACTCATCGATCATGATGGAACATTTTTAGAGGGTTTTCTTTCATCTTCTTGTCTTCATTAATTGGAATTTGTCCTTACTTTGTGTCACCCTTGAACAACGCACATGTTTTATCACCTCATACAATAGTCGGACTATCCATTTTCTCTTATTTGACCACCATTCCCATCATTGTGTCGTGTTCCCCTCACCGGTCCATAAACCATTATTATGGTATTCACTTGAGTTAATTTTGTCAAGTCAAGTCACTTTTCGTTCATACTTGTTCAAGGGAAGTCCTACATCCGTCAGTCACCTACCCTCCCTTTATGCTTGTTTATTTCCACCATCCATGTGTCAGTCATGCTCCACTATTAATATCCATCTTTGCTTGTTTCGCTTTGATTGATGGGGGATACATCAAGTCCCTCGTTCGACAGATTTCATCCTGTCAACTTCATCAAATTATCCAGGATTGGAATCTAGAAACCCTTTAGTACCTTGGGACTTGCAAACATCAGTGGCAGGTCTCCTTGCATTTCGACAATGGTTTTTTCATCATTGACCCATGTCGAATGAATCTACGATTTTTCGATGTCAACTCCTTTATTCACACTTCGTAGATTGTACTCGATATCTTGGGTTCCATCACCATCATCGGCGGATTCCCTCACGTATGTTAACGATATACACTAATGGTTGGTAATCATATGGTTTCTCTCATGCTCGACATCAACTCATTTATTTACTTGTTGTAGATTCATACCCTTTGGATTATAGACGAAAACCTTGGGACAGATCACCCTCCTATTAGATCACATTCTTTCCCAAGCTATGATGGAGAATATTCATGAAAACTTCCTTGATTTCTCAGTTATTGAGCCATCTTAATTATTTGTGTGATGTCACGTACATCCACATTTTTACTTCATCATGGATATGTTTCACTTACATCTTTCATGGATCCACAATGTATATTTTTGTGGCCATGAATCGAGTCATGTTTTTTTTTCTATTGGATCCACAGTGTATTTTTTGTGGTCGTCACTTTCATCATGCATAGATACATAGTTTATTTTTAGTAGCTATGATACCATCTATCATACCAAGCATGGGAATGTCTGCCTTGGGGATTTTATTTACAGGATTGGTAATACTCTTCTCCAATCTCTTTTCCCACCACTCTACGCCTTTTATTGGTAAAAATTTTCAGCCATCAGACACCTCCTATGACCTCACACTTTAGGGGGCATCTATTATAGCATTATTAACCCCTTAATCACTAAGAAGTCATCTCCTAGAGGTCACCTACCCAATTCACTCATATTTCATCATCATCCCATTGAGTTTCTAGCCTAATCTCCCTTCGGTCGTCCTTGTCATTTCTCAAGCCCGCGACCAAATGGTTTGGTCGCTCTTTCCTGACTTCCAAGTCATGACTAGGTCGCTTTGTTTTGATGGATGAGACCTCTCTCTGATTTCTTAGGGTTTAGTCTCAAGAAGGCTTCCAATATAGGCCTGAAGATATTATCCCATTAACCATATGGCCTTATCTCTAAATCCCTATAAGAACCAATCCATTTCCATGGGAAAAGGGGAGAAAGAACTAGCAAAGTTACTCTGGAGTTTTGGTGGCAAGGCATGGGCAAGGAGCTTGGAAGAAAGATAAATATTTAGTTTACACCTGTAAGTTGTAATATTTCTTACTTGATTAATGTAATATATGCTAGATGTTTCCCTCTAAATGATTATTCATGTAAGTTTGTATGTTTTTTGATAGAGGCTTGATATATTTGTAGATCATGACATATTATCAATCTTATAAGTGTCCTTTGTTTGTATCTTTGTTTCTGTATTAGGTATAGGAAGAGCCTAAGGGAGCTCAGCTCTTGCAGGGTACAAAATCCCTACAACACCTGGTGATTTCAAGTTAGCCAATAAACTTTGTGTCAAGATATCTTATCTCTAGCAACAACTCTCAAATATCACATAGCTCGGTGTAGTAAATATTGCAGAGTATTATCCTACTAATAAAGACTTTGAGTCTAATTCATCCCATCTCCCTTCACTTTCTAATCCTACATATTATAAACAGAAGCTTCCCAAAAAATACAAAAGATGTGAAGAACCAAGATTCTTGCATCAAAGGAAATCTTATGCCAATAAGCATCTTGTCCTGATCAAAGATTACTTTTCAGATGAAGAAGATTGGACAAAATTCAAATCTAAAGAAATTTTGGAAAAACAAATCAAGGATAAGGAAGAAATGATAAAAGAACAGAAGTCCTTGATAAAGGAAATATTAAACTATGTCAAAACTAAAAAATCAGAGTTAGAAGAACTGGAAAAAAAAAACAGTGTGAACATATTCAAGAACAAGAGATGAACCAAGGATTAGATGAATTGTTTGGTCCATAAAACTAGTCCAAAATGACAAAAAAGGAAGCACATTCTTTGGTTCATGTTGATCAATTAATAATGACCCTATATCCTAACTACAAAGGTTTCAATGATAGGGTCATTATCATAGTAGATATCAAGGTATCATGTTATAATCCATATTCCTTGGATACACAGCTAGATACCATAGCAATGTGGTCATGTGGTAGATTTGATGCCATACTTGAATACTACTGGAAGCCTATTTAAACATACTTTACAGCTGTTAAAAAAACAAAAATTCCAATCAAAGGATTTGTTCCAAATTTCCCTCTTTATCTGAATGGATTCAAAACAATTATAAATTTGTATAACTTTGACATGGGATTTGATATCTTGCTTGGACATCACTTTGTAAGAAAATATCTACCCATGACATTTGGAACCAATGAAGTTGCATTCACTGTCGAAAGTAAAAGTATAATTATTCCAAGTAAAGAATCATAATAAAATAGAGTGCAAGATATAATGTTTGTTTATAATGAAATTGAACTCTCTATAGAAAATTTAGTTGGATTGAATAAAATTGTCAGGCATGCAAATCTTCATGGGATAGAAATAATTCATGATATCAAAAAGAATATAGAAACTGACTGCACATCAGATTATCCTGTTGCATTCTATATGAGAGAGTAGTACTTTGTATATATACCATATACTGAAGATTATGTCGACAAACCTCAAAAATCATCCTCTAACCATATGTATCCTTCAAAACTAGAGTATTGCAAAACATGGATTGCATAATTGTTGAATATAAAATTATTAGAACCTAGCCATAGTCTATGGGCTAGTCCTGCATGTTAGAAAAACAAGATCGTGGAGCAATAAAATAAAACAAATGCAGAAATAAAACACATAAGATACACAATACAATAGAGGCATGGATATATGTGGTTCACCCCGTGTGGGCTACGTCCTCCAGATAAATTATCAGGTCCTTTCTTTATTATTATCTAACAAATGAAGGGATACAACCTATAGCACACCCGATGTAACTTCCTCTTCTTTCTCTCACAATATCCTCACTCAGAATACAATATTCACAATGATACATAGTTGCAATACATTTCCCTCATAAAAGAGTGTTTCCTTCTAGGGAAAAAAACACTGACATAACTTCTACTGTCATATTTGCGACCTTATAATGAACGGTCCAGATTTACTATGAAATTACAATATACATTTACAAGGCAATTTTTCCGTCGGGGCCTTGCTTGCCCCTGGACCTCACAAGGGGGTAAACCCCCCCTGCACTCCCCTGTGTGGAGAAGTGTTCATTCTTCCAGGGTGTAAAGTCTTCATGGGGTATAAACATGGTTGAAAACAAAGACCTTTGAATCAGGAAGATAATCAAGCTCCACAACCAACAATCTCCCACTTGGAGACTAATCTCAACAACTCCACCATTGTTGTATCTGTTGGACTACGATCCTTCTTGGACCTGGAAAATTTCTCATCTTCACCTTCATGCTTGAAGATCAACTAAAACTGAGCAGGAACTCAGTTTCTCCCTGGTTACTCATTTTGTTAACATGTCTGCAAGATTATGGCTAGTGTGTATCTTTTCCAACTTCAAATGTCCATATTCCAAGACAAATCGTATGAAATGGTCCCTGAGAAGTATATTCTTAGTCTTCGAATGGAAGGTTGATTTATTTGCAAGATGAATGGAACTCTCATTGTCACAGTACAACCTGTTATTCTCCTGCTTCTTTCCCAATTCCTCCATAAACCTCTGTAACCAAATCATGTCTTTACTAGCCTTTGTAGCAGCAACATACATTTCCTCTGTTGTTGAAAGTGCAACAACCTTTTGTAGTTTCATAATCCAACTTACTAATTTTCTACCTATAGTAAAAGCATACCCTATGGTGCTCTTGCTGCTATCTTTATCACCTGCCATATATGAATCAACATATCCATGTAGAACAGTGTCTGAACCTCCTAAACATAATGCATGAGTAGTAGTACCTCTCAAATACTTGAGAATCCACTATACTGCCTACCAATGTTCTTTACCTGGATTTTTCATATACCTACTCACAACTCCCACTGCATGTGCAATATCTGGTCTTGTACAAACCATCGCATACATCAAGTTGCCAATTGATGATGAATAAGGGACCCTAGACATGTATTCTATCTCTTCCTTTGTCTTGGGACACATTTCCTTAGTTAATTTGAAATGGTTGGCAAAAGGTGTACTAACTAGTTTTGCATTATGCATTCTAAACCTCTCCAACACATTCTCTATGTACTCACCCTAAGACAATGTCAATTTGTGATTTTCCCTGTCTCTTATTATTCTCATACCAAGGATTTTATTTGCAGCACCCAAATCCTTCATTACAAATGAATTAGATAATTTATTCTTGAGCACATTTATATCCTGCATATTAGACCCTACAACAAGCATGTCATCTACATACAATAGAAAGATAATATAGCTTCCATTTTCTAGCCTTTTAACACGGTGATCGGAACGACGTCTATTATAACCTTGTTCTATCATAAACATGTCAAACTTTAAATACCACTTCCTTGGAGATTGCTTTAGGCCATACAATCTCTTCTTCAACCTGCATACCAAATTCTCCTTTCCTTTGACCTCATACCCATGTGGTTGTTGCATATAAATCTCTTCCTCCAAATCCCCATGGAGAAAAGTTGTTTTTACATCTAAATGTACAAGTTGCAAATCTTCTACTGCCACAAGACTTAAAATAGTCCTAATTGAAGTCATTTTAAGAACAAGAGAAAATATTTCATCAAATCTATACCTTTCTTTTCTGCAAACCCCTTTACAACAAGTCTAGCCTTGTACTGCTTGTTGCCTCCATCTTCTTCCTTTAACATGTATACCCTTTTATTCTATAATGATATTTTTCCTAAAAGAAACTCAACCAAATCCCAAGTCTGGTTATTTACCAAGGAATCCATTTCCTCTTTCATGCCTTTCTCCCACTTCTTTTTAGTGTCTACCTGCATTGCATCTTCATAACATTTTGGTTCACTAGAATCAGTCAACAATAAATAATACAATGAAGGAGAGTATCGTTCAGGGGGTCTACTTAACCTGGTAGATCATCTAACAACACTTGCAGGAGTTTGAGGTACCTGTTGATCCTATTGTTTTACATTATGATTTCCTAGTACCTTTGGAATTTCTTTTCCAGTGATCTCATCAAGCATTGTGTATTCTGGGTTTTTTTTTCCTGTTTCTTTCCCTACAACTGATCTTTGTACATGACCTTCTCATTGAATATGAAATCTCTACTCCTAATGATTTTGTTATTTTCATAATCCTATAAGCGATAACCAAAATCATTAACAGTGTATCCAATAAAGGTACACTTCTTGGATTTTGCCTCAAACTTTGTTCTATTTTCTTTATCAATATGGAAAAATGATTCACAACCAAAAGTCTTCAAAAAAGAAAAGTTTACCTGTTTACCTATCCATGCCTCCTCCAGAATTCTACCATCCAAAGAGCTTGAAGGTCCTTTGTTTATTAAGTAAACAACAGTATCTACAGCATATGTCCAGAACTGTAAGGGAAAACCAGCATGCAATCTCATACTCCTTACATGCTCCATGATTGTCATGTTCATCCTTTCTGATACACCATTTTCTTGTGGTGTTCCTAGAACTATATTCTCTCTACGATTCCCATGGTATGAACAGTAATCATCAAAATCCTTGTTGCAATATTCACCTCCATTTTCTGATCTGAGACACTTCAACCTTTTTCATGTCTCATTCTCAACCAAATCTTTCCATTTCTTCAAAGTATCAAAAACATCATATTTTTGTCGATGCAATAAACCTAAGTTTTTCTAATTGCATCATCAATAAAAGTAACATAATAACGATATCCACCAAGAGATGATACCTGATCTGGTCCCCATACATATGTATGCACAAGATCTAAACTTTCACTCTTCTTTTCTTTTCCAACTCTGAGAAATATGACTCTCTTATGTTTTCCATAAACACAATGCTCATAGAAATACAAATCAATTTGTTTAAGATCTGGAAAAATATTTCTTTTGTGAAGTATTTGCATCCCCTTCTCACTCATGTGTCCAAGCATATGATGCCACAGTTTTGTATCCACTCCTATAGAAGCTAAAGATATAGAAGAGTCAGTATTACGAGTACATAAATATAATGTACCTACCTTCTCTCCTTTTGTTATCACCAGTGATCCTTTGGTGACCTTCCATACCTTATTTGTAAATATGGATATACAACCTTAACTTTCCAACTTCTCTGTTGAAATCATATTTTTCCTTAGATCTGGAATGTCTTACCTATTTCAACAACCATTGGTTTCCATTGCTTTGCTTTATTTTACCTTTCCCATTCCAACAATTTTGCATGGTGCATCATCACCTAAATGAACCTGTCCAAAAACACCTTGAACATAATCTAGAAAATTTTTCCTATGGGGTGTGCCATGAAATGAAGCCCCTGAATCTACTACCAAAGACTCAGAAATATTATCTACAAAAAGAATCAAAGCATCTTGTAACACATCACATGTTACATTTGCTTCCTGATTTTTCTCCTGTTGTCCATCTCTTTGTTTCTTTGGAGCTCCGTAGTCTTTCTTCAGATGTCCTTTCTTCCCACAATTCTAGCACTCTTTCTTTCCAAGTCTGGGTTTGGATCTTCCCTTCCTAGAATTCCCACAGTTTCCTAAGCCCTTTCCTCTATCCTTTTGTCTTCTCCTATTCTCCATGTTCAACGCATTACCTGATGTCTCACCTGTGCTTTTCCATCACATTTCCTTGTTAAGGATAACACCAACAACATCATCAAATGTTAAAGTATTTGAACCAGGGATAGAGTTACTTACAGCCATGACCAAGTGTTAGCACAAGGGTAGACCTAGGGTTCAACGCTATAATGGAACACCAACAAAACCCTAACTATCGGCCCTTTCAGCAACACCTGCGAAGCAAATGAAGTCTCAGCCAAAGTAGAGGTAGGGGTGGTTGCAGGAATCTAGTGTCTGTAACCTTAGCTGGGACATAGATCTATGATTACATCACCTTAACAAAGCACTTAGCAGTTACAGTTCGTTAATATTCATCGTTAGTTTACAGCGCAGTTAAACCCTAACAACAGATCAGCGCAGTATTCACACAGATCCAATCAAGCACTAAGCACAGCAACATAGGTTAGATATAGCATTCATTCACATTATTCAGCACTAATCGATCATATCAAATACATCTAACATACAATAGTGCACTAAGAATTCAATCACATAGACAAGAGAGCAACCATAAAGCACATATCAACCATAATGCAAGATATATGTGGTTCACCCCCACCCTGTGGCTATGTCCACCAACTCTTCTTCTTTATTTATTTCTGCCAATATTCTACATGCATAGAGCCATGATATCTTACTCTGCAGAGGACAGGAGATCTTCGCACCTCACTAGATCCTCCTTCCCTGTATTACAGCACAAAGGCTTCCATAGTCTCTTACAATCACTTGCACTTAGCTCTGCAAGTCTCACTCAGTATGCACAAAGAAATTACAATTACCATTTACACTTAGAAATTAACAATTAGCACTTAGAATCACATAATTGTTCCTCCTTCAATCACATAGATCGAATTCTAGCACTTAGCACACACTTAGCACATAGCACATTGGCACTTAGCACACTCTGTGGTCTCTTCTTACATCACCTAGCTATATATTTATACATTAAAAAATGGACCTAAACATGGGTAAACCCATGGGCCGACATCCCTATTCCTATTACATAAGCCCAAAACCCAAAAAGCCCTAAAAAGGGGTCGAGATGCTATGATCTCTGCTTCAACTTGTGCTCTGTCTTCGACAGCCTGTTGAAGTCCCAAAAGTAGGTCAAACATGACCAAGGATCCTCAAAACTTGGTCAAGGGCCAACAGGCCCCCAACACTCACCTATGACTCATCCCGAGTCACTCTGGTTTGGGTAGTTGTTCTTCAAAAGCCTCGAGCTTGGCTCAAGCTACTTCGACCTATTGTTGTGCCAAGGCCTCCTACTCAGTGAACTCTTGGATGACTGCTTCATTGACAAGTCCCTCTAAACATTGTTTGATTGTAGCGACTACTTGTTCCAACTCTCTGCCTCGACCTTCAATCTCCTCAAACAGTTGGCAAGCTTCATCCTGGAATTGTTGGAGCCTTTGAGTCACTTCCATAACTTTTCTTTGAATGGTTTGGACCTATTGTTGAGTAGTGCGCTATTCTTGGGATCGCTTCATCCTTTCAACTGCTGACAGGAAATTCAACTATGCATGTACTATTGTTGCTTGCTACTTTTCTTCCTGGAGTTGTGACTCTAGTACCTTTAGCTCAGTATATTCAGTGAGTCACTCATAATTCTATGTGCTGCAAGCACTTGTCTGTTTTCATTCCAAAGCGAATGCTCTAATCCTCTCGATTGTGCTCCGAGAAGTGTCTTCTCGTTAATCTCGCACATCCTGCGGGGTACTTGGCACTGTTTGTAGCTCGAGGTATGCGATTATCTATTGAAGCTGTTGGATAGCTTCTGCAAGCAACTGCTCTTTCTCTTGTTGGATCTGTGCTTTCTCTTCTTCGAACTTAGTTTGGAGGGAAGCCTTCTCTTGCTGCGCAACTCGGTGTTGATCTATGACTACCTTTTGTACTTTCTTTAGGGCCTCTATGTCCTACTCGGATTCTTCCCATGCACGAAAAATGTGAGCTTCGATCGCATCAGCTAGTCTATGGAGTTGGGCAGGCTCATCTCCCAACTCAAGTATTTCTGATGGTGGGGACGTAGTGCATACTGTGTGGTTGGATTGAAGGGCATGTTGTACCCCTCTAAGTTCAACTTCAATTCTATCATAGATCTCCTCCTACTTGGCTTCATGTTTCTGCAAGATGTCCTGCGAGGCATCTGCTACAGTTGCTATGATAAATTCAAAGTCATCTACAGTGAGAACGGTCTGCATCTTAGTCAAGGTTGCTCTGGATTTCTTTCGGGAAGTGGGTTTCATGGGAGAAACCTTCCTTTTCTTCAAGGGATCAACCTCATCAGCGGGGTCCCTAGGTGGTGTTACTTCGCCTTGCTTTTGCTGGTCTTCTTTTCCCTTTGTCTCTTCTACTTCGTCATCACCCCCTTGTCCAGGTGATCCTAAAGCAGTTCCTTCTGATGTGTTGCTTAGGTTTTGGACCTCTTCAGTCTTCTTCCTTCTGCTGGGTCCAGGGATTTCCTTCACTTCATCAGTGGTCTTGGGACTGTCAATTAGTTCAAGGTCTGACATTTTTGCGGGGTCTACAGGGATGAGTTCTACAGACCAATCCTTGGTGATATCTTCAAGGTCCTCCTCTGTGATACTGTAGTACAATTCAATCTTTTATTTGTGCTCATCTACACGCACGGTGATATAAGTGAAGTGTCGATCTACGTGGAACTTCATGAGAGGTCGAAATCGATGAAGGGTGTTCGGCATCATGCGAGGGACAGCTTCAATAGCCCTCTTCAGTTGGAGATAATAGGTATGAAATACCACATTCGACTGCCACTATTTTCCCATATCACTTGAGTACCAAAGCGTGGTGAACTTCGCAGTGAGCGGCTCGAACAGCTCAATGTCCAAGAAGGTCTCACCTTCCATCATTTCCCAAGTGGTAAATGTGATGAGGGTCAGGAGCCAGCTAAAGTGGAACTCATAGCCCTGATCCTAAGCTTTGCAGTAGTCTAATTCCAGTTGGTTGACCAAGTACTTCTCCCAATTCATCTGGAGTCCTTCTACACATTTCCCGGCTAGGTCAACAACGAATCTTGTGACTTGTGTAGGTCGGTTCTTCCTTACTAGCTTCCCTATGATCAGCTAGCAAGCTAGGTGAACTGCGCCATTCTGGATGGAATCTACCTTGTAGCCTCACGTTCCCTTTTCTACATCATCGTAAGTGTCCTTAATTATCTGTGCTAGGGCATGATCGGAAGTCTCCCCTGGGTAGAAGTCTTGTGGGTCAGGTCCTTGCATGCTCAATCTGGTGATCCTATGGATCAGTGTCGGATTGACTGTAATATGTCTATCTAGCCATAGGTAGTCGCCATGGTAACATGAGAGCATGAGCTTAACACAGGTGTTAACCTCATGGTTCCTTCCAAAGTGTGGTATCTTCATCATGTTCAAGAGGGTGGACTTCGCAAAGTTCATAGTCTATGGCTAGGGGATTATTTTCGAGTTCTTCCCCTTTGTCCTGGTTAGATACTTGTAAGGAGCATGAAATATCCCTGATCCGGGTGATCAAGATATTTGCTACCGTCTTACTGTTCCAACGTACAGATCTGATACACTTGGGGTTTCTGGATGTGTTTTAGTGGTCGATGAATATGTTCTCTTGTTTAAATTGTTTGCATGTCAGTTATTATGGTTGCATGTAGGTTATTATAGTTGCATGTAGCATAACAAAGGTTTTACAATCATAAAATGACGCATGCAATAGCAGATAAGGCCAATAACTCAATATTATGAATAATAACAGTGCATGCGTGGGAATACAAATCGCCTACTGAAATATATCAACTAAACATCAGTCAGATCTCATGGATCTGTACTGGAATACAATCAAATGACAAAGAAATACCCGTGACTGCAAGAAGACAACAGATTTGTTGCATGCACGGATAGAATGACCAAAATAAACGATCCCAAAGGAGCACGGTGACCGTTGTCAGCTGGAAAACTGGATCTCAAAACTCAACCGTCGGAATGACCTCAAAACTGCTCCAATCAATGCGCCCTGGCTGCTGCAATGGAAATAATGTCTGACGAAATCCAAAACAAACCTCTACGGCACTAGATCTGAAACCCTGGGGAGTTTGCGCCCCTCCTTGGGCACTGAATGCGCCCCAATGGATTCCACCATCGGAATCTTCCACTATGTATCTCAAAACGATCGTCTCGTCCCGTAGTGAAATGGGTTGGAAGGATTTGGCCGGATCTAATGAAGAACCCCTGCATGCAAAGCCAAATGCCTATCCA
>ML785367.1:22866-38012 GCA_009831015.1 Picea engelmannii | reverse complement strand
TAAGTCGCCCCCTTATCACCTTTTTGTTCTATTTCTTCATTGACTTAGGCTTAAGTGATTTTCCCTAAGTAATTAGGCTTAATTTATCGTTTAGCCTTAATTCCTCCTTATTCCTCCATCTGGTTCCCTGTTTGTGCCTGAATATAGTCTACGGGAACACATAGACTACTAAGTCACTCCCCGCTGACCTAATATTGGGGATGGGACATCACAGAGCAAGCATGCTATAATTCTTTCGGTCACCTAGGTTGAAGTCGTTGAAATTCAACGTCGCTATATTATGTTGTTGCATTCTGGCTGCATGTATCCCCTTTGGGAGGTACGCAGTAACCATGGTGTAATAAAAGTCCCTTGAGACACTGTCATGACTCACCACGCTGGCCAAAGGTGGGATGTAGTTGGGTAAGATGGTTGGGATTAACTTCGCATTTTCTAGATCATCTATGTGCTTGGTTCTCTTCTCTGTTGTCGGTCGGGATGGTCTAGATCTATGAGCAGTCAATGGAGAGGCTTACACTCCTCACGTCGATGAAGCTTGAATTCCTATGGACATCACTCTCTTGGCCATCATATCAATTAAAACTTCCTTGACTGACTTCTCCACAGCGTTGAGCTCGTTCGACATGCACTCTCTTGATGGGAAAACTCAGGTGGATGGATGAGTGCTCAAAGAAATAGAATCATTGTTGAACTTACTAAGAAAAGCGTGGTAGCAATCGGTTGTGTTGTTAGCTCCGATACAATTCGCAAAATTGTTCTCGTTGCAACAGTCGATGGACTAAGTATACACGAAGTAACAGATCTCTCCAATGGATAAGAATATTTCCATTAATGCAATTTTTTCCATTGTGGCGCAGTCCCAACGATCCGATGGAGAGCTTTCTAGTCATAACCATTGTTCTAACTGTTCTGGAACATCGGTCCAATGGTTATAATGCTTCCAATGGTCATATCTTTTTTCCATGGCGAAGTGCCATGGGGCGTTGTTCTGATATCCCACCAAAGTTCCAATTTAGCAAATCTTCCTTCCGCGAAGTCCCCTCTGGGCCCTTTTGTGACTTTTCGACCTTTTCTCTCTTCTTACTGAGTTTTCTAACCTTCTTCCTAGTGATATTTTTCTCGGTATGCCTCTTTTCATTGTGATTCTTGTCTTCTTTTGGCATAACAACTTCACATTATTGAGATTCTTTCATAGGATGAGAGAGTAATATTGCTTTTCTATTCGTGGTAGGTGCTCTACTCATCTGTGAGTCTTCTTGTGTTCTTTCAACTTCGTGATCCAAATTTTTGGCTCTAAGTAGCTTCGTTTTGTTCTCTTGTTCTGCAAGTGTGTTATCTTCTTAGTCATGAAATATTTTAATTCATGTTTTTTCTGTTCTAGGGCCTCCTCTTCTTTTCTTTTGATCTGACCTTTCTCAATCCAGGTTTTTTCTGTTCTAGGGCCTCCTCTTCTTTTCTTTTGATCTGACCTTTTTTCTGTTCTAGGTTTTTTCTATTCTAGGGCCTCCTCTTTTTTTTCCTAATAACATAATAAATGGAGCGCTGTTCTCAATGAATCTAACAACCTCAAAATATTCCTCTGTCGAAGCTCCATGAGCACTCATAGATACCTAGGTGAATCTTCCACATAGAGTTATCATCTTTCCCCTAAATAATCCTATTCCTCCTAATGAAGGAGTCATATCATGCTTTGCTAAAGCTTCCCAAGTTCTTTTTGTCATGATATTTTCCTGTGTTTCCTCATCCAGAACATAGTCTATGTCGAAGTCTCCTATTCTTGATTCCATGCATTCTTTTTCTTTGAATATCTCTGATAAGTTAATATCTCTGTGATCATTTAGGGTTTCTTTCATTTGCAGTAGGACGGTCTTTGATTCTGTCTGAGGTTCTGCCATGGTCTCAGTTTCATGACCTTCCTCAAGGTTTTCTTGTCTCATATTCATTCTGTCAATCTTAGCAATCATTCTAGGGCAATCTAAAACTTCATGGTCCATAGCTTTACAACAAACACAACTAGGTCTTCTTCCAAGGCATTCCTTAGCAAGATGTCTCGGTCTTCTGCAACTGTAACAAAGGGTTAATCCTTTTTTTTTCTTAAATGATCCCCAACCTTTCCTGAACTATGCACTAGGATCATAGTATCTAACCTGCAAAAAATTATTTTATGGGATCCTACATCCATTTGTTAGTCCAATCATTCTTTCTATGCATAAGAATAACATATCTTTCATTATTTATATCGGATCTACTCATATCAAACCTTCTCTCTTCTAGTTGTGTCCTAGTTTTTAGACTAGGATAACATT
This sequence comes from Picea engelmannii, assembly GCA_009831015.1. Classification (NCBI taxonomy): domain Eukaryota; kingdom Viridiplantae; phylum Streptophyta; class Pinopsida; order Pinales; family Pinaceae; genus Picea; species Picea engelmannii. The sequence continues at coordinate 35,706 of ML785367.1, read as the reverse complement.
TATCAAACATACCTAGATCCATACTCTTGAAACAAAATGTTTCACTAATCTTACTTTCAGCAGAGCACAGAGCTTTCAGATCTAAAACTTTTCACTATTCTTACCTTTATCAGAGCACAAAGCTTTCAGAAAAAAGTTTCACTACTCTTACCTTTATCAGAGCACAAAGCTTCAAGATCTTACCTCTTTTCTTCGGATCTGAATTCTCTTCTTAGCACAGAGCTTTACAGGTCAAGTAGAATACTGCACACTAGAGCAAACGATCCATGCACAGAGCTTTCTTTCTTTCCTTCAGTTCACAACAATCACAGTTTTAGGTCCCAGCAACGGAACCATTTGTTGGCACAGGGGCAGACCCAGGGTTCAATGCTACAATAGTTGTTGCACCTCTTTTGTCACCTAAATGAGAAAAATAAAGGTGCTTACAAGCTTAGTTGGGTTAGCTAAGCAATACAACAGTGAAGGAAAGGGTTAGAAAAATAAACATAAAAAGACTAAGCTAAGAATTAAACTAGGAAAGGAAAGAACAACTAAACTATTGTGCATAAGGACATAAGAACAAGAAACAAACAAGACTCATGTCACCAATGGAAAGGATTGTATTAGTGAAAAGAAAACACCAAAAAGAAAGGGGACTTCGGGTCCCTTCTTCCTCCAAGGGAGGGCTCTTGGACCCCCAAGATTAATATCTTCTTACAACTTGAAAACTTGAAAGAAATGGTGAAAGAATCCCAAGCTAACCCACTCAAAAGGTGATGTGGATTGCCCAAATGGAATGGTTTTAGTATGCTCTTGATGAGAAAAGAGGATTCCCCAAGAGAATAGTAGCAGCATAACCTTACAAATGAATACCTTGAAAATGCAGTGCACCCATGGCTTTGTTTTATAGCACCACTTTGAGGTATTGTGCAACCAGATTTTAGTGTGAAAAGGGGTTGTTTAGGGCACCTTTAGGTCTTTGACTAGCCACCCAGCTGGATTCAGTCGAGATTTGGATGTCAAATCGACTTGGAAGTTGAACCAGATGTGGTTGGGAGGCCGACCAACATCATAAATGTGTCGTTCTCAGGTGTGCACAGCTTTTGGCATCCACAGTTGTGCATCGTGCGCATGTGCATTTTTCCTGCATTTCTTGATGGCGCATGTGCGTACGCACCCTATGTAGTCATAGCGCATCATAATTTTATAATTGGTTGTATAGTTTTGTACCTTTTGGAAATGGTTTTTTGGTAATTTTGGTCCATGGGTGAACTCATATCTGTTTGAAGATGTTGGATTCCTGTAACCATTTATGGACGAAATTTCAGTGATAACAGATGCCCCCTAGTGGATGAGATTAGGAGCATACGGATAGCTGAAATTCATCAATGTTTCTTCTACTGAGAGTACTGTTGTAAGAAAGAACAATAGTGAGAGTATCAAGAGTGACCCATTGGAGGGAGAAGGGAACCTGTAGGACCCAACCTTTCGCAAGGTGTGGAAAATAAATTGTGTACAAACGAGGTGGCCATGCCCCATGCTCGTGTTATGTAACTCCAAAAAAGGGTGTTGTACAGTAACTGAAACTGTGTTTTGATGTAGACAATTGCAGCACCCTCGAGGGCGGTTTTGATAAAGGTAGAGGACAATTCTGATGAGGAACATACTCTGAACAATAGGCAATGATATTTTTGAGAAGTATCATGTACTCTGTGGGCATTGATAGCCCAACAAAGTTCAGAGTCCTTCGGCAAAGATAAAAAACAATTGCAATAGTCGCAAAGTAAGACCCACCGTAACCTGAGAAAGTGTTGAAGTCGAATGCTATGGGGGTCAACACCAGCAGAGAGAAATGATGGTTCTCCCTGTGCCATCTGAGACTCCTCATTGTAAAGGTAATGAGAGTCAAGATACTTTCGCCCTTCTGGAAACTGTGTTGATGTCAACAAAAAGGGAGACGTGACTCCAAGAAGCAAAGGGCTTCATGAAATCCACTAGGTGAGGTCAGGAACTGAGGAGGTACATGGACGAATTCAAGATGCGGGGGGACTCAAGACTACCCTTGGTTGGGGATATATGCAAAGTATAAGTGGCTGCAACCGTTCAATGAGGTCGAGTGTCAGGGGGACAACGAGACATGGGATAAGTTGTGCCAAAGGCGGGACAATAGTGAACAAACTCATAGAGCAGAGGTAGGTGGCATGTGGGATACTCGAAGTTTATGGATGATGTCAACAAGAGTAGGTGATAAGGAATGCCCCAACCAAGGGCAACATGGGTTGCATTGGCCAAGAAGGTCACCAAAGGGGATGAAAAAAATCTATGTAAAATGCGGGAAACAATGGATTAAGTACAAAAATAATTAAAAAATCAGTGGGGATAATAATGCAGATACAGAAATGGGTACCCCAGTGTAAGATGGCTTGGCCTGAGGATGGCGCAAGTTGGTGTAAAAAACAAGTGGAGGGTTGGGGCCCCATAGGTGGGTTTCTGTAGTAGGGTGATGTATGGGGGGCAATCTGAAGATGGGTAAACTGGTGGTGGCTGAAATGGATGGTAAATGGTGTTGTGGGAGTGCAGTCAAAATAAAACTATGAGGAAGTGCCCTGGGAGTCCATTAGGTAGGCTATCAAAACGAGGAGAAGGAGTATGTGGTTGATTCGCGTCATGGTGTAAGACTATCGAGACTCCCATCCCTAAAGGTTGACAACAGCATGAGTGTCAAAGTGCCATGGGGGTATATGAATGGGACAACTCATGTGGGGGAGAGTGCTACCAGGTGACAGTACCCAAAATGCAGTGGAGGTGACAGGACTGCATAGACGGATATAGGGACCCTAAATGAAAATTGCAGAGGGTGTGACTGGAGATGCAATTGATATTCAGAGGGAATGATTACATGCCAGTGTTGATTATATACCCGAAGGCGTCGCGCTGGTGTGTGATGACCAGGTACCTACACACATGACAACCAAATACATGACGTGAACAATATCTAAAGATAATTGAACATATAATCATTTATGTGATAATTTTGAACATGAGCATGCGTACCTGGATGGGGTATGGAAAAATGGCTCCCCAAGGGCTAAGGATGAAAAATGGCCCAAGGACTATCTTGATGTAGAGGACGGGGTGTTGATCTCGTGGCTGAAGATGAATCAAAAAACGGACGTCCGAAGCTCCCAGAATGGGGTCTGGAAGTTTGGAAAAAAGGACTATATATAGTTGTAGAGCCCACATTCCCACCTCATTTGTACCTGTTGTCAGAGTGATTGGACGAGAGATATTTAGAGGAGATTTTGAGATTTCGAGAGGATGAGGTGGCCGATTTAGGACCAGCAAGCTTCAGGTTGGTTGTCTTATCATCCTGCATAAAATTAGGGTTTATATTTTTGGGCAGGGCCTATATGGAGGGTTGTACAGGGGGTTTTGTGGGTGTGGGCCCCCCAGTGTGTGGGTGATCGAGAAATATACGTGCATGGGTGCACGCCTGTAATGCAAGTATCTGTGCATGGGGGCGCTTGAATGGGGGAAACAGGCATGCATGGTATGTGTGCATGTAAGCTAAACAGTTGTGCAAGCGTGCGCAGCTGTGTAGTGAACAGGCGCGCTATGATGCACGCCTGTGTATGTGACAGGGGCACATGAAGGTGCCTCTGTATGGTCGATAGATGCACATGTGTGCATGCCTGTGGGATGAAAAAGTGTGCACGTGTGCATGCCTATGGGATTAACAGGCACGCATGTGTGCATGCCTGTGGGGTTAAACAACCGCGTCTTGGAGGTAAAGTTGTCAGGTGAAAAACTTGTCTTTTTTGGAGATGAAAATGTGTTTATGTTTGAGATGGTTGGTTGAGAACTGGATTATGTGTTTGCAGGTGATCATTTGGATGATGCCGATTCATTGGAGAGAGAGAGATTGGTCACAACTCAGGGAGGATGTGACCAATGAGGAGCTGACGGTTCATGATACTTTGGCAGCTTGTAGGTTGTTGAAGTTCTTTGAGTGCCTCTTGGTACAGGCCCAGGAGTACCTCCTGTGGTTCTTGATTCAGATGTGGAGTCTGGATCTGCATTGTTTTATGGTGTGGGGTGAGAAGCTAGCCTTCACTGCAGTGGAGGATGTATATTTTCTAACTGGGCTCTCATTTCGAGGAACACCCTTACCGATGGAGCCCGTATTACTTGGGGATGGGAAGTTGGTTACCTTAGGTCGGAGGTACTGTATGAGGGAGGATTTTATGTCGGGCTCTGTGGTGAGTATCGGGGCTATGGATTCCCTGGTTCATCGTTGTGTGGCAGTGATGGTTGTGAGGGTATATGGGTCCCTCACGACTCAGCGGATTAGTGGTGGTCAGCTGAGGATTATGGGGAGGGCACTAGCAGGAGAGAATTTTGTCTGGGGCTTGATGCTACATGCCAAGATGGTAGGGCAGCTAGATAGGTGTCAGGCTGCAGACGCAGGGGACTTTTCTTTTGGGTCCATCTTGGCTGCATGGTTTTTGGAGAGGGTGTCGATGTTGCGCCCTAGAGTTTTATTGGGTGCACTAGGTGCGCGAGAGCCACAACTAAAGCAGTGGGTTGGGATTTTGATTCAGCACGGTGGTGGGGAGGGTGGCCATTTTTTCACAGCCGAGGCTACACAGGTGTGGCAGCAGATGCCGCAGATCATACTGTAGTATCTGTAATATGGGGTGGACTTTCGGGGTGATCTGGAGATGGTGTTACCTCCTGGAAAGGTGTTCAACCACCGAGGTATGATGTGATTTTTGATGTTTTGATATTTAGATAGTATAGTATGTGTATTATGTATAGATAGATGTTGATGCTATCCTTTTTTTGTTTGTATGTGTAGATGTGGGACCTCGCAGGCGCAAGGTTGAGTTGGTTAGAGCGTCGACGCATCAGGGGCCGATGAGACCTCAGCGGGGAGAGTCGCAAGCAGGAGAGAGAGGACAATGAGAGGATTCTAAGGTCAGACCTGTTGGTGATGAGAGGATGGCTAGGAGATGCCGATTTGATGACCTGGGTGCAAGGCCATCACATGCTCTGCCGGTCGAGGTTGGGGGAGAGTTTGAGGATATTCGTTGTCACTTGGAGGTGGTGCTACAGGGAGTGCCTGAGGGCATGTGGTCGCGTATCCAGGATGAGGGCATCCTAGAGCAGTGTGGGGGGGTTCCATTGATTGTCGGAGGTAGTAGCGGAGGTAGTAGCAGAGGTAGAGCAGTCGGAGAACAGTAGTAGCGGGTGATGTGATGACTGGGCGGCTACCTCCAAGTCTAGAGGGACCGATAGCGGGTGGGGCACCACCTCCTGAGGGAGGTCCATGTGGTGGTGCTCTAGAGGCACCATGAGTGTCTCTGTATGTATTTTGTATGTTATATAGCCTGGTGAGCCCATTGGGTGTGGTGATACCAGTTTTGTACCGAAGTGGTTCATTGGCCTACATATTTTTTACAGGGTGTACTCTATTTTTTGTAAACATTTTGATGGCGCAGTTGACCAATATATATATATATATGGATATACATTTTTGGATCTTTGTGATGTTCACATGTGTGTGAGGATTTCTTAATGTTGTCTATGATGTCTAATCTATATGTTGTGATAGACTTTTGATGGTTTATATGTGTGTAAAGGTGTCTTGATGTGATATATGCCAATCTAGTATAATGTTAGCCATGTTATCTGTGATTTAATTAAATTGTCTTGGAATATGTGTAAATGTAATGAAATCAAAATGTCAAGATAAAAGTCTAAATTGTAGGTATTTTTGAAAGAGGCAAGGATCGTGGACATGGTGCACATTGTTGAGCTGGAGGACGACCATTTGGGAGTCAAGTAAGACGCAAAGGTGACGAATACGATGATGGCTGGCATCGGCGAGGAGACCAATGATGGTAGTGTACTCAGCTTAGTTGTTGGTTGCGGAGCCCAAACATATGTCGCTGGAGTGGAGAAGTTTGTGTGAGGGGGAATAGAGGGCCCAAGCAGCCGAAGCGAGATTCTATGTCCAACGGTTGGCATCGTTGGCGTAACCGATGTGGTAGGCCGATGGAGGAGGCATCTGTTAATAACAAAAATGATAGTTTAGACGTGAGGTATGGAAAAAAGATTAAAAACAATACAAAATAAATAACCTAGTGTAGAATGGCTATGCTCAGGCGTAAAATTTATTTAAGTACAACCCATTGACGGGTTCTTTGAGAGAGAGGCCCTCGGGGGAGGCTAGGATTTATGTGTCTTTAGTGAGGCAATGTTGGATAATGTAAGGGCCATGCCACAGTGACTCAAATTTTCCATTACCGAGGGTATTATGAGTGATATTGTAAGAAAGGACGAGGTCACCTTCATGAAATGAGCGAAGGTTGACATGACGATCAAAGGTGGCTTTTGACCATTTTTTGGCTGCCTCATTATTCTGTAATGAAGATCGAGGATCTTCATCCAGGGACTCTAAGTCCAGGAAACGTTGCTCCATTGGAGCAGTGTCGGGTAATAGCTCAATCGCAGTGCGTAAGGTGGGAATTTCACACTCGATAGGAAGAGTGGCCTCGACCCCATGGACTAGATGAAATGGTGTGAAACCAGTGGCAGTTTTCACGGCCGTACGGTAAGCCCATAGCGCAGAAAATAACATATAATGCCAATTGGTCTTATGTTTGTTAACCGTGCACTGCAACATGGTATTGAGGACCTTGTTAACTGCTTCAACCTATCCATTGGACTAAGGCTAGTATGGTGAGGTGAAATCATGGGAGAATCCTAACTGGGATGAGAGTTTGATGAAAATATCATTCTCGAAATGTTTCCCGTGATCAAAGACTAGTTGGAGTGGTACTCCAAAGCGGGATATGACGTGGTTAAAGAAAAAATGATTTGCGGTGTCAGTGGTGTTGTTGAAGGTAGGCATATCTTCATCCCACTTTGTGAAGTAATCGAATGCGATAACAATGTATTTGTGTCCATTGTTGGATGGAATGTTGCACGTCATGAATTCGATGCCCCATTTACAAAAGGGGCATGCAATAATGACTGGGTGTAGAAGAGCAGGTGGTGCTTGTGATTTGTTGGCATAAAGTTGGAATTTATCACATCGCTTCATGACATGAATGCAATCATGAAATAATGTAGGCCAAAAATAACCTGTGTGGATGATTTTCTAAGCGGTGGACATCCCCAAAAGGTGGCCCCCGCAAGCGTCATTATGGCAGTGGTTCAAGACTCGATCGAATTCGTCAATAGTCAAGCATCAACGGAGTATGGTGTCGACACCTTGCTGATATAAGATATCTCCGATGAGGATATAGTGGGGGGGGGGCTAATGGCGAATACATCGACGATCATATCGTGAGAGGTGGTTACCGAAATTTTGGGTTCGGAAGTAGACAAGGAGATTGTCGTACCAAGGATCATCCGAAGGGATGTAAAAGAGATGTTCATCGGGGAAGTCGGTATTGATGGGGGAACTAGTAGTATCAGAGAGGAAGGTTGTGATGAGTTCAGCAAGGACAAGATCTTTCTTACTCTTGGGTGTTGAAAATTCGAGATCATACTACTAAAGGATAACGATCCATCGAGAAAATTTACCGTTAATTTGTCGATGACTGAGCAAGTATTGCATGGGGTTGGAATCTGCTATGACTTTGGTTGTGCAAAGCATAATGTAATGGTGCAGTTTCTGGACTACGAGGACAACTGCAAGTGCTAGTTTATCTTCATGATTGTATTTCAAGGGTGGCCCTGAGAGGTTTTTAATAATGTAGTAAATGACATGCTCGCGATCATCATCTCCTATTTGAATGAGAACTCCTGCTAATGAGATGGTTGAGGCTAATATGTAGAGGATATAGTCGCGATTATAGTCGGGTGAACTAATTAAAAGGTCATTGGAGAGTGTCATTTTAATATAGTCGAAATCGTTTTGGGCATGTTCATCCCAGTGCAATGGAATGTCGTGGCATAGTAAGCGAAGGAAACTGTGTGCTCGAGTGGCATAGTCTGGGACAAATCGTCGTAAAAAGTTATCTTTTCCTTGTAGGCTCTGGAGTTGGCGTAAATTCCAAGGGGTGGAATTTTTGTGATGGCCTGGACTTTGAGGGGATCCACGGTAATACCGCTTTGGGAAATGATGAACCCGAGGAGGCACCCTGCAATGACATAGAACGCACACTTGAGGGGGTTTAAGCAGATGTTGTACTAACAACACCTTTGGAAGATGATTCGTAAATCATCAAGATGTTGAGTTCGTTTTTTGGATTGAGTTGTGAGGTCATCCAAGTATGCGAGGATGATATGAGCCAGATCATGAAAAATGTATGTCATAGCTCGTTGGAAAGTTGTGCCAGCATTTTTTAGGCCAAAAGGCATGACGCGATATGCAAAAGTACCCCAAGGGGTGGTAAATGAGGTTTTGTATTAATCGGCTCAATGGATTTCAACTTGGTTATAGCTAGAGAAATCTTCCATGAAGGATAGAGCTTCGTGGCCTGCGCAGTCGTCGATAATTTGATCAATGAAAGGCGTTGGAAAGTTGTCTTTGGGACAGGCGTGATTGAGATCATGAAAGTTCGTGCATACACGGATGGTGACCTGTTTTTTGTTAACGGGGATAGGGTTGGAGACCCATGAGGAATAGTGTTAGAAAAATAGGACCGTGGAGCAATAAAATAAAACAAATGCAGAAACAAAACATGGTAGATACACAATACAATAGAGATAGAGAAATTTATAGGTCCTTCCTTTATTATTATCCATCATATGAAGGGATACAACCTATAGCAAACCCATTGTAACTTTCTCTTCTTTCTCTCACAGTCTCCTATCTCATAATACAATATTCGCCATCAACCATAGCCGCAATACATTTCCCTCATAAAAGAGGGTTGCCTTCTAGGGAAAAAAACCCTAACATAATATTTATCTTTAGATCTACGACCTTATAATGAACGGTCCAGATTTACAATGAAATTACAATATACATTTACAAGGAAATTCTTCCTTTGGGGGACACTGCCCCCAGACCCCCCAGCTGGGGGGATAGCCCCCCCGAACCTCGCAAAGGAGGCACCCCCACTCTGCACTCCCCCACATGGAAGAGTGTACATACTTCTGGGGTGTAAATACTTCATGGGGTATAAACACGGTTGAAAGTAAAAGACCTCTGAATCAGGAAGATAATCAAGCTCCACAACCAACAATCTCCCACTTGGAGACTGATTTCAACAACTCCACCGCTATTGTATATTCTGGACTCTAAACCTTCTTGGACCTGGAAAATATCTCATCTTCATAGTCATTCTTGAATACCAACTAAAATTGAACAGGAACTCAGTTTCTCCCTGGTTAGTCCCTTTGTTAACATGTCTGCGGGATTCTGGCTAGTGTGTATCTTTTCCAACTTCAAATGTCCATCTTCCAAGGTGGATCATATGAAGTGGTACCTCAACTATATATGCTTAGTCTTCGAATGGAAGGTTGAGTTCTTTGCAAGATGAATGGCACTCTCACTGTCATAGTACAACCTGCTATTCTCTTGCTTCTTTCCCAATTCCTCCATAAACCTATGTAACCAAATCATCTCTTTCCTAGCCTCTGTAGCAGCAACATACTATGCCTCTGTTATTGAAAGTGCAACAACCTTTTGCAGTTTTGAAATCCAACTTATTGTTGTTCCACCTATAGTAAACACATACCCTGTGGTACTCCTCCTGCTATCTTTATCACCTACCATATCTGAATCAACATATCCTTGTAGAACAGTTTCTGAACCTCCAAAACATAATGCATGATTAGTAGTACCTCTCAAGTATCTGAGAATCCACTTTACTGCCTCCCAATGTTATTTACCTAGATTGTTCATATATCTTCTCACAACTCCCACTGCATGTGCAGTATCTGGTCTTGTGCAAACCATCACATACATCAAGCTGCCAATTGCTGATGAAAATGGGACCCTGGACATGTATTCTATCTCCTCCTATGTCTTGGGACACATTTCCTTAGTTAATTTGAAATGGTTGGCCAAAGGTGTACTAACTGGTTTTGCATTCTGCATTCTAAACCTCTACAACATCTTCTCTGTGTACTCACCCTGAGACAATGTCAGTTTGTGATTTTTCCTGTCTCTTGTTATTCTCATACCAAGGATTTTCTTTGCAGCACCCAAATCCTTCATCACAAATGAATTGGCTAATTTCTTCTTGAACATGTTTATATCCTACATATTAGACCCTGCAACAAGCATGTTATCTACATACAATATCAAGATAATAAAGCTTCCATTTTCTAGCTTTTTAAAATAAACACAGTGATCAGAATGACATCTACTATAACCCTGTTATGTCATAAACCTTTCAAACTTCAGATACCACTGCCTTGGAGCTTGCTTTAGGCCATATAAGATCTTCTTCAATCTACATACCAAATTCTCCTTCCCTTTGACCTCATACCCCTGTGGCTGCTGCATATAAATCTCTTCCTCCAAATCCCCATGGAGAAAAGATTTCTTTTGTGCAAACCCCTTTACAACAAGTCTAGCCTTGTATTGCTTTTCTCCTCAATCTTCTTCCTTCAACTTGTAAACCCATTTATTCTGCAATTCTCTTTTTCCTACAGGCAACTGAACCAAGTCCCAAGTATGGTTATTTACCAAGGAATCCATTTCCTCTTTCATGCCTTGATCCCACTTCCTTTTGGTGTCTACCTGCATTGCCTCTTCATAAAATTCTGGTTCACCAGAATTAGTCAACAATAAATAATACAATGAAGGAGAGTATCGTTCAGGGAGTATACTAAACTTGGTAGATTTTCTAACAACACTTGCGGGTGTTTGAGGTACCTATTGCTCCTGTTGTTGTACATTTTGATTTTCTGGTTCCTCTGGAATTTCTTTTTCAGTGATCTCATCAAGCACTGTGTATTCTTGTTTTCCTTTCTCCTGTTTCTTTCCCTGCAACTTATCTTTGTACATGAACTTCTCATTGAATATGACATCTCTACTCCTAATGATTTTGTTATTTTCATAATCCCATAAGCGATAACCAAAATCATTAACACCATATCCAATAAAGGTACACTTCTTGGATTTTGCCTTAAGTTTTGTTCTATTTTCTTTATCAATATGGACAAATGCTTCACAACCAAAAGTTTTCAAAAAAGAATAGTTTACCTTTTTTCCTGTCCATTCCTCCTCTGGAATTCTACCATCCAAAGAGATTGAAGGTCCTATGTTTATTAAGTAAACAATATTATCTACAACATCTACCCAAAACTGTAAGGGAAAACCAGCATGGAATCTCATACTCCTTGCACGCTCCATGATTGTCCTGTTCATCCTTTCTAACACACCATTTTCTTGTGGTGTTCTTGGAAATTTCTTCTCTCTATGAATCCCATGGTATGAACAGTAATCATCAAACTCCTTGCTGCAATATTCACCTCCATTATCTGATCTGAGACACTTCAACTTTTTTCCTGTCTCATTCTCAACCAAAGCTTTCCATTTCTTAAAAGTATCAAAAACATCAGATTTTTGTCGAATGCAATAAACCCAAGTTTTTCTAGTTGCATCATCAATAAAAGTAATATAATAATGAGAGCCACCAAGAGATGATACCTGAGTTGGTCCCCATACATATGTATGCACAAGCTCTAACCTTTCACTCTTCTTTTCTTTTCTGACTCTAAGAAATCTGACTCTCTTATGTTTTCCATAAACACAATGCTCACAGAAGTCCAAATCAATTAGTTTAAGATATGGCAACAAATTTCTTTTGCGAAGTATCTGCATCTCCTTCTCACTCATGTGTCCAAGCCTATGATGCCACAGTGTTGTACCCACTCCTATAGAAGCTAAAGAGATAGAAGAGTCGGTATTACCAGTACATAAATACAATGTACCTACCTTCTCTCCTTTTTCTATCACTAATGATTATTTGATGACCTTCCACGTCTTATCTGTAAATATGGATATACAACCTTCACTTGCCAACTGCCCTGTTGAAATTAGATTTTTTCTTAAATCTGAACATGTCTAACCTCTTTCAACAACCATTGGTTTCCATTGCGTTGCTTTATTTTTACCTTTCCCCAACAATCTTGCATGGTGCATTGTCACCTAAATGAACCTATCCAAAATCACCTTGAACATAATCTAGAAATTGTTTCCTATGGGGTGTGGCATGAAATGAAGCCCCTGAATCTACTACCCAAGACTTAGAAATATTATCTACAGAAAGAATCAAAGCATCTTGTAACACATCACCTGTTACATTTGCTTCCTGATTTCTCTCATGTTGTCAATCTCTTTGTTTCTTTGGAGCTCTGTAGTCTTTCTTTGGATGTCCTTTCTTCCCACAATTATAGCACTCTATCTTTCCAAGTCTGGATTTGGATCTGCCCTTCCTAGAATTCCCACGGTTCCCGAAACCCTTTCCTCTATCCTTTTGTCTTCCCTTGTTCTCCATGTTCAATGCATTTCCTGATGTCTCACCTGTTCTTTTCTGTTGCATTTCCTTATCCATATGGATATCGGTGGCCACCCACCTTTTCCAAATGGCTCAAAACGGCTTTCTAGCAATTTTGGCAATTTACTATTTTTAGCAGGTTTTAACTTCCGAGGCCATTTTGAGGGCCCAAATGAAGGTTTTTCAAGATCAAAGTTCTCAATGATATCTAAAGTCATAATTGAGCCCCCAAAATGAATCTCCTCGACGATACCTTTCCAATGAGCTATCACACACCTAAAATGGAGATCGTATGCAAAAGTTACGACCCCGGGAAGTTGATGTACTAACTTACCCAAACGGGGCCCACATGACTTTTGGCGCTTCATCTCCTAGGGTTAGGTTTTTGGAT
>ML785367.1:0-22816 GCA_009831015.1 Picea engelmannii | reverse complement strand
CGACCCCGGGAAGTTGATGTACTAACTTACCCAAACGGGGCCCACATGACTTTTGGCGCTTCATCTCCTAGGGTTAGGTTTTTGGATGTCTAGGACTTTTGGCATTCTCGTTTATTGTAAAAAGGCCTTCAGATCCTCATTGTAACCATTTTCTTGTGAATGCGAGTAGCCGTCACATCTCTTCTCAGAGATAAGCTGCCACCATTCTAGCGAGTCTTTCACTCTGTATTTTTACAGTCTCTGTACATTTCTTTCATTAGTAGAAATCGTGTATTAATGCATATTTGTGTTTATGGTTTCATATTTGATACATCTCTATTATATTATTGAATATCTGTGATATCTCTGTGCATTTCTTTATTATATCTCCGATCTCATTTCATGCCGAAAATAATATGGATCATTTCCTCACTAAGGATAACACCAACAACATCATTAAATTTTAAAGTATTTGAACCAGAGACAGAGTTACTTACAGCCATGACCAAGCCGTTCCAGCTTTCTAGCAATGAGAACAAGATTAAAAAATCCTTGACCTCATCATCAAAGTCCACTTTTACAGAACTTAGTTGATTAGTAATCGTATTAAAATCATTTAAATGATCTGCAACAGGCCCACCTTCCGACATCTTCATATTAAATAATCTCTTCATTAGAAATACCTTGTTGGACGATGAGGGTTTTTCATACAATTTGGCCAATGCATCCATCAAACCCTTCATTGTCTTTTCTTTGGAAATATTGAAAGCCACCGACGCTACCAGGCTCAGCCATATCGTTCCTAGAGCCTTTCTGTCAAGAATCTCCCATTCTTCATCCTTCATAGTCGTCGTCTTATTTTCTATTCCGCCCAATGGTAGGAATATATCCTTATGATCTAAATAGTCTTCCATCTATATCTTCCATAACTGGTAGCTTTGGCCGTTAAATTTCTCGATCCTAAACTTTCCATCTTCCGACATTGCTCCCACTTGAACCAGGAACCCTCTTTTCCTGCGAGTTATCTTTCACTCTGATACCAATTGTTAGAAAAACAAGACCATGGAGAAATAAAATAAAACAAATGTGGAAACAAAACACAGAAGATACACAATACAATAGAGACACGGATTTATGTGGTTCACCTAGTGTGGGCTACGTCCACCAGAGAAATTGCCAGGTCCTTCCTTTATTATTATCCAGCATGAGAAGGGCTACAACCTACAACAAACCCATTGTAACTTCCTCTTCTTTCTCTCACAGTCTCCTATCTCAGAATACAATATTCGCCATCAACCATAGTCGCAATACATTTCCCTCATAAAAGAGGGTTGCCTTCTAGGGAAAAAAACCCTAACATAATCTCTATCATTAGATCTGCGACCTTATAATGAATGGTCCAAATTTACAATGAAATTTTTCCTTCGAGGGATTTTCCCCCGAACCCCCATTGGGGGACGCTTCTCCCGAACCATCACTAGGGGCTCACTTGCCCCCAGACCCCCCAACCGGGGGGACAACCCCCCCAGACCTTGCAGAGGGGGTACCCCCCCTCTGCACTCCCCCGCGTGGAAGAGTGTACATACTTCTGGGGTGTAAATACTTCATGGGGTATAAACACGACTAAAATTAAAAGACCTCTGAATCAAGAAGATAATTAGGCTCCACAACCAACATATAGGCGATGGGGTAGATGAACCCAGTAGCGCGTAATTTGTCAATCTCGGCTTTGATGGTTGTTGCTTTGGATGGGTGTAGCAGTTGTTGTTTTTGGCGAACCGGTGTGATATCGGGCAGGTGTCTATGCGATGTTCAACAATAGAGGGATCAAGGCCAAGCATCTATGTGTATGACCAGGAAAAAATATCCCAATATTTTTGGAAGAGGGATTTGTAGGCGGTGTTTTCTTCAGTAGTGCATGCGACGCCAATGGTGATGTCCTCGACGACTCCATTTTTTATGGAAATATTGATTTTGATGGTAGGGGATATGTTGACCATATTGCCTTCTTCAAAAGCATCAGGGGAAAGGATAGGGTTGTTGAAACAGTCGATATGCCCTGATGGGATAAAATCCTTGGTTTCGACTGCGTATATGGGGTGTTGGTTAGGAGGCGTGAAGGCTTCCTGTGAAAAGAAGAGCACTATGTGGTGTAGTGCATCCCATGGGTAGTTGGGGGTGGTTAATTCCTCGAGTATGTCCTCTTCATAGTGGAAGTGTCAAGAATACAAGGGATCTAAAAGAGTGATATCGGTGACTGTCACTGTGTGGTTATCTTCTGGTGATGAAGAAGCATGGGGAATGACGCAATGAGATTGCGATGGTTCGCTTGACACAAACCAAATATCGAGATACTGAGGATTATAAATGGTAGTTGGGTGTAAAATTTTTGTGGGGAAATGAATGGGGTAATTGGGGGGATTTGGGGGTAAATCCTCATATAAGTCATCCAAGAACCATGGAGGAGTAGGGAGTGCTTCTGGCTCAGGAGAAATAATATGAAGAATCTCTGGTGATGGGGTAGCGTTAATCATCGATTCTGTAGGGGGTGTAGGAGTTTGAATTAGGGTTACTTGGAATTTCTTATATTCAATGATCATAGGACATTGATATGTGAAATGATCTAAGTATTCGCAGAGAGAACAAGGGCATCTCATACATTCATTGACTGATTTTGTGACATAATGGATGTCAGTGACAGGAGTTGGGGTGGGTGCTTGCTGAAAGCTCTGGCGTACATCTGTTAGTGTCTGTCGGAATTGAGGTAACGCTGGACAGTGGTGTGTGTAGTGGCCATATTCTGAACAGATGGTGCATGCAAATCTAGTTTGCAATCCTTTGTTACTTATGTTCTATGAGATAGAGGCAATACTAGAGGAAGCGATGAGTGGTGGTGGTGCTCGAGGGAGTTGGATGAGATTACATAACTCGGGGAGAGATGGGAATTTGTTGGTGGGGTGTCCATATTTCTCTCATAGCGCGCAAGGAGGTTGGATGCGTGGCGGAAGTGGAGTTGTGGGATCCTTCTTCTTTCACCTACCCCCAGCTGTAGCAGGGGGATTAGTGAGTGGGGGTGTAAGGGGTATGGTGGGAGTGAGTATGGGAATCTGCATCAGGATTCCTTCTGTTTGGGGAGGGAGGGATGGTTGAGGAACCATCTCAGGTGGATGTAAATACCAAATTGGGATTTCCATCACCATATTACGAAGGGAAAGCGTTGTAGTGACCTGAAAAGCCTGTACACCTGGTGGGGAGTAAAAGAAAGGGATTTAAGTAATGGCTTGGGGAACTGTCTCCCAAACTGGGATATGTCCTTGGGGTGAGGTGAAATCGTGAACTAATGGAGTCAACGAGTTCGCAGGAGATTCTTGAGGGAGGATCTCTACGACTAATGGGACATCATATATAAGAGAAGCCTCATTAGGAGGAAGGGTATCCTCAATGTCAGTTCCTTTAGATGAGACGACACATACCTTATTAGAAGGATGAATGAGCAGTGGTGCACCATGGTAAATTCCTAACAAGGATGGGTCTTTGAAAATTCTGGGCCACATTTCGATGAGTGGGTACGTCTTAGGATTAGTATGGATGAAAGGAAGAATGTTATTGATGTTAGCAGAAGGGTTAGGCTCATAATGTAAAACTTGATCAATGGTAATTATTTTCCCATTATGGGGAAACATTGTGGTTCGAAAGACGGAAGAGGCAACTACCTTCATAGCATACATGTAGCTACATCCGAACAAGATATTGTAATCGAGTGAGGCATCGATAACTTCAATGTCAATGAGAATGGTCTTGCCCCCAAGTTCTACAGGGACATTTTGGAAGAGCCTTTCGAGAGAAGATGGTCATCCGTCATAAGCTCTTAAGGTAATGGCAGATGGTATGAGTTCAGGGAAACGAAGTTTCTTCCATACAGACTTGGACATGATACATGTGGACGCACCTTCATCAATGATGCACCAATGAACTGTAATGTTCTAAATTTTTACGGGGATTTGAAAAGCGATGAGAGTGGGGAGGCGAGGTTCTCTGCTGTCAAGATAAAATGTGATGAGTTGAGTATTTGTAGGGTCGACTACCCCCAAGGCGGAAATTAATGACTTCCACTGAGTGGGACAAGTTTGAAGTACTTCTAAGACTGACATGGTAGCCGGGGATTGTGCCAAGTCATCGACCAAACTATAATTATGAGCCACCCCAACCTGAGGGTTGTGGACATTCTTGCATAATGGGATGTGAGGGATGCGAAGAGGGGTTTTTGTGTTAGGGAAAGGGATCATCAAAGGGGGTCCCGTTGGTGCTGGGATTGTTTCTAGGGGAATGGGAGGAGACTTAGAGGGTGCACGATATTGACGACTACGTGTTTGTAGAAGGACTTCTTCCTCACTAGTGAGGAGGATAGTACGATATGTGGGATTGATTGGATTGAGATATTGTCCCAACTGTGGTGGGGTAGGCTGCATGTCCTGTTGTGTGTTCATCACTCCTTGATGTGGAATGAGGTTCTACAACACAGTTGGGGGTGGTTGTTGAACATATTTTTGTGGGGCTTGTTGAGGAGTAGGCGATGTTGGAGGATGTGGTCCATTCACTGAGTCTTTCATTCATTTAAAATCAGCGATTTGGGGTCAATGATGAGTATAGTGACCGAACTCACCGCAAAGGGCACAGGGGAAGTTAGTTCAAAGGTTATTGTTATTTTTCCCTTGACATCTATTGTTGTTTCCCCCCTAGGGGTTCTGAGTCCCTTGATTATGGTTGCCCCTAGTAGGTTGGTTCTGTTGGGGGTGATTTTCGCCTTGACCTGGGTTGTTATTGTTTCAACTTTTTCCTTTGTTTTTGGCATTATTCGAATGATGGGTTGGATTTGTCGTATTCAGCTGTTCAAAATTTTGATATTGCTGAACAAGAGAGGGTTGAAAAAAAATAACCCCAGCGTGAGGGTGTCCTTGTGGTGGAGCCATGGGTTGTGGAGGGCCAGGAAATGGAAAGTACAGATTATGTTGTGGTAATGATCCATAAGGTACATAGGAAGGCATGGCGCTTTTGCTAGTACTTAGAGTATAAGTTGAGGTAGAGGGAGTACCAGAACTTGTTTGGATAGGTGGGCGTATTGTGGGTGTCGGCGGTGGCCCACTGATGGGTGGAGGAAGGGTAAGAGGGTATGGTTGTTGATAAGGGGGTGGAGGATAATAAGGGATTCCTCCATATGTCGGCGGATATTGAGGTGTGCCATATATTGGTGGTTGTTGTGGTTGTGGATTGTGGTGTGTGGTGGTACCAATCAATCCGTCTGTTGAGTGAGACATCCCAGGCTTGTCTTGGCCAAATGGCATGGGTCTTGGGAGATCAGGAAGTATTGTGTACAAGTATCCTGATTGTGAATAGATGAGGTCATATTGTTGAGCCTTACTGATGGATTCTTCTTATGATTGAGGTAAGGTGGAAGCCACATCTTTACCAAGGAGAGAGACAAGTGGTCTGAGAAACCAATCGAGGCATTTTTGTTTGGTGGTTTCTTCTTTGCACAAATTACGCCATCGATGCCACTCGTGAATGTGATCAGCGATATGTGTGGTTGAGGTTTGTTTAAAATCAGACAGTAGTTCAAGACCATTGTCATGACGGATTGGTAATTGGAAGAAGGTCAAAAATGCTTTTGCCAGGGATTCGAAAGTCGCATGGGACCCTGATTTTTCGTCTACATACCACTTGGTTGATGGGCTAGTGAGTGTGCATTGAAATAATCGTAGTCATATGGAATCATCCATAATATTTTTGGAAGAGCACCATAAATGGAAAGTCATGACATGGTTGGTAGGGTCATCTCCTACCTTTCCTTCAAACTTGGGGATATCTGAAGGTAGTTTGGTAGGCATTGCAGGCCATGTGGGGTCATGAAATATAGGATCATTTATGAGTTTTCTTAGATATGGTATGTTGAGAGAGGCCAAATATGGCATCTGGAGTGGTGGTGGAGGATTAGTTCCAGCCATGGTGTGAGTGTTTTGTGAAACTAACCCTTGAGGGGGACTAGGTGGGTTTGTACTTCCCCCTTGAGAAGAAGTTGCCCCCCCCCCCCGCTTCCATGTAAAGGAGAGCGAGTGGACAGTGGACCTTAGGAATTGGACCCAAGTAAGGTGGAACTAAGAAAAGTAGATCCCAAGATAGTGGCACTCACAGGAGTGTGAGAAGGTGGGGCTGGTGAGTTGGCAAGACTAGGAAATCCCCCTAGAATAGGAGGGAGATTTAGCAAGAATTTGGAACGACGGGGGTTCTATGGGTCCCCTATGATGTCCGACTAGCTGGGTGAATGTGTGCGAATGGTGATGAGAGTAATAAATAAACAAGATCCTTTGCTGCAATTTTTGAACTTTACATGATATATATCCAAATCAAATGTAATCAGAAGTGCATCATACATAAATTGTTTTGATAAAGAAGCATATATGTGGATAGGTGGATTTTTTCCACGCGAGGGAACAAAGAAAACAAATGATCGTGTCTTAAAAGATGTAACGTCCTTCCTCTCAAATAGCACTGGACCTTCCAATAGTACTTAACAGTGGGGTTTGAAGCCACCAGAAGAGGGATGAGTGAAGGATGAAGTAATCAGTTATAATGAGGGGTAGAGGGTGCATATCCCAAAAAAGTTGGTGATATTTCCCAACAACCACACAAAATCCGATCAAGGTGCAATTGCAGCCCACAATTGCCACCTGGGTAGATGTCCTAAAATTTGGTCACTAGGTACCTTGGTCAAAGTGCGGCATTTAGATTTTTGTCCTGAGAAATGGGTTAGGGGATGGATCCTGTCCAAGAGGTGGGTGCCTCAAGGGGGGATGCACATAACAACCGAACCTTGGCCTTCAACCCTTCACGGGTATCTCCCTACCTTATGGTGTTAGGAACACTTGACTTGGAGGATTTAAAGTTCCCTATTTGACAACTTCTATTGTTTTGAAAATGTGAGAATCAGATAACGGGGAGTTATTTGGATGCCTATCCCCGAAATCCTACCTATACTAAAAGATTTCTTTTGGCACCTCCTGTGGAGGAAAACTTAGTGAGTTGTTAGAAAAAAATTTAGATGTGGTTTGTTTGAGAGATTGGGGGTGTGAACCAACCTCATTGAAATTAAGTGGGAGTGGATAGTTTCGTCAAGAAAAGGGTGGGGTGTTTCAGAATCCCTTTGGAGGAAACTTACTTCAACCTCCATGTTTCAAGATGAAGACTATGTGAGTGATAAGTGACTTTGTGTGTGAACAAGTGAAAGTGTGCCAATTTTTAATAATTTAGGTGTCACCTTGTTGCATGTGGACTTCGCTTGGTCCTTACAACTCTTGATTACCTAAGTTACTATGTGTCATTGGTACAGCCTGGCGGAATGTTTAAAGTCCCTAGGAAACTAGCATGTGGACATGTGGGTCCTTACTATTCCTTTAACTCCCTATTGTGATTTAATATAAGAAAGCTTTGAAACTATCCTAGATTGTGATCATGTGGGCATGTATGGGCCCGTTACAAAACCTTTAAACTTCCCTAGTGATTTAATCTAAAAAAGTAAATTTCAACACTATCCTATCTTTGTAGCATGTGAGCATGTATGGGCCCGTTACAATTTTGAGATGTGTTCGAAAAATAAAATAAGAGGAGTCTCGAGGGGACTATTGTCCTCTCCTAAAGATTTTTTCTTTTTAAGGAAGATGAAATTGTACTACAACCTCTTTCTGATTCTCAAGATCGCTTTGAAGAGCGAGAGAAGAGCATACTCAACGATTGATATCCAATTTCTGGTCCCAATGCAAGTTTTATATGTGATTACAAATGATTCCAACTTATACTCTTAGTCAAAGCGGGCCATCCATGTGGCAAAATGAAAGCAAAAGAGGAAATAATGATTTTAAACCCCCTAAGTGCCTATGTGTTTCGACTAATCCCTTTATATGGAGAGGGAACTAAGTGTGGTGCAGATTACAACATGCATGGAATCATTTTAAGGAGGCTAGGGGCCTTCCACAAATCACCAAAAGGCTTACAATGTGTGTTTTTATGCACAGGTGCGCGGATCTCAGAGTAGACAGAGGTGCACTGAGCGCCAATGCACGAATTGAAAAAGACTTTTGAGTGTAGGTATGCAGAAGGCGCTGAGTAATACAATGATTTTAGCACACGTGTGCATGATGCGCGACTGTGGGCCAATAAACCTGCGCATGACTGTCACACGACCGTGAAAAAAATTCCGGATTAAATTCTCTCAACTCAGATTTGAATTTGATGTTTTGCAGGTCAGCTTGGGCCGGTTATGGCACCTGCAAGTTAAATAAACAGAAAGAAGAGCTAAAATAACCCAAATGGGGTAGGAAATTGATACCTCTCCCCAGTGGATTCGCCAATCTGTTGCGCCTCATTTGTCACCTGAATGAGCAAAACAGAGGTGCTTACAAGCTTAGTTGGGTTAGCTAAGCAAGACAGCAGTGAAGGAAAGGGTTAGAAAAGTAAACATAAAAAGACTAAGCTAAGAATTAAACTAGGAAAGGAAAGAACAACTAAACTATTGTGCATAAAGACATAAGAATAAGAAACAAACAAGACTCATGTCACAAATGGAAAGGATTGTATTAGTAAAAAGAAAACACCTAAAAGAAAGGGGACTTTGGGTCCCTTCTTCCTCCAAGGGAGGGCTCTTGGACCCCCAAGATTAAGCTCTTCTTACAACTTGAAAACTTGAAAGAAATGGTGAAAGAATCCCAATCTAACCCACTCAAAAGGTGATGTGGATTGCCCAAATGGAATGGTGCTAGTATGCTCTTGACGAGAAAAGAGGATTCCCCAAGAGAATAGCAGTAGCATAACCTTACAAATGAATTCCTTGAAAATGTAGTGCACCCATGGCTTTGTTTTATAGCACCACTTTGAGGTATTGTGCAACCAGCTTTTAGTGTGAAAAGGGGCTATTTAGGGAAACATTAGGTCTTTGACCAGCCACCCAGCCGGATCCAGTTGAGATTTGGATGCCAAATCGACTTGGAAGCTGAACCAGAAGTGGGTGGGAGTCCAACCAACATCATAAATGAGTCGTTCTCAGGTGTGTGTGGCTTTTGGCATCCACAGTCGTGTATCGTTCACATGTGCACTTTTCCTGCGTTTCTTGATGGCGCATGTGCGTGCACACCCTGTGTAGTCATAGTGCATCTTAATTTTATAACTAGTTGTATAGTTTTGGAAATTTTGGAAATGTTTTTTTGGTAACTTTGGTCCATGGATGAACTCATATCTGTTTGAAGATGTTGGATTCCTATAACCATTTGTGGACGAAATTTCAGTGATAAAAATAGCACACCAACAAAACCCTAACTACTGGCCCTTTCGGTAACACCTGCGAAGCAGATGAAGTCTCACCCAAGGTAGAGGCAGGGGTGGTTGTAGGACTCCAATGTCTGCAACCTTAGCTAGGACACGGATCTGTGATTACATCACCTTAACAAAGCACTTAGCAGTTACAGTTCATTAATATTCAGTCTTAATTCATAGTGTAGTTAAACCCTAACAACATATCAGTGCAGTACTCACACAAATCCAATCAAGCACTAAGCACAGCAACATAGGTCAGATCTAGCAGTCATTCACATTATTCATCACTAAGATATCATATCATATACATCTAATGTACATTAGCGCACTAAGCATTCATTCACATAGACAAGAGAGAAACCATAAAGCACATAGCAACCACAACGCAGGATATATGTGGTTCACCCCCACCCTGGGGCTACGTCCACCAACTCTTCTTCTTTATTTATTTATGTCAATCTTTTACATGCACAGAGCCGTGATATTTTACTCTGCAGAGGATGGGAGATCTGCGCACCTCGCTAGATCCTCCTTCCATGTATTACAGCACAAATCCTTCCACAGTCTCTTACAATCACTTGCACTTAGCTCTACAAGTCTCACTTAATATTCACAGAGCAATTACAATTACCATTTGCACTTAGAAATTAACACTTAGCACTTAGCATCACATACTTGTTCCTCCTTCGATCACATATATCGAAGTCTAGCACTTAGCACACTGGCACTTAGCACACTCTGTGGCCTCTTCTTACATCACCTAGATATCTATTTATACATTACAAAATGGGCCTAAACATGGTTAAACCCATGGGATGATATCCCTGTTCCTGTTACATAAGCCCAAAACCCAAAATGCCCTAAAAATGGGCCGAGATCCCACAATCTCTGCTTCAACTTGCGCTCCATCTTCGACATCCTATCGAAGTCTCAAAAGTAGGTCAAACATGACCAAGGATCCTCAAAACTTGGTCAAGGGCTAACACCAAGCCATTCCAACTTTCTGGCAATGAGCACAAGATTAGAAGAGCCCTGACCTCATCATCAAAGTCCACTTTTACATAACTTAGCTAATTAGTAATCGTATTAAATTCATTTGAATGATCTGCAACAGACCCACCTTCTGACATCTTCATATTAAATAATATCTTCATTAGAAATACCTTATTGGACGCTGAGGATTTTTCATACAATTTAACCAATGCATCCATCAGCTCCTTTGTTTTCTTTTCTTTCAAAATATTAAAATCCACCGACACTGCAAGGCTCAGTCGTATCGTTCCTAGATCCTTTCTGTCAAGAATCTCCCATTCTTCCTCCTTCATGGTTGTCAGCTTCTTTGTTATTCCACCCAATGGTAGGAATAGATCCTTCTGATATAAATAATCTTCCATCTGCATCTTCCATAACTGGTAGTTTTGGCCTTTAAATTTCTCGACCCTAAAATTCCCATCTTCCGCCATTGCTCCCACTCGAACCAGGAACCCTCTTTTCCTACGAGTTACCTTTTTCTCTGATACTAGTTGTTAGAAAAATAGGATCACAGAGCAATAAAATGAAACAAATGCAAAAATAAAACACAGAAGATACACAATACAATAGAGACATAGATATACGTGGTTCACCCAGTGTGGGCTACGTGCACCAGAGAAATTGCCAGGTCCATGCTTTATTATTATCCAGGAAATGAAGGGATACAACCTACAACACACCTGTTGTAACTTCCTCTTATTTCTCTCATAATATCCTCACTCATAATACAATATTCGCAATGATACATAGCCGCAATACATTTCCTTCATAAAACAGGGTTGCCTTCTAGGGAAAAAAAACCCTAACATAACTTCTGTCTTCATATCTGCGACCTTATAATGAACAGTCTAGATTTACTATGAAATTACAATATACATTTACAAGGAAATTTTTCCTTTGGGGGCCCGCTTGCCCCCGAACCCCGCAGGGGGGGTAAACCCCCCCCTGCACTCCCCCAAGTGGAGAAGTGTACATTGTTCCGAGGTGTAAAGTCTTCATGGGGTATAAACACGGCTGAAAACAAAGACCTCTGAATCAGGAAGATAATCAGGCTCCACAACCAACACTGCATTTTATGTAAATAAACTTTCTGAGAATAAAAGAGGCAAGCCATGGATGGTAATAAATTACAAGGGCCTCAAAAAAGCTCTCTTGTCCACCTGATACACATTGTTGTCCAAAGATGCATTGTTTTCTAAGATTGGTAGCATTAATGTATTCACTAAATTTGATCTTAAAAGTGGATTTTGGAAAATTGGAATCACTCCTAAAGACAGGTTCAAAACATCTTTTGTGGTTCCACATGGACAATATCAATGGCAAGTCATGCCATTTGGATTTAAAAACGCTCCATCTGAATTTCAAAAATGGATGGAAGATATCTTCAAAGATCTAGATTTTGTAATTGTATATATTGATAATCTTCTTGTTTTCTCTATAGATATGAATCAACACAAGAAACATATTGAAAAGGTTTATGAAAGAATCTACAAACATGGAATTTCCCTTAGCAAGTCTGATCCAAAAATGATCTTTAAATACTTGGTTAAGTTTCAAGCATGTGTTCAATTACCAATTAGGAATTAATGAAAGAAGAAGAAATTAATGAGAGATTATAGCAGTCATCGTAAATAAATGTAGATCATAATATAAGCACAAAGAACAACAAACCATAACAGCAAAGTTGTTAATGGAGTTCGGCAAGATTGCCTACGTCTATGGGCCTTTGTCTCAGTGGGTGAGGCTTTCTTATTTCTCTTCAATGCTTCAAAAGTACATTAGAAAAGTGTCAAAAGGATTACAAACTAGTCTGGATGTGTTCTGTTCGACCTCAAGAATCCAACACAACTGACGGCACTGAAAAAGGTGGAGCGTAGCTCCTGGAATTGGCCCGCAAAGTTTGCTTCCTCAATGGATTCCCTGCATAAAAATGGCTTCAAGCTTCATAAACACATCATAATTCTACCAATATGAACCTCCCTAATGATACTAAGAACCTCTGATTTAAAAATGATTTGAGTTGGTATCCTCCTCCCAAGTTCCTCCCAATATCTAGCCTCAAATCGGGCTCCAGATCCCCCAAAAATAGCGAAAATCCTCCAAAATCAAGCTGAAAATCTCAAAAATATATATAATATGGTTAAAAAACCCATATTTGGGAAATTGTTGGGTGCAGTCCCCTTTCTTCGGGCTCCTAGCCATATGGGAAGCACCATATGCCCTTGGGATGGGCGTGCCCTGGTCTTTAGCCCTTGGTCTTCGGATAAGCCCTCACTCTGGTCGTATGCATTCATATATCATGGGCCTTAACTCTCCACACACCCCACCTCTTGTCCTAGCTCCTGGTCTACAACCCCTGGTCAGTTGGCGAGGGCTGGTCTACAACCCCTGGTCAGTCGAGCTAGCCCTCGCCAACCGGGGCGTATCCCCAAACTCGCTCTATATGCAATTCAAATGGAATTTGGTTGTTGGTTTGAACAAGCACCAACCACGCCCATGTGTCCAGTGCATGGGGCTTAGATTGTTTCTCGTACCAGAGGTCGGGGGTTTGAGCCTGATGGAGTCGCAACCAATTTTTTTTCCTAGCTAACATTGGCAAAATCTGGGGTGCCACGTGGTGCCCTCTGATTGGGCTACATGTCGCCCTGTGACTCGCCCATATGATACAGTCGGCACCTAGTCAACACACAGTCAACATGCACCATCATCGACCACGTCACTGTTGTAAATCCATGTCACATGTCCAGTCAGTTGCCATGTCAGCATCTGTACTGCCCATTCACCCTACCACATCGGCATTCGTACTTCTGAGTCACCCTGCCATGTCAACATTTGTACATCCTAGTCACCTTGCCATGCCAGCATTTGTACATCCACTTGTCGTTCGTACTGCCATGTGTCACCCTGTCATTAGGCCACGTCTCGTATGGACTGCCACATAGGGATGATTTTAAGGATGGAAATTTATTTTAAAATATAGAAACCTTGGTGAATCTTACTAATCCTTCATATGCCAACTATAAATGTTTGGCGATATTTTTGTAAAAATATTGAAATTTCTAAGGATTTTATATAGTTTGTATAAAATTTTGGCTATTTTTAAGGTAAAATAATTTTATCCTATAGAATTTGGGCGAATCATTTTTAGAATAGCGAATCTTTTTTGGGGAAAAACCATGGAAAATTAGCCCATGAGCGAAATTTAGCCCCTAAAATCATCCCTACTTCCACGTGTCACATCTATACACTTCCACGCGTCAATTCTGTACTGGTCCAACTCAACGCGAAAACGCCAAACTAAGTGACACATGTCACCTCCCTGTGTTGTCACGTATCCCTATTGACGTCACCTGTCATATTGCTAACGTCAACAATAGGGCCTGTTGACTTTTGACCAATTTGATTTTTTGCATGTTTGGGAAATTGATCAGAATGCAATATATTTCGCATGCAGTGTCCATTTGCAGAAAAAAATATATGGCCAGAATCAACGTGATGAGCCAGACGCAATTGTGTTGTTTCATCTGATTCTAAGAACTTTGATTTTTAGGCCTTTCTTGATCCGGATTTTATGAGCAGAACGAAATGAATATATATTATTAAAATATGCTTAACACAGAATAACAGAGATACAGTAAAACTAGTTTTCTATTCAATAAGGAAATAAGTTGAAACTGTAAAATGCAATGGAAAACAAGCTTGTTGGAATGGTGGCGACTTATCTCTGAGAAGAGATGTGACTGTTGCGCTCATTCGCCGGAAGATGATTACAATGAGGCTCTGAATGCCTTTTTACAATAAACAGGAATGTCAAAAACCCTAGACATCCAAAAACCTAATCCTAGGAGATGAAGCGCCAAAAGTCATGTCGGCCCCATTTGGGTAATTTAGTACATCAACTTCCCGAGGTCGTAACTTTTGCATACAATCTCTGTTTTAGGTGCACGATAGCACGTTGGAAATGTATCGTCGAGGAGATTCATTTTGGGGGCTCAATAAAAGCCTTTTTCCATCATTGAGAAGCTCGATCCCAAAAAACTTTCATTTAGGCCCTCAAAATGGCCCCCGAAAGTTAAAAATTGCTAAAAATAGTAAATTGTCATAAAATTGTTTTGAGCGAGTTGGAAAAGGTGGGTGGCCACCAATATCCACCTAGATCATTCCTGGATCCATTTTGGATCAAATTCTAAGCTGGAATTTGCAAAAACTAGGATAGAATATCTTGGATTAATCATGTCTTGGGATAAGATTGAAATGTAGGAGAATATACTTAAAGCTTTATCCAAATTTCCAGATGTTGTCCTTGACAAAAAGAAATTGCAGAGATTCCTTGGTAGCTTGAATTATATCAGAAACTTTTGTGAGAGCCAAGCGAAAGATGTGAAATGTCTATAGAAAATACTGAGCAAAGAAATGCCCTGGAATGAAAATATGACAAAGGCAATCCAAATTATCAAGCAAAAAATTTAAAACTTTCCAAAATTGCATCTTCCTAACATGAATTATCCTTTTATCCTTGAAATAGATGGTTCATACGAAGTTTGGGTGAGTGTTTTATGGCATAAATATAGTACTAGAGAACGGTTGTGCATGTATACTTCTGGTTGTTTCAAAGTTGCAGAAGTTAATTACCCTTCCTCTCATAAAGAAATTTCAACAGTTAATAATTGGATCAAAAGGTTTAGATTGTTCTTAAAACCTGTACATTTCATTGTTAGAACAGATCTGAAACATATGAAGGGAATGCTCTCAAATCACAAATTATTGGAGCAAGGTAATAATTGAGTTTTGTGTTGGAGTCTATGGTTGGATGGCTATGAATTTAACATAGAATATAAACCTGGCAAGGATAATTGTATTGCAGATCTAGTAACCAGAGAAGCTAGTTTAGAGAATCCTAAAAAACAACTAAAGGAAGTAAAGATGTTCTCTAGAGACGTTGGCTCTTCTAGCCAACCTCTACATCCTACACCATAAGGTTTTCATTGGGTTTTTGTGTGTAATGATTGTATAGTTTGTTATTGTTTTGAGTGTGTGTCTAGGATGATCAGGTCTAGTGCTTGTTATGAGTAAATTCTCTATAAATGGATTAATAGTGGAAATAATAGTGAGTCCAATATCTAGTGTTTTCGCCAGTCTCCAAAAATGTATCAAGAAGTAATTTAGTTTGAACCATATGTTGGTCAAAGATACATAGTTTTGCATGAACCTTGGTTCTGGTATAAGGATTACTATCATATCATGTTGTACATTAAGCATGTAGGATGAATATGGTTCATATTTGAATGTAGCGCCATCCATAGGGAACATCAGAGTGGATGGTTCTATATATCTATGTACAAATATTGTCCTAGAACTGAAGAATTTGGCAATGCAAATCCTGAAGAATTTATCCTATGGCTCAGATCAAAGTTGGAAGAAGTTGTTAAGTTTGATGCTTGGTTGTCCTTTGGTATCACATACTACGGAAATACTTTGCATTTAAAATTTCATAAGCCACCATATCCTTCGTATTATCAAGTTAAATGCAAATTTTGGGGATACAATTGTAATCTTGAAGATTAACGTGTGCCAGCAATCATGGGGTCTCCCTTCTACAGGGCATTCAATCCATTACCACCAATGGAAATAGCACATTGTTCCCCAAGTTCTTCTAACATATATTATACCTCAACATTGAATGATTGATGGGAAGCATAGTGGACCATCACATTATGATTGCAAAGTCTTATTGGTTGACATTCGTGCCAGTTGGGTTTAGTGGGTTCACGAAACGAATATCCACAGTGTATATATTATTATAAAGAAAAATTTAAGTGGGATTCTAATGAATCATCCACTTTGTATCTAATTCAATGTCGTCCATAAAAGTTGGATGGGTCCCCTCATGTCTGCAGGACTCTCATGGGACAAGATAACAGTTGTAGTCCCAGTTGCCCCATCCACTATAAAGGACATAGATTCCCTATAGTACTTCTACTTTTGACCGACACTCATAGGTTCTCTCTTACCGATAACCTTCTATGAATGTTATAAAAGGAGGAACTCGGGTCTCATTTGAAGGCATCGGGTTTTTGAGAGAGAATTTGTCTAATTCTATTCGGAGTTTGAGAGTATGAGCTCCGGGTATCCTTTATGCTCACGCTTCTTGCGACCTAGCATATGAAAACCAGGGATATGAAGTGTAAATAAGTTTGTGTGTGAATCACTGTGTATGCTCTCCATCTGCACCTCTCGGTGATATGTTAGGATCAAAAAAAGATTTTCTATGTTATGTGTCCTTAAGTTTCAGAGAAAGTTTCTATGCTCTCCCTCTGCACCTCTTGGTGATCTGCTGAGATCAAAAACAAAGTTTATATATATATATATATATAGTGGGTTTATTGTGTCCAGAGTGTGAAAGCTTTGAAGAGTTTGTGTGTTTGTGACCTTTTAATGAAGAACCGCTCATAGAACATGGTAACATAACTTAAGTTGGTGGTTCTTGATATATGTGGTGTCACAAGAACATGTCACTGGTTTGGTTATGTCTACAGACTATTACAACATGTGGTTCTTGGAGTATTTGGTAATCCAAGAATAGTTGTTATTGGTTATGTGTACAGTTTGTGATCTTTGTGTGTTTGTGAAAAAGGTTATGTTGTAGATTGACTGCTAGATACATTCAATATCTAGGTTGTTTTTCTATATAACCGGCGAATACAACGTGCTATGTGCTTTGACATATGAAAGTATGCCAATAGAATGATTCAGTATCGAGACTGTTTTTTTAGCAAATACAACTAGCTATGTACTTTGACAAATGGAAGTATGTCAAGACTTGTTAGCCATTACAAATATGAAATTGATGGTCAGAAGTGATTGTCTCTTCAATGAATTAAGTGGTAGCTTAAATGAATGGTGTGTGAAAGAGCGCAGTCTGTGAGATCTCATATGTGGATAGAAATGTTGATGAGGACTAGCCTAGATAGTGATCAAAGTTCAAAAATATTTTTTTGTATTGTTCTCTGCGATGTAAGCATTGAGGGAGGGTGTTAGAATTAATGCTCATTTTAGAATTGGTTTGAGTTTGTTAGAGACTGTTGAGATATTCTCTCAACCTCTCACTCTAAGTTTGAAATAAGTTGGATCTCACAACACCTATATAATTGTATTGTATCTTAGTTTGAAGACGTAATAATAATAATAATCTAATTTTTAAGGTCACGGCCAAGCCAAACACCAAATTGGTGTATGAGACCCCCTTGTTTGTGGGACAAGGGACCCCCTCTATGCAAATATTTGACTGCTAAAGTCTACGGAGGTATACATACCCTACCCCCATCTGGATTTGAGCTTGTGACCTCTTACAATGAAACACATGCTCTTAACCATTAGGCCCACTCAGGCTGTATCTTTCTAATTTTAAGGTCACAACCAAGCCACACACCAAATTGGTGTATGAGACCCCTTTGTTTGTGGGATAAGGGAACCCCCTCTGTGCAACGAATTGACTACTAAAGTCTACGGAGGTATACATACCCTACCCCCTATGGATTTGAACTTGTGACCTCTTAGGAGGAAGCACATGTTCTTAACCATGTGAATGTCTTGTGCATGCAATATTTGTTTCTAAGTCTAAATTGCATTTTTAAATGCATTAATAGATTCAACATCCTGAAAACCCCTAGAGTGCTCAAATTATACAAACTCAAGTTTCAAGCACTTAAATCTACAGTTCTAATCATTTATGATCAAATTGCGAACAAAATCGACCAGATAACATCATAAATAAAATGGTCCTTGCACGCGCAAGGGGCTTGGACGATGCCTGACATCACCCCACGGCCCTCCGGCTAAGCAGCCTTCCAACCGGAGCACTGCAAGGGCGATGTCAAGCATCGCCCCAGTCACCGTGTGGGCAAGGGCAAGCCTAGTGGAAACATCATAAATAAAATGAACGTGGATGGTATAAATGATTAATACCCAAAGAAACATATTCTTTCTTCTTTCTTTCTTTATATTTTTAAGGTCACGGCCAAGCCAGCACATCAAATTTGGTGTATGAGACCCCCTTGTTTGTGGGACAAGGGACCCCCCTCCGCCCAACGATTTGACTAGTAAAGTCTAGGAAGGTATACATACCCTACCCCCCTCTGGATTTGAACCTGTGACCTCTTAAGAGTAAACACATGTTCTTAACTATTAGGCATCATCACTACTTAAAAAAAAAAAATATTAAATCATCCCTACCTAAAATAAAATGATATAATAAATAAAAATTACACACGTATGGTTAAAAACATTCCCACAGCCATAACGAATAAGTTAACACTATAAACAATGTCGTTAAGAGTAGGTAAGAGGTCAGAACGGGAGACAATGTTGTTAATTCTAGGTAAGAAATCAACACTCATGAATTGACCGATTCCCAATGCCACATCTCTGAACATTGACTAAATATTTATGTGGATTTTGACCGGGTGCCTTTAACAAATAAGGAACAACTACAATAATATCCTCTAAACCAATGATGACACTGATTTTGCAACCCATGTCCTCTAACGGTAATTATTTGATTTCAGATTTTAGAATATGGTAGAAGTGTTTTACAATTTATTGAACAATTTTATATTATGTAAAATAGTTGTTATTGGATATTCGTTTTGTTAAAATTGTTTAAAATTTATATATATATGATGTGACTTATAATTCCTATTTTTTTAATATAATGATATATAATTATATAAGAAATATTTATGTAGTTTAATAAAATTAATTATGATATTTATATGTATATAAAATATAAATTATAGTATAAAATATTTTTTAATATAAAATTATGTTATTATTTTAACAATAATTATAAATTAAAAAAAAAATTGTAAATTATAATATAAAATTTATATTTTATTTTTAAACTTTAAAAGCCTAATTTCAAAAATTTCAAAAATTATAAAAATAATCCATAGAATATATGATCATCCACCCTAGCTCTTTAAAAATGATATTCTTAACTTCTTTGAAAATGGACTATTAAATCCAAATCCATGGACTATTAAATCCAAATCCTAGTAATCTGAAGTGAACTTACTAGTATAATTATATATTTATTTTTATTAAGATGAATATAATTTTATTAAAATAATAAAAAAAAATTGTATGAAATTTATGTGAGTTTAGAAATGAATAAATAGATTGGTGATTAAGGTGAAAGTGTACATTTTTATGTATTTTTATTAAAATAATAGAAAAAAATTGTATGAAATTTATGTGAGTCTAGAAATGAAGAGATACCTTGGTGATTAAGGTGAAGGTGTATATTTTTAATGATAGTAAGTTGATGAAAATGTGTGAATCCAAGTTTCATGGGGGAGATAATGTACCTATCTCACTCCTTTCAACTCTTCATACATGTGTGTTCCACAAAGGCATACTTTGACACTTCCACCACCTACTACATTTACACATTTTTATTTTACTTCTCCAACATCATCAACCATAAATACACATCTTTACTTCACTACCTTAAAAAAATTAACACTATCATAGAAATTGAATGTTAATAAAGAAAATATAAAAATTAAACTCATACATGGCCAAATATGTTTGTCAATTAGGTTTAGCTCATGGGGTTGAAAAGAAAGGCATATTCTAAACTTTCTACCTTTTTTTATTTTTGAGAAACTAACATCTGATGTAATTGTTGACCAAATCCCAACTTTATATTGCTTAAATCCTCTAACTTTGCATTGTTTAAATGGCTTTTTTGAATGCATAAATCTATTTGGAGGGCACTCAAAATATGTAATCTCAAACACTCAAATCTATAATTTTTCAAACTTATAGCTGAATTTTGAAAAAAAACTAATCACAAAAAATACTTAAAAAAGAATAAAAACATCATCCCTAAAAATTCAATTCCCATAACATATTAAACTCTTGATGAATATATTATTGTAATTGTTTCAATTTTTATTGTCGAGTAAAATTATAACATAAAAATTTTAAAATTTACCCTCTTTTCCAATTAATCAAAACCTCCATTGAAATACACCCATAATCATGCATTACATATGCAATAGGGAAGGTTGGAAGGAGTGGGGTATGCCAATTGTGCGGGGCATGGATTCGGTTCTATAAGCATAAACGGTCTTATTTCTTATATCTAAATTCGTACTCCATCCTAATTACACCGCTGGAATTCAACGAAGGAGCGGACGTGCATCTCAAGAATTTACCGAAACTAATCAAATGAACCGAAACGTCAATCTCGAATGCCGATGAGTTCTTGTTGCCTCTGACCTCACTTTCACCCTACGCATTTCGTTTCGTCATTCCATAAATTTGAACCGCGATGAGCGAGATTTATCACTTATACTAGCTCTGGGCACCAGCCTGTATGTGTTTTTGCCCAAGCAAGCATTGATTTGAAGCCAAATTTTCAATTACTTTCAGAGTCCAAATGGGGAGATTTTCGCCAGCCGTGCAGGCAAAGAGTTCTCAGTTTTTCGCATTTTTTGTAGCTTTTTGTATCATACTATCAGTGCAAAATGTAAATTCGAGTCCTTCGTCTCCTCCTCCTGCAATCAGTTCAAATTCAATTCTGGTTGCCCTGTTGGACTCGCGCTACACAGAGCTGGCCGAGCTGGTGGAGAAGGCCTCGCTCTTACAGCCATTGGAAGAGGTGGTGGGCAATAACAATATCACAATTTTGGCCCCTCAGAATGCTCATCTGGAGAAGAATTTGGACCCAGAATTCAAGAGGTTCATGCACGAGCCTGGAAATCTCAATTCGTTGCAGAGATTGTTGCAGTCTCATATTATTCCCAGGAGGATAACAGCCGAGGAATGGAGCAATAATGCAACCCATGAAGCACTTTCCAAAGACGGTCTGCAATTTTCTGTGAAGGAAAACAATATAAAAGCTGTAGATCTGGCTGTTTTAACGCGTCCCAATGCTGTTGTGAGGCCTGATGGTGTTATTCATGGCATCGATAGGCTTCTGGTGCCCAAGTCTGTGCAAGATGATTTTAATGCATGGAGACGTGGGGTGGTCTTGGCTGTGAAGCCAGAGGGAGCGCCTGTTGTAACTAAGTTATCGACTTTAGCTTCCGTTAATGGCCGCCAAAGCCCACTCGTGACAGCTCCCGTCAGTTATATTGCAATGGCTCCTGGACCATCTTTGGCTCCTGCGCCTGCTCCTGGACCCTCCTCTGGCCGCCATTGGTTCGATGGAGAGAGCCAAGTAAAGGATTTTATTGATACATTGTCCCTTTTTGGAGGATACAGTGAGATGGCAGATATTCTTGTCAATCTCACATCTCTGGCTTCTGAACTGGCCAAGCTTGTCTCTGAGGGCTACAGGATTACTGTCCTGGCTCCGAACGATGAAGCAATGGGTAAGCTGACCACAGATCAGCTGAGCGAACCGGGTGCCCCTGAGCACATTGTGTATTATCACATCATTCCGGATTATCAGACAGAAGAAAGTTTATATAATGCAGTGAGAAGATTTGGGAAGATTAAGTATGATACTCTGAGGGTGCCTCACAAGCTGCTTTCCAAGGAAGCAGATGGTACTGTTGTGTTTGGAGAAGGAGAAGAGGCAGCTCATCTGTATGATCATGATATTTATATTGATGGGAGGATTTCTGTTCAAGGTATTGATAAGGTGCTCTTCCCAACCCAGCAAGCAGGCACCAGCTCCCATGGCAACAAAGGCAGAAAGTTAGAAGAACAAGCAACAGCTCAGCGCAGAGGTATGTCATTGCATATGGATTCTCAATTCGATATATTTTGTTTTTTAATACTTTGAGCGCCAAGCTCTCAATTCGATACATTTTGTTTTTTTAATCGTTTGAGCGGCAAGCATGTTACAATTATAACTAGAACAACAAGAACAGAACTTATGTGGGGACAGTAACACTTCACTTTAACCACCTAAATTAAACCCCTTGATAATTTTTTACCAAATCGTTTTTGGGATTAATTGACCATGTTTTTATTGATATATAACTAAGGTATTTTTTGAAATTAAAGTTCAATGGCAAGGCGTTGTCTAGCTGTTTTAAGAAATGGTTTTTTTTTGGGTATTTTTTGAAATTAATTTTGAATGGGTTTTTAAGAAATGGTTTTTTTAGGTATTTTTTGAATTTAATGTTGAATGGGCAATGTTATCTAACTGTTTTAAGAAATAGTTTTTTTACTTGGAATCTGGCTACATAAATTTGCACAAAATCATTATTTTTGGTTGATTAAAATCCATTTCTGAATGCAGAAATAGCTTCAGCATGTTGAAAAACCCATGGAGCACTAGATTATACAGAAATAATCACTCAAATCTGGAGATTTAACAATTTCTCACCTAATTTCAATCGAAAAATATCCCCCGAATTCATATAAGTTTAGATTAAGACATTTTTTATATCTAAATATTCATTCTGTACATAGGTTAATTCAATAC
>ML785366.1:565185-576589 GCA_009831015.1 Picea engelmannii | reverse complement strand
TGCGACGCGTTTTGAGTAGCTTCAAAGAACCAATAAAACAGAGCCTTGCCGCTGTCTTTGTTCAGTGTCACATATCCCGCATAATGAGCGAAATCGACCGGCGGCTGCCCGGGAAGATTGACAACTCTGTCGGCTTCTGCTTCATCGCCCGCACACTGCCAGAACAGCAAAATCAGAGCCAAAATGCATACCCATTGACGGGCACGTGAAGAAGAAACAGCTAACACCATGACTGCACAATCGACCGAAAAAACGCAAGGACTCCAAAGTGCCAGGCAGATGGGAGTAAGTAGGGATGGGAATCGAGGCATATTTATAACGCAAGGGAGACTAGATACCGGTGCCGCAGTGCCCGTTACAGCAGCTTCAGATCCACATTGCTGATGTCCAGCTGGACCTGAAATTTCTACGAGCGGGGTCACTATCTGCCCACTCATCCCCACTTGCTCGAGATCAAATGTTATCTTTCACTTATAAATCTATAAATCTAATGTACAGAGAATGTTATCAAACAGCTATGGTAAAGGGCTTTTAGAAAATGTTATCAAACAGTTATGGTAAACTGGTTTTTATGTGAGAAGTAGACATCAATTAAGTATTTGACTTGGCTGTGATCTTAAAAATAAATTATAAAATATTATATAATAATAATAAAAAATTTGAATTTAAGATAAATTTACACTTACTATATATATTAATTATATGTAACTTCTAATTCTATATTAAGCAGGGATATATATATATATATATATATATATATATATATATAAATTATTTGTAACTCCTAATCCTATATTAAGCAGGGACATAATTACACATCTCTTTTATATTGAATAGACATTGAAATATTTTATTTATGCTTAATATTACAATACACTCTATCTTATTCTATCCTCTTTATGAAAGCAAGTCATTCCCCCATTGAGAGCATTGCCATGATTAGGTATTTAAATAAACAATATGGATGAGAAGAGGCTCCCCAAAATTGCTTCAAACTCCAACTAAAACCACCAACTAAACTAGGATGGCATAAAGATGTCCAATATGAGCTAATTTATTGGGTGATACAAGAAAATGCAATTATGCATAATACCAATAATATTAAAAGTATTATTACATTTAAATTTAAGGAGAATGTGTGGTGCAATAAATAATTAGATAATTAGAGGATAAAAGGAAATTAAGATGCTACAAGGATCAAAAGTATCTCTTGTTTTTTAATAGCCCAAAGAAGAAAATCATAGCCCAAAACTAGGCATTAGACAATTACCACAACACTATGGGATGAACGAATCTGTCATCTTTGTGACACTAAGAAGGTTGAAGATGAGAATCACAATACAAACCTTTTTAACTTCCTAAATCATCAAAACTATGGTGACTTGAAATGCTTCTCTTAAAACTTTTTAATTACATAAATAAATTTATAAAAAAATCTAAAAATTTATTACCTTTTTAAAAGGTAGAGACACTAATTTTGATATAACTGAATATTAACATTTTAAAATGAGACTTAGTAAATAATTACATGTTTCCTTCATAATACATTATAAAAAATGCTTCTCAACATAATAATATTTTTTATCTTTATACTTTATAAAAAAAAATCATGCTTCTCTTTATAATTTAAAGTATAATATAATATTTTCATTTACACATTGCCATAAAACGCTGTGATGTAAATTGCAATGGTTTGCCACTTATTCCCTTTGCTTTATTATGGCCAAATTTGTTTGACTCTGGACTACATTTTTAATGAAATTATTATGGCCAAATAAGGTTGACTTTGATTACTTTTTTTAATGAAATTATTATATTATATCTGTCTTTGGCAGATATAGTGTATGTCGGGGATATTTAAAAGAAGCGAATCACACCTAGAATATTCGAGGAAAAACATCACGCAAGACGTATTCCACTCTAACCATCACGGAATAGTCGAGGATAACCGTCGCGCACGCATTTCTTCGCTGAGGATATATTATGATGGCCTACTTATTATATAGAACTGCTAGGACGATACGCCACAAATAACTCGGAATATTCCAGGATAACCATCACGTAAGCATTTCTTTCACATGATGGCCTACATATAATACACAGCTTATTATTATGATGGTGGTTTACATATAATTTTAAATTTAAGATATTATGATGCGGAGGATATTCGAGGATGGTATACATATAATTTCATATTACAACATTATAATTATTTATTTTGATTGTAAAGAAATGAAAGAGAAGATAAGAAAGAGGATATTCCATAGTTGTGAAAATTATTATGTTGTCATAATATAGGGTAGCAAATTACATAGTTGTAATTTAAATTTTAAATTTCACACTATTTAAAAGAAAACGTACACATATAATTGAACAAACTCACTATGAAAAAATCACACTAACCTAAATAATTTATTAATTAATTTTTAAGCATTTAAGTAAAGTTTTTATTATTGTTATTATGTTTATTTTTATTTTTATTATTATGTTTTATTCAAATACTTTCCCAAACCATTAAAAACTTTTCCATATTTTAAGTTTTAATTACCTTTAAAAAAAATTACCAATATAATGCTTTAAAAAAAACTACCAATAGAATGCTTTAAAAAAAACTACCAATAGAATGCTCACATTAGCTTATTTTTCATATCCTCTCTTTTCTTCCTCTCAACATTTTCCATCAATCATTCAAATGTTTAAAGCCTCACCCTAGCCTTTCACATTTTATTTTATAAAAAATATCTTTTTCGTGAACAACCCACCAACCATACTAATATTTTTATATTTTTTTAGTGACAGGGAAGATTGTGTTCACATTGGGAAGATTGTGTTCACATTTGTAACCTTCCATAGTGGGTTTTAACATTAACCAAGCAACACAATCAAGTACATCAAGGGATTTTGTGAGTAATAGGTAAGTTGTTCTTCAAATTAGATTCTTAAAAGTTCATGAAAGGATTTTGTGAGTGATAAATAAGTTGTTATTTAAATTAAATTTGTGAAAAAAAAAAAAAAAATCTTATTCAAAAGATTAATAGAATTTTCATCATATAAATTAAATTTTCATAAAATAAATATATAATTTATAAGAATGAAAAATTATAAAAATTTTAATAATTTTTTAATATATATTATATTATATTTTATAAAAACATAATCAATAAAATTATCAAAAGAGTAATTATACTTTTTCTTAGCTATGTATGTAAACTAATCATTTTTTTTTATATATTTTCTTAACTCAACAAAAGTATGGTGATCTTGGAAAGTTTCTCTTAATGTTTTTCGAGCACAAAAACAAAATTCTAAAGAATCACAAGTAATCATTTACCCTCTTAAGGTCAGATAGACCAATTAGATCTTAGTGGAAGTTAATGATCATCATCATCATTAATTTCTTTTTTTTCCTATTATTTCTATATATTATTTTGTTTTATTAGGAATATTTTTATTCTTCACTTTTTATATTTCTTCAAAAATGTATTAATCAAAATAAAATAAAACCATTTTTTCATCATCTTCTTTATTAAGCAATGCTTTAGGTTTATCTTCTTAGTACCTTCTTTTTTTTTATTTTATCTTTTTTCATAATTAAGATTCAAAATATTTCTCCAAAAATGTATTAATCAAAATAAAAAATCATTCTTTCAACATCTTCTTTATCGAGCTAGGCTTTAAGTTTATTTTCTTAGTATTTTTTTTTTCTCATAATTAAGATTCAAAATAGAAAAAGTTATTATAAAAGTTCAATTCCTTTGTAAATGGTTAGCCCTTAATGTTTGAAGTTATCTTGTATCTAATTACAAAATGTCATGTTTATTATGCATTATATTAAATATGTTATTTTGTATGTAAATCTTTGTGGTATTTTATTTTAATATTTATAAAAGTTTATTTTTAATGTTTTTATGTATGAATCAATTTTATTAATCACATATTCTTTAAATTAAGTTTTTTATCTAAACCATTTCCTCTTTCTTGAAACTTTTACCACTTCATGATCATAATAAATAAAGTTTCTTTACATATTATGTTTTGAATCAAATTTTACAAATTTCCCAAATAGCATAAGAACATAAATGAGTCACTCTTAATCATTGAGAATGATAAAGAGTCATTGAACAAGAATTCATATCAAGGGAAAACCTTCATTTACAATATATAAAATGCACGTGACCAAATTTCTATACAAATAAATCTTAATTAAAATTAATATACTAATAAAAAACTAGGGTTAAGATTTAACATAACTCTCTCTTTAAAAAAAACTTTTACTTCAAAACTTATCATTGAGTGTGTTTCTTTATCAATTGTTCATTTTTCCATGTAAACATATTCTTTCACTTAGGTACTCCTCCATAATTGTTCTATTCCAAAGAGATAAAAGATATTAATATGCAATTTTTTATCATTTGAGAATCAACTACGCTCAAAATGTATTTTTTTAAAGATTAAAATCAGGTGGATGCATGGAAACCGACTTCATGTTTTTTAAGATTAAAATCACGTGGATGCATGGAACCCAGTTTGTTTGTAGTATGCCAAAATCATCGTCACATGGATGCATCGAAACGCATTTCAAGAATCCAACGAGCATGGTGTATTGAAGAAGGGCTTACCAAGGTAGTATGAGGTCAACTAACCAAGCAAGGGGCAACTGGATCATATTTCCCAAAACTGGCTCTTGTTCCCCACATCTCCAACCATGGCCACCAACTTCTCTTTTCCCAAGGATTTTCCATTTTCACAACTTCTCTTTTCCCAGCAGGATTGCCCATTTTCATTTTTTGGCTCACAAAACCTTCACTCGTAAGCTCTATCATAAGACATTTGAAGTTACATTTAATACTTTGACTTTAAAGTTATATTTAATACCTCGACTTGGACTTTGACAACAATATTTGTATGACCAATCATTGCGGGTGCAATGGCGGATGCCCGGGACCAGGTCACTATTATATCCCTTTCCCACCCACTCAATTGTTCAGATTTACAACTATTTATACTTACGTCGACGAAGGATTGGAGAATCACTATATCTATTCCTCTCCTTCTCCTCTTCCGACTCTTCCTTCCAAGAGCACTATACTGCCAGGGCTAGTTTTCTTTCTGCCAATCGGAGCCGGGTGGTCCATACGGTTCGTTTTCTTTCTGCCAATCGGGGCCGGGTGGTCCATAGGGTTCATAACCACTCCTCAACCTTCATAACACTTACCCAGCAGAACCAGCTGGACCAGTTCTATTGTTCGAATTTCAAAACCTACTTGATATTTCAATTGTCCCGACTTTTCCTTCCAAGCGCACTATATACTCCCAGGGATAGTTTTCTTTCTGCCAATCGGGGCTGGGTGGTCCACAGGATTCATAACTACTCCTCAACCTTCATAATGCTTACCCAGCCTATCCAGCTTGACCAGTTCTATTGTTCGAATTTCAAAACCTGCTTGATATTCCAATTGTCCCGACACTTCCTTCCAAGCGCACTATACTCCCAGGGATAGTTTTCTTTCTGCCAATCGGGGCCGGGTGGTCCACAGGATTCATAACTACTCCTCAACCTTCATAACGCTTAACCAGCCGATCCAGCTTTACCATTTCTATTGTTCGAAAAACCTACTAATCGAGTAAACAAGTAGAATCATATTTCACGATCAAATCGTTGGTTCCAAATTGCTAGTCCCTGCCCCTAGGGAGATACGTTGTTGTCTTTTGGTGTGTCCAATGCATCATTTCAGTGCCGTTTTTTCTTCTAAATGTTCTCAAAGTCCAAGTCAAGGTATTAAATATAACTTTAAAGTCAAAGTATTAAGTGTAACTTCAAATGGAGCTTACCAGTGCAGGTTTTCTGATCCACAAAATGAAAATACACAACCCTGTTTGAAAAGAGAAGTTGTGAAAATGGACAATCCTGTTGGGAAAAGAGAAGTTGGTGGCCATGGTTGGAGATGTGAGGGACAAGACTGAGTTTTTCCGTTGACCAGAACTACAAAATATGATCCAGTTGCCCTTGCTTGGTTGGCCGTTCTTCAGTACACCGTGATAGTTGGATTCTTGGAATGCGTATCGCTTCTTCACTGTGCAAAAAAAACTAATGTAACCCAACTGCAATGCGTTATTCTTTTGAGAGTCAAAATTTGGTATCGATGCATCCATATGACGATGAGTTGGGCATACTATAAACTGGTTTCCATGCATCCAAGTGATTTTAATCTTAAAAAAAAAATGTTTAAAGTTAGATTAGCGAAAAAAAATTAAATTTACACATATTTAAGCTGAAAGGCGTACATCTATTGATAATGGGCACATTTAATAGGTTTTTAGTTCTTAATACGTTTTTTATGGACGAGATTAAATATGCCTAGAATATTCTTAGTCGTCACAATAAATGAATGGCTCTGATTTCATCCATTAACTTCCGAGCTGTTATAAAGACATCCGTTTATATGTTTACTTTTTTACATTTATCTAATCGTGTTTAAAAATTACTGTATTCACTAACTTATTGCCACGTTTACCTAATTAAAAAATATTAAAATATTCACACACAATTGTAGCCATGTTCTATGCTGACTGCGTTTCGTTTCGTTTCATTTCTATGCTGGGGCGTTTAGTTTCATTTCTGTGGTGGCCGGGTTTCTACCTTTCGGCGTTAATCAGCCACGTAATTGTGGCTGTGCTAGTTTAACTTCAAATACAAATCGTTAAGTTTCTCATTGGCCAATTACTTAATTCGTTAAATTTGTTGATGGTTATGTATATTTTCACTTTACTTCAACTCCCTAGGGTTTTAGAGTTTTAATTGGTGTAGAGTTTTTATTATTATTATTTTTTTATGTGGGATGACAATAATATTTAGTTATAGCTATTTTATATTTTAATTTTATCATACATTTTTAATCATTTCAAATAGATATTCCAATCAAAGTTATATAAAATATAAATTATATATTTTTATAACCATGATTTGGAGACTATTATGTATAAATTATATATCTTTATAACCATGATTTGGATACTATTATGTAGACCAAATTTGCACTTAAGAACAAATGTTCCAATTAAAATTCTGTCAATTATAAATTACATACCTCCAAAACCATGATAACAAATTATGTCAATTATAAATTACATACTTCCAAAACCATGATTTGGAGACTATTATGTACACTAACACTCAATATAAATATGCAATTTCTATAC
This sequence comes from Picea engelmannii, assembly GCA_009831015.1. Taxonomy (NCBI): domain Eukaryota; kingdom Viridiplantae; phylum Streptophyta; class Pinopsida; order Pinales; family Pinaceae; genus Picea; species Picea engelmannii. The sequence continues at coordinate 569,389 of ML785366.1, read as the reverse complement.
TTCTAAATTTGAAAATTTGGTATTTTGTAACTTAATACTTCTTTGATATAATTCCTAGGTTTAAATAAATCTTGATGTGCCAAGAATAAGCTATGGTAACTTTCTCAAAATCTGTTGGAATGCCACGTGTCTAGATCTCTACTTCTCAAATTTTAAACCTAAATACTATGGTCCATATTATATTAAATACAACTTCCACTCAATTTGGGTATTTCTATAATATATATGATTGTTTTATCCAAAACACTTGGAATTTTTAGCACATGTACTTATATATATTTTTTTTCATGCTCCAAAAACTTACATTGTTTGAAACATCACCCCCCTCCCCACCAAAAAAAATAGTGAAAATTACAAAATGACTTGTTTGGAGGAAAACCCAAGGATGATGTTGTTCCTGAGATTGATTCTAAGGCTCAAAGAATAATTTCAGGCATCAAAGTTTTTAAATGAAGTGTTTTTGTGAGTGTTTTTTTCTACCTTTAGTTTTCCAAGAAATAATCTTTAAATGAAGTTAATGATAAGACAATACAAAGGTTGTATCTTGTTATCTAAGTCACAATTATAATGTCAAATGATGTAGAAAGATTTACAAAATTGTTAAAACAAAGTCATGTATCAATTATGGATAAGTCTCACCTTGTTTGCAGTAGAAGAAAAGTAGAAGATGCACCCTTGAACAGGAGATAAAAATGCAATAATTCACATAGATCACAGGTCTTGTTTTACTCACAGTAATAACAAAGGAATATTTGTCATTGAATGAACCGCTGATATACTATGATCACACTAGATGTAGTACTAAATTGTAATCATTCACTCTTTAAGAACTACATAAAGAAATTCAGAGAAATGGAAACACAAAGGAAACACATAACTCAAATTGAACGAAACTTAGAATCTATGTCTCCACTTGTATTGATATTCAAAAAAGGTTTTCTCTTTTACATTCGGCAAGAAGCAACCATGAATAGATCTAAAATCTATCTATTTATACAAAAATTGTTACAACTGAAAACCATTGGACTTCCCAGAATATCTGCCTAAAAGTTGAATACATTCTGAATGAAATAAAAACATGCAAATGTCATTGAGTTTTGTTGACGCTTCATCTGTCTCTTCATTTTCTTGTAGATGCACTCGTTTTCCTTCGTTCTTTAAACTGGGTACACATTTCCATTAATACCACCACAATCATTTGGCTTACTGTCTTTGCCATTCGATTATGTTGCCATATGTCCCTTCGAATGAGTTCACTGGGATAAAGAATTGCAGTTGAAGATATGGGGACGGGGGGGGGGGGTAATCAAACAGGCAGCTCAGAGCTGGCTCTTTATGGGATGGCTAACATTTATGAGGAAGAGTAATTGTTCATGAATAGTATGATGTGGGGAAAAGTGTCCAATAAGGAGGTGGGATGCGTGGATGCGAGAATGCAGGTGGTAGGGATAACCAAAGTAAGTGACGTGTGGAGAGAGGGGAAGTGTAGGTGGTGAAAGTGGGCGTTGTGTATGTTCTTTCATTTGATCCCGGCTACACTAGCATTTCTCTATTCATTGAATTGAGTGCACATGCCCAACAATGCTACCACGAATCTTAAAGGCTCAATCCTTTCATTCAATTCAAAGGAAAAAATCTTCTTCTGTATTTGTGGCAGCTTCTCCTGGACCTTGTTCATTTCTTGGACTGCGACCTGATATTGTGAACTTGGATCAACCAACAATTCATTGATTTTAATTAAATCAATCTGACTCATATGTTGGATGGTTGCCTGGGTATTTTCCTTGTTCTTTCTGGAGCTTTGCTAGTTCATTTCTATTTCAATCTTACCCAATGCCTCTGAGATATTGTTTCCTTCAAATTCAATCAAATTTTTATTTATTGAAGATAATGCCTCCAGACAAGCCTCTTTTACGTCTCTGGCAAGTTTCTTGCCTTCTTCTAGATTTTTTCCCTAGGCTTTTAGGGTCATTTCGCCTTTTACTTGTTCAGAATGAGAGAGAAGGGTAAGACCAAGGATATTAACTTTCTGCTTCCATATGATAACTTCTTGAAACTTAGACCTAGCTGTGCAGGCCTCTTTTTCCTTGACATAAATATTCTTTAGAGAAAGGTTTACCGCTTGATGGCATTTATGAATAACATCTACTTTTTGATAGAGCTCATGTCAGGAAACTTCTAGCTTCTCATTGATTTTCGAAGCTTGTGTTTTGAAGCAAGTAGTATCTATCATTGTGTTCTCTGTTAGGGTCAATCTGGCCTACAAGTGCTCAATAAAATTGTCACGTTGAGTGATCAAACCTTTGTTGGTCTGTGAATTCTCGTAGAGTAGCTCAAGGTTATCTTGTAACTACTTCATTTGATGCTGATAACTAGCCCTGATTTGTTCAATGTCCTGGTTCATCTTACTTCTAACAGTTTGTTCTGTACTATATATCTCATTCTGCAATTTCTCTACCAAGAGGCATTTATGTTACAGTTGTTTGGTTAAATTGTCCACCGACCATTGATTGGCAGTGGCAAAAGACCCTAGTGAACCTGCAACTTCTTTCGCAAACTCAGGACCATCTTGGTCTTTCCCATCATAAACCAATCTTTGCATTTTAGAGACTACTCCATCCTTTTGGTGAGATTCTCTTTTCATAATAGATTTTCGTTTCTTGCTAAAAAAGAAATTTGAGGGAGGCATCTCTTCAGGAAAGATAGGAGTAAAATCACCTACAAAAATGAGTTCAGGACTAGGATTTCTGAAATTGGTCTGTAAATGGGTTAATGATGTAATAGGAGAAATAATTGTTGTGGAATGTTCATGTCCTGTTGTATTTGGGGTGCCAACAGAAGTAGTTGGCGTTGAATGATGAATGACTTGTTCTAGATTCATAAGAGCTTCGAACCGAGCTAATGCTTGTGGATCATTCAGTCCTATAATATCCCTCGGTCGAACCCAATTGTAAATGTAATATACATGTACTTAAGATGGTGAGATGTTTTGACCTCATTTGGTAATGCACGTCATGTGGCATAGTGCGCGCATGAACTGCACAGTAAAATGATGTAACATGCACATTATAGGATACTGGATGCAGTAGCTAAGGTGCACGCAGTATGGAGGACCACGAGCCTCGCGTATATGATATGTGTTATAGGTTGGTGAGCCTGTTATTATAAGATGGGATGCTTATGTTTTGGTATTAGGATGGAACGCCTAGATGTCAAAGGCCAATGCACCTACTTTGTACATGACTCATGATTAATATAAAATACATCATTGGGCATAGACCGACCCCGATAAAAGAGATGGGGGACTGAACTTCACCAGTTAGGGAAAGAGAAGGCCAAAATTCAAGAGAATATTATATTGATATTTCCTAAAGCATAACGCATGGATAATTATTTTACCCTAAGTTCTAAAGTTGGGGACAAGTGGACCAAAGTAACTTCTGATATGACAAGTGTCAAGTTGGGGACATGCATTCATATCATGGGGAACTTAGCTCATTTGGTGACTTTTCATGGGATACCTTACCAGCATCCCGACCATCATTCTCACCATCACTTCCACGAAGAGTTCACAGTGATTATTTCCACACTCAATTATCCAGTCAATGATTCCATGACCATTTTCACTCATGCATTTCGTTATTCTTGAGACAACCATTTCACCATTCCGGAGCCTGTTCCCATAGCCCTTTTCGGTTGGTGTACCTGGTTAGCTTAGAGAGGGATTGAATAAGAGGGTTGTCAGGCCCGTGAACAATTCTATGAGCGAGAGAATTACTGGGGATTGATTCCCGAAGGTGCTAAACCATAGCTACAACACTCTAAGACTTCCAGTCCGGCCTGTTGTTGAAGCCCTGGAAGGGAAGTGGGGAAGCCGAGGGACTGTTGAGCAGAGAAGGGGCACACTTCCTTGGGTGGGACAGGCATGTGGGAAATGAGAGGTTGTAGGCTATTAGTTGAGTGAACACCTGAGACAGAGTCTTTCCTATTGCCCATGAGCCTTAGCCTGGATAGGAACCCTTTACCCTAGGTGGAGTTCAGTCCCAGCTCGGGGATGACTCATTGTTGAGAGTGATGAACAATGTAGTCTAAGGCTGGGAGGTTCGTGGACGGTTTGTACATAGTTGGTGACAATATTTCTAAGATAATTACCAATTGTGTGATAAAATGATATGTTGCTTTGTTATTTACATGCCTATGTTAC
>ML785366.1:516839-528534 GCA_009831015.1 Picea engelmannii | reverse complement strand
AATGGCTGGATTTGTACAACCACATCTAAATGGTTGGCCCTGTAAATTTAAAATAACATAGTATCATCTACATATAAGATCTTGTCCGTTGGCCGATATCACACAGGAATAAGGACTAGTTGTGCGTCCTCGAATTGCACAGAGTGCTGTAGGATATGGTAGTCCTCATGCAGAGTCTGTCATGCCATTCAGGAGATGATCCTCGTCTGAAATAACAGCGTGATTCCATGCATAGTCTGTCATACCATTCAGGAGACGATCATCATCCATCACTGCATTTCCTACCTTCAAAAACAGGGAAATTTATTCAGAAAATTAATTTAAAAGATTGCTCAAGAGGAAAAATAACAAACCTGAGGATTCTTGCGGTTGGAAAAAGCTAAGGTGTTTACCTTGGTTGTGCTGGTGTTGCGGTCAAATATCACCTCTGCAAGCTGCGGGACAAAATGCCCTGACATGGATAACCACAATTTCAAGAAATCCATTTTTTAAATCCGACCTCATCTCGTAATCCTCATTTCTATGAGGGCGACCTTTAGCCAAAAGCGTAGCTTCTTCCATAGTTTTGGCTCTAATTCACATTAAAATTTAATTTACAGTTGACAGAGAAAAAGTTTATAGACGAGCAGACTGGACTTCTTAGATCCTTAACTATTTTACTAAGTTGCAATTAACAAAAAGCATGAAACGAAAGCAGATAAAGTACCTCCAGTCAGCCAGAGAACAAGAAGCTTCTGTGATGCGTTTTCAGCAGCTTCAAAAAAACAATAAAACAGAGCCTTGTCACTCTCTTTATTCACAGTCACATATCCCGAATAATCAGCGAACTCAAATGGCGGCTGGCCGGGGAGATTGACGACAATACTGGCTTCCGCTTTCCTGAATATGCCATGATTGCCAGTTCTGAATATGCCATAATTGCCCTCGCACTGGCAGACCCACACAAGCAAAACCAGAGACCAAGCGCAAAACCAGACACGGGCACAAGAACACGAAACGGCCAATGCGATGGCCGAACAACCAAAAAAAACAAAAAAACAAACAGCAGGAAGAAAGATCGAGCTCCACAGTCCCAGACAGATGAGAAGTGGCAAAAGGAATGGAGCCATATTTTTTAACACACGGGTGACTGGGTTCAAGTTTATAACACACAGGTGACTGAGTTCAAGTTATATAATTACTTACTTACCTCCGTCAATTTGCAGAAGACCACTCGGAAATCTCTCTCTGTTTTGCCCTCCAGTTTGCATTTTATTTTCAGTTGCAGAAACATAAACATGCCACCTGTAGAATTGAATGCCATGAACGGATTCGTTTTGGCTTTTTATTCAAAACTACATTGATTACCCATTGAAAACTTGTTAAATACTTCCTCTCTTACCCAATTATGGTCTCTTAATAAAGTCAGTTGAACATGTCCTTTCTTTCAAACATCTATCAATCGATATCTTTCACTCCTGCGAAGGAGGAAGTTGCGTGAATTACTTGAACTCTCTTGGAGGTTGAAGGAGGAACTTGCGTGAGTTACTTGAACTCTTTGGCCCTCCATATCGAACTGTTGTTTCTTTGTGTGTACGTAACCTTGTTGAGCTGTTGTTGTTCTGCTCATGACGGCTTGGGCTTTGGCAAATGACTACAATCCCTTCTGTCTCAATATTTCCCACTTCAATTTTTTTGAGTTTATGTGATTAATTTCACTAGTCTTTTTTTTTAATTAATCCAAAGATATTCAAGATCAATCAACCACAACATATATTTATGAAAATAAACGTTTCATTTAACCATAGACTAGCATAGCCACATAATTGTGGCTGATCAAAGCCGAAAAGCTGATAAGATGAAAAGAATCCTTAAAAGAATATATTAAATTTTATTATTGATTAACAAATAAACGGTTGAGCTTCATTTATCTCGTATTAATATTTTAATTTATGTTAATCACTTACGTGGCAATCCGTTAGCTATCAAAATAATTTTTAAATATGATTAGGTAAATGTAAAAAAGTAAACACATAAACAGATGTCTTTATAATAGCTAAGAAGTTAATGATTGAAATCACAACCATTTATTTTGTGTGACTACTAAGAATATTCCAGTCATATTTAATCATGTCCATAGAAAACTTATTAAGCACTAAACCCCTATTAAATCTGCCCATTGTCAATAGGTGTACGCCTTTCGGCGTAACTATCATAGTAGCTAAGTGAACGCCGAAAGCTGATAAGATGAAACGAATCCTTAATTTCTGTTAATCACTTACATGGCAATCAGTTAGCTATCAAAATAATTTTTAAATATGATTAGGTAAATGTAAAAAAGTAAACACATAAACAGATGTCTTTATAATAGCTAAGAAGTTAATGATTGAAATCACAACCATTTATTTTGTGTGACTACTAAGAATATTCCAGTCATATTTAATCATGTCCATAGAAAACGTATTAAACACTAAACCCTTATTAAATCTACCCATTATCAATAGGTGTACGTTTTTCGGCGTAAAAATATTTATAAAACTAAACTACTTGAAAGATAAGTGATACTAGACCACTTAAAAAAGGAAGATATTTATGAAAAATCTTTGCAATTTATATGTAAAAAAGAATAAAACTAATTTGTAACATTATATAACTTTTATTTAGATATAATTGATTTATAAATAAAATTAAACATTTTTTTACTTTATTTCTTATAAATTATTATCATTATTTAAAAATAAATAAATAAATCTTGTATATAAATATATTTTCATCTTCCCATATGAGGTGACAACTATGGGGGTCGGCGACTCTCATGTGGGGTTTTTGGTCTTTTTTTTCTCCTCCATGCGGACTCTACTTTTAATCCCTAGAGTGAACTATGTAATAGCTAAAAACAATGACAAGAGGAAATTTTCCCAGTTTAAGAATGGTAGATGCCTAGATAAGATGATTATGAGAAACTCATATACCCTAAAATTCTAGGATAGAAGTCTAATTTCCAATTGGACAGGCTCCCTGGAATTTTAACTATATTTTTTATATATACATGATAGAAATTTATAATATCTTATTTTCTTAAAAAAACAAAAATTAAAAAAAATAAAAATTTAATGGTTTATATCATTAAATCAATTTATATTAATTATATCTTGAAGTGATGTTACTTATTATGGGATATTCACCATCTTTAAATTGACAAGGAACTCAATGTCCATTATCAAATTTTTTCACTTTATAGAATTGATGAGGAAGTTAATGTCTATCATAGAAACAAATAGATTCTTGATAAAAACAAAAAAGATATCATGATACACACATTATACATATATTTTACTTTGAATCAACAACTTATTTAGAGTTCCACCTTTAATTTTTTATTCATCATATACCTTCATTGTTTACAATACAATTTATATAGGATCATGTGTCATCCAAACCCCTAATTCATTGACTCGGATTAGTAAACAACCCTAATTCCTTAATTGGAATTAGAAAACCATTGGAAAAAACCATGTGTCCAAAAACAACTAAAAACAAATGAAGAAAACCCCAAAACAAAATCGGAGCAGAACTATCCCTACCCCTTACTCCCATATCAACATGGGACCAATATTACAAAAAAACATAACACATAGTCAACAAATTAATTTATTTACAACCAAATATTTTCCTTTATTTTTTTTCCAAAATAAGAAAATATATATTTTCAATCTCCATCAACAATGCCATATAGTAAGTCAAAATCTCTTTAGAAATTCTATATATAAAAGATTATTTTCATCACAAAAGATAAAAAGGGGTAAAAGCAATATTTTTGAAATATGCAAACCATAATAAAGGTAAAATAAAGAAAAATGTACATTTAGAGGAGATTCCTATCATCACAATAAATAAAAAATGCTAAAAGTAATCATTCTTTAAATATGCAAGATAAAATCAAAGTCTTGGCAAATCAACTAATAAAGTTTCTAGAAATGGATTTTTATGGTATAAAGGCACTTGAACATGTTTGATCCCGTGTGAAGCATATGTAAGTATCACATATATCATAGTTGGAAAGTTGGGTGGGCTCCTTGTTTCTTAGAACCCTGCCTGCTTTCTTGGGACCCTACCTGCTTTGACTTAGTTCCGGTCTTAAGTTGTGGTGGTATTTTTTTGACAGGTTCAAGCTTAGCAATAAAATAGAAGATGTTTCTCCTGAATGTTTATGGACCTTATCAAGAATGTAAAAAAATCTAGGAAAATATTGATAGAGTTGGTATTTTAGCAGTTGAGGACTTGATTATGGTAGGTGATCTGAACTTAACAACTAGTTCAGAGGATATTTGGGGGGAGTCAACTATGGCAGATTCTATGGCAGGATTTTTTAAAGAATTTTTTTCAAAAAATAAGTTGGTGGATGTGGCCCCGGCTGAGGTGGTGCCGACATGGAGGAATGGGAGATCCAGAACAAAAGGAATATCAAAGATATTAGACAGGTTCTACGTGGTGGAAAACATGCTCACTAATTCTTGTAGATTTCGAGGATGGGTCGAATACCCCTTTATATCTGATCACACGCCAATTTTCCTCTAGTTGGTTGTAGAAAGAACTGAGGTCGCTTTTCCTTTTAAATTAAACCCATTTTGGTTACGAGAGGTTTCCTTTGATTCATTGGTGAGTGATGTATGGAATGATACATCCTTGCATATCCAAGAGGGAGCACAAAGCAGATTGGTAAGGAAATTAGCTTGTTTGAAAGAACGAACAAAGATTTGGTCTATTGAAAAACGGTCCAGGGAACGTATTGAGTTGGTCAAAATCGAAGGCGTCTTAGATGATCTCTTTTGACCAAAAGCGAAGGGTCTGCAGAGTGAGGACTATGAGCTCAAAGTGAGATCTCTAAAGGATGCTTACAAAAAGAATCTCTTGGAGGAGGAGGAGAGATGGAGACAGAAAAGTAGAGCAATTTGGATTACAAGGGGAGATAAAAACACGAAGTTATTCCATCGCTTAGCCATCTTTCGAAGGAATATAAAGCACATATGGGAGATTGAGGATGATGCGGGAATGATCCATTTGAATATAGAGGACATAAAGAATGTTGCTATCAACCATTTTAAATCTTTCTATCAGGCTACGTGAACAAATCTTTTAGGTGATCAGGTTGATATTGCTAGGATTTTCCCTAGGATGGTTAAGGAAGAGGAAGTCACATCCCTAGAAAAACCATGCTCAAAGGAGTAAATTCTAAAAGTATTGAAAGGATTTTCAAAGCATAAAAATCCTAGGCCTGATGGCTGGACTGTAGAATTTTTTCTTCATTATTTTGAGTTAGTTGGACATGACTTGCTTGAGGTTGTGGAGGAGTTGAGATTAAGAGGCAAAGTTATAAAGAAGATAAATTCCACTTGTATTGCTCTAATTCCTAAAGTAAATCGCCCTAGCACGTTCTCTGATTTTCTCCCAATCACTCTTTGTAACTTATGCTATAATATAATACCAAAAATAATAACAAAGAGAATTTTCCCTATCCTCTCTCGTGCGCTTTCAGAAGAACAATTGGGATTCCTTAAGGGAAGGAAGATCTTAGATGCTATTAGAACGACATAGGAATGCCTGCACAACATAAAGACAAAAAAATTTCAAGCTATCATTCTAAATATGGACCTCAAGAAGGCATATGACTGTATTAATTGGGACTTTCTGAGACTTGTCCTTCTCCAATGTGGGTTTGGGTTGGGCACAACTAATTGGGTAATGGGCTGTGTAACTTCTACTGTGTTTAATATTCTGATCAATGGGGAGGTGACAAAATTCTTCCGGAGTGAGCGAGGGCTTCACCAGGGTTGTCCCTTGTCGCCCTTCTTATTTATTCTTGTGATGGAAGGACTTAGCATTTTGCTAAAAAAGGGACAAGCCAAGGGGGTTTTGACAGGGATTAAAGTTTCTAGACTAATAAAGTTTTTACACCTGTTATTTTTGGATGACGTGATTATTATGACAAGTGAAAATTTGTCTGAATGGACCAAGATAAATAAAATTCTCTCTATTTTCTGTAAGGCATCAGGGATGAAAGTCAATATTCAAAAATTGACCTTTCTCCATACGAACATTCAGCAGGATACTCTAGAAGAGTTAAAAGTTATTTACAATTTTGAATTCAAATACCTTTTTAATGGATTCAATTACTTGGGTTACTTTCTAAAGCTGGAGATCTATAGAGTTGAGGACTGGAGCTGGCTTATAGAAAAGTTTGATCGCATAATCAATCATTGGTGCAATAGGCTGTTATCTTTGGGAGGCAGGTATGTTCTTGTAAAGGTTGTCTTGGAAAGTCTTCCAGTTTATTGGTTGGCTTTAGCGCATATACCGCTATCAGTACTAAACAAAATTAGACAGTTGGTCTTTTATTTTCTTTGTTCTGGCAACAAGAAGAGCAGAAGTTTTCATTTATGCAAATAGGAAACAGTTTCGAAGACAAATATTTTTGGAGGTTGGGGGCTAAGAAATATTTACATTTTCTATCGGGCCTTGGCATCAAATACTTTATGGAGAATTCTGAAAAAATCTGGTATATGGAATAGGGTGACAAAAGACAAATATATGCCTTGTGAACAGGTTCACACATGGTTAAGATCGGCATCGACAAGGGCGACTTATGGATCTCAAACTTGGAAAAATTTAATTAACTCATTACCGCTTGTTCTTCAATGGATAGCTTGGAATCCAGGCACAGGGAGTCTATTGTTATTGGGAGATATTTCATTTTGGGTTTGGGTATGGATTCCCTATTATCAAATGAGTTAATTGAGAGATTGAACAATAAAAAAGTTCACTTACTTTACCAAGCGCGCTGTGACCAAGCCCAAGGATCTATATGTTCTAACTAGCTAGACGGTTCATCCCTAGAGCTTTAGGGAGACTTAGCCACCGAATGGGAAAAGTATAGACAGGATCCAATTAGCTCTGGAATACATCTTCAGGATCGCCTGGATGCTTTACTATGGACAGGAGGTGATAACATAGGTCAACTAACGGTTAAAAATGTGTATAATGTTGTAGCGGAAAATATATGGTTGCCAAACGTAGTTGGATGGAGGAGAAAGTTTTGGAAATGGGATTGTCCCTTAAAAATCAAGTTATTTACTTGGCTGGTAGTAGAAAATAAGATCCTTACCTCTGAAAATCTCCAAAAAAGAGGATGGGTGGGTCTAGGCATATGTATCCTTTGCAAAGGTAGTAGTGAGACAGGTAAGCATCTATTTGTGAATTTCCCATTCACCATTGCAGTATGGAACAGGGTAACAAATGCTCTAAAATTACCAAGTGGTTGGACTAGTCCAATAGTGAACGATTGTTATGAAAATTGGACAAAGTTGAATCCATCTTACCCTTCGCTACCTGCTTTTCTTAAATGGTACATTTGGATTGAAAGAAATTTAACTATCTTTGATGCAGGCTCTCTCTCTTTCCAGAAGGTTTCCTTCAAAGCTATAGGAGCACTTAGTATTTATGGAATCAAGGCAAAAGACACTCTTCCTCGTACGGTTCAAGTGAATCTTTCAGTTGGAAAAGCTATTGCTTGGTTTGATGGAGTAGCACAACAAGGGGGTGAAAAAAGTGGGGTTGGAGGCAAGATTATGATTAATAGTAACACTTCTTATTTGTGGACTTTCAACTGTGGTCAAGGGACAAACACCAGGGCTGAACTTTTGGGGGCTTGTTCCTCTCTAACATTGGCCACCAGATTGTCAATTTCAGACTTACTATTGCTAGGGGACTCCAAGATAGTAATTGAATGGCTAAACAAGAGGGGAGCCCTCCAGGAAATATCTCTAGAAAGCTAGAAAGAAAGGATCTTAGAAACTCTTCCACTCTTCAAGGATCTCTCATTTGTTCATATATATAAAGAAGAGAATAAAGAGACAGATAGATTGTTAAAGAAGACCCTTTCAACTCTGTTTGAAAACATTGTTTTTTCTCAGTGGAAGGATGGTAATGAAGGTCCTACTCATTACTTAAAGTTATTATAATTATATCAAAGATAATTTTATATAATCCAACATCTTAACATCTTAATGGTCGAATCAAAGTATTGAGGGTTTATTCCTTTTTTTTTGTATCTTGTTCTTTTTTCTTTTTGTGTACTGAAAGCTACGAAAGAGTTTTTTGTTTTGAGCGCAGTACAAAGCTATGTTTGTTGCCTTCATATAGCATGTTTATAAGTCCTATGTCGAAAGGACAGTTGTAAGAAAACTACAGAAAAATTTCCCGTGAAAAAAAAATATTACATATACAACATAAAAGAGTCTTGGCAAATAAACTAATAGAGTTTAAAAATTGCACTTTTATGGTATAAAGGCACTTGAACATGTTTGATTTTGTGTGAAGCATATATATAAGTATTGCATATACAATTAAATATTTATATAATCAGATTATATCATAAACGAATTATAAAATAAATAAATGTGATATAATAAATTGTGATTTTAAATATTTTTTTTTTTTTTTTTATAAAAGTAATAAAAATAATATAAAGTTTTAACAATCAATCTATCATTATCATTCAAATATAATAAATTGTGATTTTAAATATTTATTAATTTTTTATTATAAAAGTAATATAAATAATACGAAGTTTTAACAATCAATGTATCATTATCATTCAAATAAATCAGATGAAATGTATCAAATGAACTGTATCAATTATAGTTGATCTCATCAAAATATAAGTAAGGTGAATAAATAACATTGTTATGGGTATGAAAAGCGTTTAAAAATACAAGTAAGGTGAATAAATAACATTGTTATGGGTATGAAAAGCGTTTAAAAATACTAGAAGTGTTTTAGAATGTTAGCATGAAATTTCAAAAAATAAATAACATTGTTATGGGGATGAAAATTGTTTAAAAATGCTATAAGTGTTTTAGAATGTTAGTATGAAATTTCAAAAAACTTAGAAGTGTTTTAGAATATTAGTATGAAATTTTAAAAAATAAATAACATTGCTATGAGTATGAAAAATGTTTGAAAATACTAAAAGCGTTTTATAATGTTAGCATGAAATTTCAAAAAACTTATTATTTTAAGAAAAATCACATTGCATGTATGTTATTAAATAATATGATAGCTTATTTTTGCATGTATGTTATTAAATAATATGATAGCTTATTTTTAAATAAGCTCTATCCTCTATATCATTGAGTCTACCATGCATGTTATGTATTTTCTTTGTTTATTTATTTTTATTATATAAATGGTGGTTTTATTTCTCACATTTTCATGTTTAGTTGGGATAAAATAGGAGCACATTTTCATAGTCATTATTTCTTCATATTCATTATTTTGAAAAAATATTATTTTTAGAAATTAAATTATGTTCAGTTGGGATAAAATATGAGCACATTCCTATAATCATTATTTCTTTATAATCATTATTCTAAAAAGATACTTTTTAAAAATTAATTTAATTTTTTTAATTGTTTCATTGTAGTAATTGGCATGGAGAATTTACAAAACCCACCCTTGCATTTAAGCCATGAAATTTCAAACATAAACCCTTTATGTATAAGAAAAATTATTAATGTATGACTAACTAGCACTTTACCAATAGATTGGTATACTAGAGCACAAATAATTCATAGTTCACCATTCTTTAAAAAAGTCATTCCAACACTTGATTTAATTGAAGCTAGGTCTTTAAGGAGTAAATAGAATGAAAGCTATACAAACACTTTCAATGTCTTCTTCAATTGTTGACTTTGTTGAAGTAAAATGAACAAGACGATGAGAAGGACTTGAATCCCACAACAATTTCTCAATGTCACTTATATACACAAACTAAGAGAAAATGTTATAATTGTTGCATAATGTTTTAAACAAATAATAATCATAGGATACAATTTACATTTATGTTGTTATAATTGTTGAATTCCTAATGCTTGGATTGATAATTTGTAAATTAAAATTGTAAATAATGTGAAGACTCATAGGTAATAGGAAGATGCACATGGAAGGTTAATAACAATCATCACTTGAATGTGTATTTATTAAGGCTTCATGTTAATGAATAAAATCAAGTGTAGAGATACATTTTTTTCCCATTCCTGGTCTATCAATGGTATCAAAGCTAGAGCAAGTTAAATCCATGATTCTTTGCGCTAGGAATTTCATTTCCCTCCTTTCGTGCATGTAGAAATGTCCCTCTATCTTTTTTCTCTTAGTTTGTAAGTATGTATTTCATCTACCACCTCATCTTGTAAATATCAAGCTTCTCAAGAATAATGCATTCTCCCTCCCATTCGTAGAAGTAAACCTAACCCTAATCAAGATTGTTGGCATTATTCTCACTTGGGGTACAATTCCAAGTTTGTTGCTCGAATTCATGCTGCTCAGTGGCTTATTGGCATCCTCGAGATGGTTTTTATCCTCCTCCCTATAGAGCTCGATATACCTAATCAATGGTTCAATATTTTATTGTTAAGGTGGTAGAATCACCTATGGAATATCAAATATTAGAAGATGCATTCTCTCATCTCCATCATCGATGTGGTGCTGACTAACAAAGAAAATTACCGAGAATCGTGCAAAAAGATCAAACACACTCTAATATTTAACAACTTGTGGGGTGACATTTGTGAAGAAACAATTGGCAATGAAGAAGAAGTCAAATAAAAAGCACAACTGAAGAGTAGTAGACCAACCATTCCTACATCGAGCAAGGATCCTGCCATATGGAAGGACAAAGACCTGAAAGTATATGCTGTGATTAGTGCAACAGTCAGTGAATAGGTGAGACACCATATTGTTTCCATTAATGACTCCTATAGTGCTTTGAAGAAATTGAATGATTTGTATAAATCTCACTTAGAACTGGAACTTATACAATTTCTAGTGAAGCTCTTCAACCTAGAGTTGAAGAATGATGATCCTATGGCTTTAGCTTCTGAGATCAAATCCATAATGCATGACATTGATTCCATTGGAGTAAATATAGACCTTCCTCTCACATCCTTCATTAAGATCATCTATCCTACATATTGTTGGATTATTGAGAGGGGGGGTGAATCAGCAATAGCATAATTATAATCCTTTTCTTCAAATGTTATAACAATGTAGAATTATTATCCAATAATGATCAGTAAGAAATAAACAATCACACACATACACAATACACCAGTGTTTGACGTGGAAACCCAAATCGAGAGAAAACCACAATTTTTTTTTTCTTATATGTCTTGAAGAATTACATTCATTGGAAGCACCAACTTCCTTTGTTTTCCAGCTGCAACTGGAAGGAGGCTCCAACCCCCTAGTTTCTCAGGCTACAACCTGAGGGAAGCTCCAACTCCCCAATTCTCTGGCTACAACCAGAAGGAGGCTACAACCCCCAATGTTCTCCAGCTACAACCGGAAGGTGGCTACAACCACCTGTCCTTGCCTCGTCTTGCCACCTTGAAGTAGAAGTAGAATGATGGAACCACTGTCACACTATCACTGTGAGATATACCACTGTAAACCTGTACCAATAAATCTGAACCATGAATCAACCATGCATCAACCTATGCCTCAACCTGTAATCAACTTGTACCATAAACAAGTGCATCAACCATGCACCAACCTGTAATCAACCTGTACCATAAACAAGTGCATCCAACCATGTACCAAGTATGTACCAATCATGTGTCAACTACTCATCAACTATCACTCATCAATATGTACCAACATC
>ML785366.1:450020-479965 GCA_009831015.1 Picea engelmannii | reverse complement strand
GTATGATTTAGGAAGGAGAACTTGAATGATGGAGGCGTGAACCTTTGGTAGTAAAGACTGATTGTAACCCTCGGAAGAATTCATGAATTGATATTTCATGAACACATGGACTAATCAAGGAAGGATTGGAAACAAAAGTGCTCATAGGTAGCACATTGCATGGAATTACTTCAAGGAAATGCATATTTGCATAAAGGACAGACAATGGATTTCCCATTGAGGAAGGAGGACCTTCCAACATTTCTACTCACATTGTATAGGTGTTAGAGAAAACCAAATTTGGGTGGCCATGAGTGTTGGCACCCTGGTTATTAATAAAGGCATAATGCTTGGGTGCATTTAGGTGAAAGTTTTAAGTTTCATGTGTACTAATTTGGGATCGTGATCGGCCTATAGCAGGAAGCATGGTCCTGTTGTAAGAATGAATGAAAACGAATAGGCCATGTGGTGGATATGTTGGTTAAGTTCCAACACACCATGGCCAAGAACCTATCATAAAGTGTGACAAACTTGAAATCAATGCAAGGGTGTATTGGGTATGAATATGGCCACAAATGTTGGTGCATTCATTAAAATCAATTGATATCCGAATCACATTTTGAAATTTTGGTAGGCTAGAATGATGCATAGGTAAGGGATGATGTATCCTTTCGCTTTGAATCCTTGAATAGATGAAATGACCTGGACTATTAGTATACTTGATTTTCGAAAAAAGTAATGTACACGAAAAACTAACAATTGTTTGGTTGTGTAAAGAATGAAATTGCAGGGAGGAAAGGGTCGCGGATATGGCAGCATTGTAAGCCCATAAGGAAGGCCAATTGTCTGCTAAGCCAAACCGTTATGGGAAGGAAAGTCCCATAATTATGAACCTGGTTCCTTTGTGGAACAAATATGAAAACAAATCGTGAGATTGGAAAATCTGTGGGTGACAGATTTGCAATAAAATTCTGAAAGTTAGAATTTATAATGATGTCTCGTGAATTTTGTATACCTGTGATACAGGTGAGAAGAAAAGACATGTCTAGAAAGGACAGATGAGGGATGTCAAAGATAAAGATGATGAACATGGCTACTACTGAGCCATGAAAACCCCGTGATAAGCCATGATCGCCCGAAAATTATTGTGTTGAGGTAACACAAGACAGAGGTACGCCTCGGCAAAGAAAGTCTAAGGGACGCCTCGACTGTCAGACTCGATAGAGTCTCTAAAATTTTCCTGTGCGAGAAAACCTTGGCAGGGAAAGATGGATCGCCTGAGGGACTGTATCGTAGTGAAAGGGATGCCTGAGACTGGGCCTAGAGGGTGAGTGATCGCAAGGAAGAGGGCACCTTAATAATTCTTGTAAACTATTAGGATCATGCACACGGTGGGTAGTTTCCCGTGCCGAAAAACCTTGGAAAGGAAGACGAAATCATGATAGCTCTTGTGAACTATTGAATTGGAATCATGCACCCAATGGGTACGTCAAGGAAAGAAATGAGCATGGATAACAAAACAACCATGTGGATACAGATCCACAAACTGCACGGATAAGTATTGTGCTAAGATTATGAAATTTTCATTTTGAATTTTGAACAACAGTAAGATGTTTTCGCACAAAATTGTGATTAATGTGCTTGTTGTCCAAGAATTATTGAAGGCAGATGACGAAGACTAAGATCCTGAAAGAGGACCTGACCGAGGATGAAGGTTAAGACTTCTGAAGTGGCTGAATGAGAAAGGCATGACAGGTGTTTTGAGAAAGAACACCGAGGATAGTGTTCCTTTAAGGGGGAGGGAATTGTAACACCCTGTTTCCCCCAATTTGTAACTAATCATAAAATATAAATTACCATGCTAATGCATGAGGAAAATGTAAATGTATTATTGTTTGAGTTGCCAATGACTGACTGTGGGGGTGAAGCCTTGAAAGTACTGGCCATGATATCACTAGAGGAAGAATGTGAAAAACTATAAGAGAAGGTTCATGTATCAAATAACCCCAAATCTCCCTTGATAAGGATGACAATCCTCCTTCGAATCCCAAGGAAAGAAAATCAGTCAATGAAGAAAGGACTAGTGGTTGAATCACCAACCACCCCCATGAATGGAAACATGGGCTATCAGTCCGAAGTACCACAGGGACTTGTAGACCTGAGCTTCCTTCTGACAGAAGGAACCGGATAGGTCGGCAAAAAAACCTTCCCAAGTAAGAGGGACACACACATGGAAAAGGGAGGCACCAGATGAGGGTGGAAGCTCACAAGGGAGAGGTGCGAAGCTCTCCAACGAATCATGAACATAAGGCCACAAGCTTGATGCCGAGAAGCATCTGAGAAACCTTGTCGAGGCCATAACCGAGAGAGAGAAAGCTCTGAGTTATAGAGAACATGACCCAAATAGAAGCACAAACGGAGGAAGAACCCTCGAGAAGTGTGAGAATTCCTTGGTGATATAATGGCTTGGCACAAGGGTGGCCAAAGTTCTAAGAATGAATGCCTCTGATCCTATAGTCGGGTGGAAGGCCGAACACCCACAGTCAGTTGGTTGGCGACAACCTGTAATAGATAAGCATTTTCTTACTCTGTGTAATTTAGCGGTAACTGGGCATGAATTTGGTTATACTGTGTATGCTTCAGGAATTGTGCTTGATTTCTGAATGGATATACTATGTCTCTTTCCTTACTGCTTGGTTGTATAATTAGGCCAGTAAGAGATTATATGGATAGGATGTGATTGGTACTCATAAATTCTTGTGTCCTATGGCAGCTTGAGTTAGAGCCACGAACTATGAGCTCGTAGACCTTAGTCATAGTCTCATGTACACATGCCGACCTTCCTAGTTGTTTAGAGTCCCTTGGAGGATGAATCCTATTAAGCTCAGGAGAGGTAGTGTAGTTATGCACAGGATCCCTACGAGGGAAGTAGAGACTGAGACTCACCCAATCCCTAGACTTGACGAATGAGCGCAAGGGGTGCGCGAAAGACTCTTCTAAGAGTCAAGCCCAAGGGAAAGAGCACAGAGCTATTAATTCCTTCATATATGAGAAATATCAGGAGGGACCACACTTTTCATAAGTGCTGGTGAGACCCAATAGTTGGCTTGCAGTAGAAGATCGAAATCTGAGACCTTTGAAGCATTCGAAATATTCCAAGGAGAAGGAAGAAGAACAACTTTAGGAGGGAGCTACAACTACCATTGGATCGGTGTTGGGAAGAAAGATCTAGACCGTTGAAGTTTAAATCCAGGCATAGGTAGGAAAGTGCAGTGGAAGGGAAGAGATCTGGGTCATCAGATATTGCGCAGATAGCTGACAACTGTCAGATCCAGAGAAAGTCGCATAGAGTTTAACCTCTGGGAGTGTGCGCAGATAGAGAGCAGCTGAAATGGACAGTGGAGACACTTCATGAAGGAAGTGCCGAGTAGCTGATAGTTGTTGGACCTTGTAGAGTTACAGGGTGGTTAGAGGCTGGTGAAACCCATCACCTAGGATTCGAGGGTCAATGTGAGCCATTGATCTCATTTCAATCCACGTCGTTGGATCATCTCACAAGTTTGGGTTTAGGATTTTGGAGAGAGAAGACCAAAGTCTTGGTTTCGCGAAGTCCTGAGTTGGAAGGAGCAGGGGCAACCGTTGGATCCAGGTCACAGGAAGACCGTTGGACCAGAACCTTCTTGCCATATCGTGCATCGAGGGTTTGGAGGGTGGAAAAACCACTTTTCGACTGTAGAAGTTGTGAAGTGCTGAGCGCCAAGGGCTCGTGCGAACATGTGGCACATCCATTAGGTGGGGACCACGTGGGTGACAAGTGGCACAAACATACAACGCACCAAAAAGGTGAAAGTGGGTGACAGGTGGTGGAAACGTGTCGCCTGGGAAGGGGTCAACTCATCGTCGACTCATCGTGTCTCGGGGACTCGTAAGAAAGGAGCACAAGGGCTCAACACTCCAACTTGTGAAGTTGCGAGTTGCGACTAGGACAAAAGGGGTCAACCCATTGTTTGACTTATTGTGTCTCATGGAAACGTGAAGGAAGGAGCACAAGGGTTGGACACTCTAACTCGCGAAGTTGTGAGTTGTGAGAGGTGCTAAAGCTAGGCCCTAGCCAGTGGTGACTTATAGAGGTGCTAGCAAGAAAGGGGCCATAACCGTATCGCATTCTCGGGTATCAGAGGTTTGGAGTAGAGGGTCTTCGATTCAATAACTCGCGAGATTGCGAGGGAAAGCGCTTACGCTAAGGCCTGATTATGGTCGTGTGGAGGCGAAGCCTGCGCTTGGTGCTTGAGTTGTGCACAATGGGTTTTCAATAAAAGGACCAGTGGATTGATTTACTGAAGGTTTAAACAGGAGAGGTAACCTACGCTAGGCCCTTGTAGCAATTTAGGCATTCTATTCCTTGAGGAAGAGCGAAAATATTTAGTTATCGTAGTGGGTATGTGACACCCATCCTAATATTTCCTTTGTTGTTGGTCTTGTTTCCTAGTATATGCAAACACCCCATCAAAGCCATTGGAAATAAGATAAAATGATACTTCTCTATGTCCGTGGTACAGTATAGTTTGGGATACATTACAGTTCAGGGGGGACTCCTTTATTGGTTGGTTTCACTAATTCATATTGGGTCGGCGACCCTGATGATCGAAAGTCTACTGCAGGTTATGTTTTCAGCCTTGGTTCAGGACCTATCACTTGGGATTGTAAGAAACAACATGCTATTGCACTTTCTTCAGTAGAAGCATAGTACCAAGCAGTGGTAAATGAATTTCAGGAAGCCTTGTGGCTTCAACAGATCCTTTCAGAGTTTGGATTCCAGTAGTAGCACCCGACCAACCTTTGGTGCGACAATCAGAGCACCATCAAGCTCGCCAAAGACCCAGTTCAACATTAGTGTAGAAAAAAAATCGATCTCCACATGCACTTCATCAGAAATCTCATTCATGATCAAGTTATTCAAGTGCTCTTTTGTCCTACAGAAGATCAAGTTGCAGACATTTTCACAAAGCCTCTTACAGAAGCAAAGTTTTCCAAAATTTGATCTATGTTAGGAGTTCAGGAAGTTTTCATTAAGGGGGGATAGGCTCTAATGCCTCCTTCCTTATCCTATTGTGTCACTATTATAAATCCTTCAATCCTATCCCAAGTTGTTCTTAAGGGGGGATGTTAGGATATTTAGACACTTAGGAGTTAGTTAAGATCTACTTGGTCTAATGTGTTGTAAGGTAAAAGTGTGTTTCTTTAGTATGAATTTGTATCTATGAAATCCGATGGTCACGATATGTTCCCGACATAGAGTGATCTGACGGTTCATACTATTCTCGATATTAACGACCATTGATCTGTGGCTTAACACCCGATTGGTCCATGATCTCTATGTAAAGAGAATGGAGGGTCATTTGTCGATGATCGATTGTGAGAAGCTCTCTTGTAAAATTTCTTTGTAATCTTTTTATTTGCATTAATAAACTGCTCCAAGTGGTCGTGTTGGTTGGGTCCATGGATGTTTCCCTGTAGGGTTTTTACCACATGAAAACATCAGTGTGTTGATCTTTGATCTGGTTATGTGAGTGGTTAATGAAGGTGTTCGTCCTCTGTTGGAATACTTATGTTGTCGAATAGGTATGTTCCCTCAGGGAAAGGTGTATTGACCCATGGAAAGTTAAAAACTCCAGAAGTACTATTTCCCCTAGCCTGACTAGGGACAACCCCAAAACCACTAGATATATTCCATCCAAAAGGTACACCCAAAATTGATGATCATGGCTTGGTCATAATATTGGCATAGGTGGAAGGATTTCCACTGCAAATGATGAAACCAAAGCTCTCCCCCCCACTAGAAAATAATTTGGAATTGGGCAATGATGTGGAGGGCATGGGCATAGGGACGCTAGGTATAATAATAAATGGAAAGGATTACATAGTCAATGTCCCCTAGATTGAGGGACCAATATGGAATGGTATGGACGACGTAGGTACAATGGAGGCTAAGGGATGGTAACATGGACATCACTGGGATGCCCCCATGGGGATTTCCCCCTATCCCACTTGAGGATGGGCTCATAGACTTGGCTACACTAGACGAAAAACTCGTTCTTGACATGGTGGGAGGATGGTTGAAAAAATAAAAAGGTGCACTAAAAATTTCCCTCACTTGGACAAGTAGAGGTGTGTATGTTTCAGTCAAAGGAGGATTAAAATTTTGTGGAGGGAGTTCATTTACCACTTCTACCTCAATTAAACCAGTCTCGTCGAACCAAATTTCAAGCACTTCAAAGTCTTCGACAATTATATAATGCCACTTGATATTTGGTTCTTCCTTTGTAATGGGTTCAAGTCCTTGTAGTCAACTTTACCAACACAATAATTCAACCACGGTGAATATACTATGTTAAAATCCAAACACAATTCAACCTAAGGCTGACCTAGACTCGGACTCAAAGAGAACACCCCTAATTAAAACTAGGATAACAGTAAGAGAACCAATGGTCTTAGGGACCTTCTAAAAAACAACTCTATGGGGCAGATGAATTCCCCACAATATTGGATAGAGAAGGTATGAGGAGCAGTTACAATGATCTATGCAAAATATCCCTGACCGGTGCAAGTACCCTTTATTAAGGAAGGCACCATCAAGAGGAATTGAGGCTGTGAACGAATGTCTACCCCTGGTACTACAAGAATGTCCCACCTACAATTACCTCTATGGTTACTTAGGAAATTCATTAAGGCTACCACCTTACAATCAATGATCGGGCGAACAGTTGTAGGTATGACCGCACGTAAGGTCATGTTAACTAATCCCAAAGCTCTTAAGGTATTAACCAATGAAACCCCTATATACATAGCAATCAAAGCAGTATCACAAACAACAAAACAAGCAGAGAGAAGTAATCTCATTACTTTCCTTGATGTGACCTCATGATTAACTCATGTGTTAGAGGAGTCTCCCGATACATTGGTTTCAATAATAGATTTTAGCGCTCTTTAATGGCTCCTAAGTTTTTTTTGTATCCTTGGAGAGTTTACTCTCTAATCCTATTCCAATGCCCTAAGCCTAGATATTGTTGGTTCACTATAAAATAAAAGTGTCTAATGAATTTTAGATTACATGCTTTCTCTTTAAGGTTGTTGCTCAAGTCCAAGGGTAGTGGATGGAACTTTTGTGATGTTTGGAATCTTTACCCAAAAAAGCAATGCAAGCATGATAATGAAAATTTTTCACATCAATGAAATCTAGATATGGGAGGGGAAGATATTTTCCTTTTTATTTGCAAATTTAAAAGTGACCTCACACACACTAAGCAACCAACAATCACTTCATATCTGAAACCAAACAATGCTCCTAATGCATTTTGTTTACTAGTGCTTAAAAGAAAATCAAGCATGCAAAACGTCTTTAGTCATTTTTAGTAAAAAAAAATTTAAATCAAAATGCACAAGTTTATGATCTAAGCAAGAAATACAAATGACAACATGAAAAAAACCCGCAAGAAACAAAAATAAAATGGGTTGTAGGAAATTGGAAGTAAGGCTGGATTATCCCACTCCAATGTCACTAGCAATATCTCACCTAAAAATCACCTAGGAGGGTTGATCTTGTGATGAAAAAAGGTCACTCTGGGACCAACAATGCCACCAATGAAAAATACCACTGGATCTTTTCATATCTATTGGGTTTTTAGTGTTGGAGATACTAAACACTCACCTAGATAATTTGTTTACTAAGGTTGATAGTCCAATGTTTAGAGTGCTTTCTTAGATGATAATATTCTCTCTAGAGAATATTCCCCTATAATATAGGGAACTCCTCTTCAACTCAAAGTCAATTACACTCAGTTATACTAGTGGAAGTCACTCATGCATGGAAACCTCAGTTTTATGAGGAGTAGTTGCATGTGTTTCTCTCACTTCCACATGTGTGACTCAGTTAACTGATGATTGTATGGCTAAGTTAACTAGGAATAGGTGGGAGTTCACTGCGGTGTTTGTCAATGAGTTTATAGATATATATAGATCACTACTATGGCACATTAGTCACTCATGTGGCCTATATCTATTGTAAATTATTCACTCTTTGAGTGTGGAATACAGATAATAGAAATTCTTTATTCTTTTCTCCATTTTTTTTCCCCTCTATTCATCCACCATTGCAAGTTGTGTATGCTTCATTGTTAGCTAGATATTTTTTGCAGGTATATCAATAAATATACACTCAACACAACTTCCCTGGAATTCTCAAAAATAAATAGAACCTATCCAAGAAATGGAAATCAAATCACACAAATACATTCAAGCAACTTTTGACAGCAAAGTATGTGACAACAAACACTTAAAATAGAGACAATACCATATCCAGACAGACCACTGCAAACCCTTCTTATCAGAGGACAAACATAACCTCAAATTTCTAGGTTTTACATTGCAAATCTATAGTTTCTACAGAGCCTCACCCGACACAGGCTTGTCAACAAGTGAGGGGCCTCACGAGACGCCTATGATTCAACAAGTGAGGGGCCTCACGAGACGCCTATGATTCAACAAGTGAGGGCCTGAATTTTTTTTATTTTTTGAGGAAGATGGATCTTCTTCAGATCTCTCAGATCTATTGGATATATGTTCTGGAATGATCAATGGAATAAAATTGACATTAAATCACAATTAATAGAGGGAATAATTGGCAAAGAGACTCAAAACTAGGGAAGAAGTATTCCCCAGTATGCTCTCTAGTTCTATTATAGCCTTAACAAAATTGGGTGTGGTCTTTGTAGAGACATTAGAGTGGAATAATATAACATTAATTCCAATTTCCTATATCCCCTTTTCTTTCTTTCTTTTTTTGGTTTTTCCTATTTCATTCATATTATTGTTTGGATCAGTAATATTTTGAATTACAATTGGAAAAATAACAAAAAAGAAAAAAAATTGTTGCATGCTTGACTAGTTTTGAAGCATCAATGAAAGAGTGCATTAGGATCATTTTTTGGCTTCAGATATGAATCATTTTTTTATTTCTTGTTATGTGAAAGGTTTTACTTTCAAAATTTGCAAAGAAAAAAGAAAAATCGATTTCCCTCCCATAGCTAGATTTCATCGAATTGAAATATTTTACATTGGAATATTTGCATTTCTTGGTTGGGTCAAGAGTCACAAAATCACCAAAAGTTTCATCTGCTTCCCTTGGACTTAAGAAACATCCATTAAAAAAAAACTATGTAATCTAAAATTCCTTAGAATTTTTTTTCTTATAGTTAACCAACACTAGATAGGCTTAGAGCCTTAGATTAGGATTGGAGAGTAAAATCCCCAAGGGCACAAAAACTAAACTTAGGAGTCATTAAAGATCGATAAATACATTCTATAAGGTAGCTAGAGAGGTAGTGTGTGGGGGGGACGGCAGAGGGCCCATAGTGATAATACTGGAGGCCATTCAATGTAAGGTGGACTAGGTCCACTATATTATTAAAGGTCCACTATGGTAGTTGGATGTAATAAATGTGAGAAGGCTCTCGAAAAGGTTCCTAGGAGATAGAGAGAGTTATATAAATAAGTGTAATCAATGTAATGAAGCATAGTGAAGATTATTGTCATTGTAACAAGCAAGTGTTGTTGGAGGAGTGCATTCCTTCCTTAAGGAATAATATATGGTGTTACCCTACCTCAAGGGTTTTGGATATTTCTTGTGTTCATTGTTATGGTGAATGGTTTATGGTTTATTCTTGGTTATTTCTGAAGTATATTTATAGATCTAGTATAGGTACTTAACAATTGGTATCAGAGAACTTTCCTTGGCCAAAGAAGGGAAGATTTTTTTTCTCTTTTTGTAGAATTTGTTCTAGGGAATAAAAAGAGGGCAGGGCACTTTAGGTTCATATATGAAGATTTACGAGCTGAATTTGGAAAAACAATATTGTTTATTTGAATTCCTCTCAGAAAAATACCCAAGTTCAAAAAACAAATCAGCCAAAACGAAGTTCGGGAAGTAAATTTATGAGAATTTTAATTTCAACAGTTTTTCAGGTTTTTTCTGAAAAAAGTCGTGATTTTCTGTCATAACTTATTGTTCTATTTTTTGGGGGTTTTTCATAGAAATATGTATTTTATAGGGAAATGTGATGGCCCTAGTATTGAATCATTCATTAAAGAAATAAAATCAGCGTGGGAAGAGAATTGACCCCATTGGGTAGATCTCAAATTGCAAGGTGATGCTGCCATTTGGTGGAAATCACTTGATTATAAGGAGATGATGACACTCTCCAATGAAGAATTTGAAAAAGTATTGTTAAACAAGTGGTATAATGGAAAAATAAGGATACAGAGAGAACCCAGAGTTTATTTTCATGTGACAAATCTATATTACAAGTTCATGGTTGTATTCATAAAGAAAATATCATTGTTTCTATTAACCCTAGTTGCATGCATAATTTTATCAATGTTCAGTTGGTTAATAGATTGCAAGTTCCAATAAAGAATATCCAAAACACACAGGTTGAGGGTGAAAATGTTCAAATATTTAAAGATTTGAAGATTACCATGGATAAATATGTGTTGCATTCATATTTTTATGCTATGGATATGGATGAAGTGGATATTATTTTGGGATATCCTTGGATAGAATTAGTGGGTACCATTAATATTAATGTGAAAAATAAGTTTTTGAACTTGTGGTACAAGAAAAAGAAAATCACATTGCAGGATGTGTCTCTTAGTAAGAAATATGGGTCCATGGAAGCTAGCAAAGAATTTATTGCCGAGTCTGATGTTGAATCAGAGGCAGAGTCTACAAAAGGAGATGAAACAAAACTACAAGAAGGACATAATCAGGAAGCTAAGGAGGTCATTGACTCAAAGGCACAAAGTGTTTCATATTTGAAGAAAAAAGAACAAATTCCTACAGTTGTTGTATATCTCCATCCACATCATATAGAGACACAACAGTCATCGAGGTAAAGGCGTGTGCATCAACACATTTATGCACCAACAGGGCACTAGACAGGAAACCGATCAAGAGGTGCATGGAGGACTACCGGTAGTACGGGAAGAGCTCGGGCTACAAAAACAATCCCATGGAAACCCCGACATGATGCAGAGCAAAATCAGGGTGGAAAGGAAACAATTGGACATCATGTTTGTCTTCCATTAGGATGGATGGATGGTCATACTTGGTACCAGTTGGCTACATTTCTTAGACGGTCATATTGTATGGTTTCTTCTCATGTTTTGAGGACGAAACATGTGAAAGGGGATGGAATGTAGCATACCTAGGGAGGTAATATGGGGTACCTAGGGAGGTACCCAATGGGAATGTGGTTATGTATTACTAGTGGAAGTCATTTAATATATGAGAACGTGGTCATTCAATGTAAGATGAACTAGGTCCACTATATTAATAAAGGTCCACTATGGTATTTGGATGTAATAAATGTGAGAAGGCTATCTAGAAGGCTCCTAGGAGATAGAGAGAGTTATAAAAAGAAGTGTAAGCAGTGTAATTAAGCATAGTGAAGAATATTGTCATTGTACAAGAAAGTGTTGATTGAGGAGTGCATTCCTTCCTTAAGGAATAATATATGGTGTTACCGTACCTCAAGGGTTTTGGATATTTCTTGTGTTCATTGTTATGGTGAATGGTTTATGGTTTATTCTTGGTTATTTCTGAAGTATATTTGCAGATTTGGTATAGGTACTTAACAAATTATTACAACTAGTGTTTCAATATCCTCCTATAACACACTAGGATTTAAGCACGAGGTCGCATTGGGGAAAGTAGGGAGATTACCCCTCTCTCCTTATTTTGGTGTTTGCGGTACCACTTTGATTGCTACGTATACGGGGGTTTCATTGGTGTCTCACCTTCGAAGCTTCAAGCTTAGTTATGCTACCCTTATGTATGGTCAAACCTACAATTTTTAGCCCAATCATTGATTGTGAGTTGGTAATCTTAGTGACCTTTCCCAAGTAGCCACAGAGGTGACTGCAAGTGGATCATTCTTGTAGTACATGGGGAAGACATTCGTTCACAGTCTCAATTCCACCAAAGGGTGCCCTCCTTAATAAAGGGTACTTGCACTAGTTAGGGTTGTTTCATGTAGATCATCATAATTTCTCCTCATACCTTTGTTATCCAATATTGTGGGGACTTCATATCCCCCATAGGGTTGGTTTTCAGAAATCCCCTTAGCCATTTGGTTTTATTGTTGTTAGCCTAGATTTGATTAGGGGTGTGCTTTTTTAGTCTAAGTCTAGGTCGGCCTTAGTTTGAATTGTGTTTGGATTTTCACATATTACATTCATCATGGTTGAATTATCGCACTGGTCCCATCGACTACAAGGAATTCACTGGGGATTCACCCTATTGACCAATATCTTATCACATTCATTCATAAAGGGTTTTTAATTGTGAAAAATAAGGTCAATATATTATATGTATTGGGGGGGATGTGCGTTCTTAAGGGGATTATAGGTATTGGGGGGTATAAAAAGGGGCATCAAGTTAAAATAGGGATTTATTTTACTGGAAGTATGTATTAGGAGGGGATTTCAATAAAAGGATTTTGGGAGGTATTTATAAATATCTAGTGAAATTAGGGGTATTCTTTAATATCCCACAAATGAAAGAGGTAGTTCATTGAGTGAATACCCCATGGAGGACTTGAGCCAATCATGGAGATGCAACCACCTCTAATGTGGCACGAGATAGGTGACAAAGAATTCAAAGGACCCAAACTTTAGTTTCACGAAACTGGTTTCGTCAAGGTGGAAGTTTTAGACGAACGTCCTCCACAAAATTTTAATCCTCCTTCCAATGAGCCAAACGCACCTCTACTTGTCCAAGTAAAGGAAATAAATAGTGCACCTTTTTCTTTGTTCATTGATCCTCCCACCATGTTAGGAACGAGTGTTTCATCTAGTGTAGCTGAGACTACGAGCCCATCATCAAGTAGGATTGGGGGAAATCCCCTCACAAGAAACCCCTTGATGTCCTTGTTCCCACCCCTTAGATCCATTCTACCTACACTGTCCATTCCATATTATACATCCCCCTCAATCTAGGGGATATCAGTTGTGTCATCCTTCCCATCAGTTAGTATACCTAGTGTCCCTACACCCATCCCATCCACATAGATTCCTACTTCTGGATCTTTTTCTGGTGGGGGGTGAACTTTAGTTTCAACATGGGAGGTGGAAATCCTTCCACCTATGTCAATCATATGAGTGGGATGACATCATCTGGTGTGGGTGTACCTTTTGGGTGGAATTTTTCTAGTGGTTTTGGGGTTGTCCCTAGTCTAGATGGGGGCAATAGTACTTCAGGAGGTTTTAATTTTCCATGGGTTAGCACACCCTTCCTTGGGGGCACATCCTTTGGGGGGAAGTTTTCACCATGGGGATGTTTTCCCTTTGTTAATAGACCCAGTCTTGTGGGTTTCTTCCCTGGAACTAAATTTGGGAATATTTTTTCTGGAGGGTTCACATTCCCCCCTAGAGGCAACCCCCTTGGGGGAATGTTCGGTTTTGGGAGCATAAATGCTCCTAGAAGTTCCCCAATTATTGGAGGAACTCACTCTCCAACAATTCCTCATCCTTCCAACAGTACAAATATAGGGGGACCTCAAGGTCCATCCAGGATAGTAGAGACTTTACCTCCCTCCCAATATTCAGTCACACCATTTCCTTTCCATGCAACATCAGAATTACCTAAGTTATCACGTTTGACGAATGACCTTATTTCCCACGACCCTTCATGGTCGGTAATGCATGAAAAACTACCTTCATATATCCCGAAGTTAGATGGTAAGTTGGGAGAGGAACCCTTCACACACATCATGAATTACCATTTATGGTGTTCATCCAACTCATTGATGGATGATAGTGTGAGGTTACGTCTTTTCCAGTGATCCCTAATTGGATTTTCCGCAAAATGGTACATTAAATTAAAATGTGTTTCTTTCAAAATCTTCAATGACCTAGAAATGGAATTCTTAATGCATCATTAATTTCCCATATGGTATGAGATTGGAACTAAGCCCTTGACTTCACTACATCAAGATAATTCCACTCACATTTCCTATCATATACATGAGTGGAAATGGAGACGTAGGATGATTAAGACTCAAATTCTGGAAAAAATCCTCATTGAGTGGTTCACAAATTCCCTCCTACCACCCATTTCCAAATATGTAGCTATGGTCAGGGTGAACACCAAGGAGTAGGACATTTTTCATTCCCAACATTTTGACTTGACTTATTCACAATCGAGTACAATTTATGATATCATCCCAAATGCTCCTCGACTATTGATTGATCCCAAGAATCCAAACCCAGGACCCCATGTCAATGGTGTGGCTATTTCTGTTTCACATGCCTCTTGTTACTAGAAAAATCGGTAAGTGCTGACACAAACTAATATCCCTAACTTCAACAAAAAATTAGAACAAAACATGACAAAATATAAACTTCTCCTTAAATTTCCATTGTAATATATGTTGGTTCAATGAGGGATAAATGACATACCATTTAAATGTCATTTGATCCTTTCTAGTGTAGTCCTTACTCCATATCAAGGTCTACGAGATGTTGAACCTGTTGAGAAACAAAAACCAACAAAGAGAGAGAAATGATATATATATTCCAATGAAAACCTATGCATAAGATCAAGGAGTTATGTAATAAAAATGGAGACACTTTTATTGGGAAGAAATGTATGACGACATTATATTGGTGAAATTGGAGAATACAACCTATGCCTTGATTTTGCAAGGCCCCTTCCAATGGCCCTTTGCCTCAACACACACACCTTTTCTCTAATGCTTTTGATGAAAAGTATACACATCCTGACTTGGAAAGCTAAAGAAAAGCTATCACAAGCACAATCTTCAACATAAATATTCATACATATCCATCCTCCCTTTTCCCATGAGATATCCCTCCTTATATAGAGTGATGAGGGATGGATGAAGAGATTAGGATGATCCCACTAAATCAGAGAAGCGAGTGATATCCAAACCGATCAGAGGCCACCTCATCCTTTCGAATATTCCATTCTAGTGTTGGATCATGTTGTCATTAATGCCAATGGTTTGACTGATTGATGTCAAGTGATTGATTGATGTCAAGTAATGATTGATTTATTGTTGTGACTAGATAGATGTCAAATGGAATCATGCATAGATGAATATGGATCAATGAGTTGTCATTGATACGATGCATTTTTAGATTGATGAATCATTATAGTCTTATCATGGTTGATAAGGTGCACAAATGGATGAACTCCAAAGTGGTCCCATCCCAAAAGGTCAAAGAAGTCAAAGATCTTGAAAAAAAAAAATTATGATTTAAATGATAAAGTAAAGTGACAAAGTCAAGAAGGATTATTTAAATAATAAAATGAAGAGACAAAATCAAAGAAGATTATTTAAATGATAAAGTGAGGTGACAAAGTCAAGGAGGAATATTTAAATGATAAAGTAATGGAGAACTCTCTATTTATGGAAAGTGGTTAACCCTAAAATGAGGAAAACAAGTTAAGTGACCTAGAAGTGGGTTAAGTGACCTAGAAGATGAAGAGTATAAATAAGAGGCAAGGGTCTCTTGTGAATTAAAACATTTTTGGAGGATCTTTGTGTAGATCTTGTGTGTGTCTCTTGAGCATGAATTGAAGATCTATTCTGAGAGAGAGAGAGTGTGAGGATGATCTCATGGATGCATCAAAGTTTTGGAAATGTCTGAGATCATGACAACAAAAGTCTCGGAGGTTCAGAAACCCTAGTTTTTTAGGTGTACATGGGCAAGTTGTTTGAAGATAGGGTACGTACAGTGGATGAAATCATGGAGATTGATGGTTGAGTTGAGGACAGACTCTTGAAGATTGAAGTAGGTTCCATATATGCACTCTATGGGCTCAGATCTTCCATAGAAATTATGGGATGGTTATATTATTGTCTTGATGGATACTATTGCTTGTTATGTGGTGAATGCTTAAGGAATTCTTGGTATAGCTATTATGATATGATTTGAATTGGTATCATAGCATTACATCAGAGTGATATCCCTTGCTCAAAATGGGAGACATTATTCAGAGGAAGATCAAACTCATTCAGAAAGAAGGAGCAACCCCAAGGAGATTTCAAGTAGGGGGAGCATCCCCAAGGGGAGAATAACCCTTTTCCATTGATGTCAAAGGGGGAGAGATAATCACATTGATGCGATTGATGTTTATTTATGGGGAGAGATAGTCACATTGAATATTGATGTATAGCATTCCTTATCTACATTTTGACATCAATGTTGGTATTGCCATCAATGCCAAAGGGGGAGTTATTTAATAAAAATGGAGACACTTTTATAGGGAAGAAATGTATTACTACATTATATTGGTGAAAGTGGAGAATACAAACTATGCCTTGATGTTGCAAGGTCCCTTCCAATGGCCCTTTGCCTCAACACACACACCTTTTCTCCAATTATTTTGATGAAGAGTATACACATCCTGACTTGGAAATCTAAAGCAAAGCTATCACAAGAACAATAATCAACAGAAATCTTCATACATAGCCAACCTCCCTTTTCCCATGAGAGATCCCTCCTTATATAGAGTAATGAGGGATGAATGAAGAGATTAGGATGATCCCACTAAATCAGATAAGCGAGTGAGATCCAAACCAATCAGAGTCCACCTCATTCTTTCAAATATTCCATTCTAGAGACTTTGAGGCATTCACCTTTTTCCCTTGTTTGATCATCGCCGCGCCCTCAACATTAACAACCTGTGATGACACCACAAGCCATTGTGGTGCAGCATGCGATGATTGGGGATCCTCTCACCCTTAACACTGGAAAGGTGTGATGATCTTCTTTGATGGGGTTTTTCAATAAGGAAAAGATGATTCCATTTCTCAAGGGAAAGTATTATTTCTTCAATATCCTTCAGGGAATAGATAAATAGGCAATACACATATCATCAATGGTCATGGGGTGACAAAAATAATGTGTAACAAAATTCCCCCTAAAGCATGAAGTTGGAACGCATGACAGTTGAAATACTTTGTAGAATGTGTGTGTAGAGAACAAGGAGAACATCAGTCGGAAACCTGTCAACAAACATGCATTTGTATAATAACATACCATTTACTAAGGTATGAATTCCCATATTCATACTACAAGTGACCCGAATCATAAGTGTCAAGTGAATCATGCCCAACAATCATACATTGTGGATCCATGTCATTATGATTTAACATAGCCACGAGAAATAAACTGTGGATCTATGCTATAAAGACTCAAATTTGGACATAGCCATGATAAATACATGGTGGATTTATGTGTCAGTACATACTTATGAATACTCCATTGCAACCTGGATCCATGTGACAGTATCCAGGGTCTTCATGTCCATCATCCAAAAGTACGAATCTATCCATGTGATTACAAATGTTGAAGTCGAACATGGTAGAAACCACTTGATTACTGGTCATTAATGGATACCATTAACAAGTGTGAGGGAAATCACCATTGATTTCAATGACTCCCCAAGGTACTCTAGTACAATCCAACGAATTTGAATTAATGAGATGAAGTAGAACACTCGATGGAATTTTCCAATCAGGGGCCAATGATGTGAACCCACTTTCAAAAATGAGGAAACCTGCCATTGAGGCATGCATGCTCCAAGGTACTAAATGATTTCTAAGTCAGATTCCTAGATAATGATTTGAATTCGATAGGAAAAGAATTGTCATAGGAGGGCCTTAATGTATCACCCATCAATGACACGAAACATGTAACATATTTGAAGTAGATCAAAGTATAAAGTGATTCAGAATTGACTTAGGGAAGGCCAACATGGTAAGATTTTGAGGAATACAGATGGCCGATTCAATAGAAGGCTTCTTTTGGTCGAACTTCACTTGAACATATGAATGACACGAAAATTATCTTGGCAGAATTGACTCAAGGAGGACCAATATACAAACTTGCAGATGATCAAATGAGAGACAAATGGATTTCCCAACCCATATACAACAATGAAAAGGGATGTCATGTTCAAGAGTGACTTACTACCACTAACACATATACAGATACACATTTCTTTCACAATTTCCCCCCACCATTTATGGAAAGTACCTCTTTATTTTTACACAATCTTGAGGAGGATAACATATGCTTGAACAATCTCATCCTTCAAATGAGTCCCTCGGAGTATTTTTAACGAACCCTACGAAGGAGTGGTTTGGTCCCATATGGGTCTTTCTATGTTTGTTTTATGAGTCCAAATAAAGAAAACTCAGGGGTTTTTCATATTTATAGAGTCTGAAAAACATTTAAAGAAAACTCCAAAAAGTCTATTTTTCATAAAGTAGTCTCATGAGACCTAAAAAGAGATAATCTACCACTCAACATACATTTTATTTAAACACTTCAATGAGTGTGAAAAGAACAAGATCGCTCGGAAATATTTTCATGTTTAGAGAGTTTAAAAAAAGCTTAAAGGGAACTCTATGGGGTTCCTTTTTCATATAACCTTTACAAGTCTGAAAAAGTGATAAAATTTTACTCGGTTACATTATCATTTATTTACGAGCATGATAAAGAACAAATACTAAGCTCGAGATTGTTTTCTTTTTTATGAAATATTAAAACAAAACAAAACTATGCTTGGGATGGAGTTTATTTTTTACACAAGCTTTAAAACTAAACAAAACTACGCTTGGACCTAGTTTCATTTTTACACAAGATTGAACTAGAGGAAACTATGCTTGAGGTAGGTGGTTTCATTTTTACACAAGCTTGAACCAGATAAAACTATTCTTAAGGTAGGTTTCATTTTTACACAAGCTTGAAATAGAGAAAAATATGCTTGCGACTTCCCAACGCATTATCCAGTGATGGTTAGTACTTTGCCCCTAGCTTAAGAAGCTAGCGACTTAAATTCAGCATGAAGTCCAAAGGATTTAAGCATTGCCCCCCGAGCTTCGTTTCATCCAACAACATAGGTTGATGAAATGAAGCTTCAAATACTATATGGAATGAAGTACTTGACTCAATCAAAGAGGAGGGAAATCTATTTCATTTTTTAGCGAGCTTCACACAGGAACAAGAACTATGCTCGAGACAGGATGTTTTATTTTTTAACGAGCTTGACACAGGAGGAGAAATATACTCATAACCTTTGTTTTTATTTTTTTAACGAGGTTTCCACAAAGACGCAAAAATTATCATCATAACTGGTTTCATTTTTTAACGAGATTGAAATTAGAAAACCTTTATCAAATATGGTTTTATTTTTTAATGAGCTTGAAATTAGAAAACCATGCTCAAAGATGGTTTCATTTTTTAATGAGCTTGAAATCAGAAAACCATGCTTAAAACTCCTCTTCTTGATCATGACTTTCAAGAGGAAAATGCTCCCAAATGAAACCATGTCAAGGGACAAAACTCGGTCATGGATTCCAAGATATCTTCACTTGACAGAAGGAACACACTCTCAAAGGAACACATGTCGAGGACCGTGAGAGGAGTAAGGAGGTCAGGATATAATAGTCCTATCGAAGAGATCACCATGTCGACTATCGGATCTAAGTCATAAGAGATTGAGCTTACAATGAGAGGTTCATCTTCACCGGTAGCTGAAGGCATGGGAGACAACGCCACATAATTGACTGTGGTAGGGGTGAAAATGCCTGTGTATACAAACCATTTAGGGTTTTCATTGAGTTGATGGTCAAATCAGGGCCAAAAAATGAAAGTTGATCAATAGTCACAATTCTTCCATCGTGAGGGAAATATATCATGTGAAAAAGAGTGGAAATGATAGCTTTCATGGCATAGACATAATCTCTCCCATGGAGTAAATCGAAATCCAAGGGGTCTTGGACTACCATGATGTAAATAAAGACATTTTTCCATCCCAAAGTTACGGGAAACTAAGGAAGGGTCCCTAAAGGTTGACTGGTTCTTCTATTAAAATCTAATAGATTCTGTGTAACTGACACAAGATGAGGATAATCCAAAGATTTCTAAGAAATAGAGGAAAAAATACTAATAGATGCACCTTCATCTATCAACATCTGAGGAACGTCCCGACCATAAACCTATATGGTAATAGTGAAAGGAATGTGATAGGGAAGACGACGTCCATTTAGCGCACCCCAATAAAAAAGGATAGCTTCATTACTTGGAGGGGGTTCCATAGGAGAAGGAAGAATGCCCACTAGGACGGTAGATTATGTTTCAACAAGATAAATGTGTGCAATATTGGGTTTACTCTTTAACAGGAGAGTAAGATCAACCGATGACGAGATTAGATTGACCACTTAAGTTGCATTCTCCAAGGGGATAATGGGGTCGACATATGGAAACAGATCGACCGCTTGGGTTTCACTCTTTAATGGGAGAGTGGGATCGACCGAGGATGGGATCAGATCGGCCACCTCGTCAACTAGTTCAACTAAGGACATGATCAGATTGACTACCTAATAAACCAAACCGACCGATGAAAAGGATGGATTGATCATGCCATCAACCACAGGTGGGTTGAGAGTAAGGTTGCGGTAAGCAGCCGAACGTTGAGGCTGGAAAACTATCATGTCTTCTAGTAATTTCGAAGCTTCGTCCATACGAGGGAAAAGGTGATTTTGATGACTCCCTCCGCATAACATACATGGGAACTTGACTCTACTTTTATTCTTCCCAACGATATCCTGACTAGTTGATGGGAGGTCATCAACATGTGTTTTAGAGGTCAACGACATAGTTTGGCAAGGGTGTGAATATCATGCTTATATAACCTTTGATAGACCATGGAAATCCTTAAGAATATGGCTACCCTTACAAAGCCTGAAAGGGTACTTGGGCTTACGAGTTGTTTGGGTTATCTTGGCATCATCAACAGTCCCATCACAATTATCAGTAACTGGTTGTTTTCCAACATGTTTGGCAGTAGTTGGAGGCTTGGACCCTTGCTTATTTTTCTTCTTCTTAATATTCCTTTTCTTCTTTTTCTTATCCACTGGGTTACTATATTTAGAGATTTCACTAGGCGAAGAAGATGAAATGGAAGAAGACCTTGCAAGTGAAGATGGAGAAGAATATCTTATTGGTGAAGAAGGAGAAGGATCAACATGAGGTTGATGCTCTTGGGGGGAAGTGCTTACAACTGAAGCACCAACTACATTCGGGATTACCTAAGTGGAAAAAAACCATACCGGTAATCCAATTGTGAGACCTGTAAGGCTCAAAGTAGCGATGTAAGGAGGACCAACGTTTCCGTAAGAAGGAAAAATAAAAGGTTCCTCCGGAGCAGGGGTTTCTTCATTGGTCATTCTGGGAACTGAAATCATTAAAAATAGATCCAACCTAGAGTCTTCTAGGGAAAACAAACAACACACACTAAAAATCTAGGAAGCAAGAAAACAAACAAAAACTTCTCATAATGAACGCACTAGTTGGTGATGAAATCCAACATCGCGAGAACAATGTAAGAAGGGATTGATATAGAGCGGGTGGAAAATTTACGGTGACGACCTGCTTAATGGACTTATTCCTTGGTGCAATATTCCACAAAATAAACTTGGAGTTACCCTCCAAGGATCCCAAGTGATTTTGGCCAACGTCGATTCCAGGTATAGTGAAGACTTCCCCTTGATCGTCACCTCGTGTATTACCCTAAAGAGAAAGGCCACTAAGGTTACCAAAAACAACAATGATGCCTGGGGAAATATTTGGTAGTCTAATACATGCCCAAGGGAGGGTAACTGAGCCCAAAATCGACTTTAGAAGACTCGAACATGGTTGTTTTCTCAAGTGACCCCCAATAATACACGTAACCACTACACCAAGACCAACAAAGTAGGCTTAGTAACTATTCTAGTCTCAATGCAACCTCGTGATTGACCCTTGTGTGAGAAGGGATTCCTAGGACAAAATGTAATAAATGGATTTCACTTCTCCCTAACTCAATATTCTATGTTTTTTTACAGCTTTGGAAAGTTATCTTTCACACATATTCCAAATCCCTATAACTAATCTAATGTAGGTTTGCTACTATAAAATATAAAAATGTCTAATCAATTTTTATAAGAGATTTATTTTAAGGTTGTTGTTACTCAAGAGGAAAATGGTGTGGAATAAATGATGTTTTGACCGAATCTAAACAATGCGAAGAAATGAGAATGAAAATATTTCACTTGGATTAAATCTATATTACGAGAAGGAGAAAACGTGTATTATTACCAGATGCACAATGTCCCAAATTTTATTAAACTCATCAATATCAAGATCTTAAAGAAATGAGATAAAGAGACTGTACACCAATATATGATTCTTAACCCCCCCCCCCCCTCCCCCCAGCCATGAGGGGGAATTGTTTTTATGAATTCAATACGAAAAAATGCCAAAAACATGAAATTTCTCTACTTCAAATGGAAAGATTCCCCCAATCTAATGCAAAGCAAGAAATTAACATTTTTTGTTTCAAAGATAGCTAAAAGAAATAGCAAATCTCTTTAAAAACAAAGCAACCCAAATCAGTTTTCTCTTTTAACATGAACTTTTCAATAAAATAAAAATAAGTTCTTTCACTAAATAATTCTAAAGAAATACAATCGTTTGTAATTGAAAGACACTCAAAGAAAGAGATCAAATATTTCAAAATCAAACAAGCTAAAACAAAGAAAAGAAGGCTAAAACCAGATTCAAAGATCGTCAAGAAGACTATAATCAGACTATAATCAAACCCAAAAATTCACCCCAAAACCATATTTAAGATCTGGGTAAAGAGAAAGATTGTCAATCAAAAACTTTCTTCAGAAATCGTTGAAGGATTTAGAAAGACACAATGCGACGTTTTGGTATCATTGCAAGCAGTAGAAGGACACGGTGCGGTGACGTCGCACTTTTTCTCATAGTAGGATTGTGATGATGACTAAAACTTGAGAAAAAATGAAAAGAGGACAGGTTTTTTCAATGAACCTTCAGGATCTGGGAATCAACTTGGATCACCCAGTGACTCAGAAAATGAAAAATCAACAAAAGTAGGCAAGCCAAAAGAAAAAATAGGCAAAGACCAAAAGAGGACGTTCCCCAGTATGGTCACCAATTTTGTTACTGAACAAATCGATAAGTGTTGACATGAACTAATCTCCCTATCTTCAACAAAAAATTAGAACAAAACATGACAGAATACAAACTTCTCCTTAGATTTCCATTGCAATGTATGCTATTTCAATGAGGAATAAATGACATATTGTTTAAACGTCGTTTGATCCTTCATAGTGTTGTCCTTGCTCCATCTCAAGGTCTATGGGATGTTGAATCTATTGAGAAACACAAACCAACAAAGAGAGAGAAACAATATATATTCCAATGAAAACCTATGCATAAGATCAAGGAGTTATGCAATAAAAATGGAGACACTTTTATAGGGAAGAAATGTATTACTGCATTATATTTATGAAAGTGGAGAATACAACCTATGCCTTGATGTTGCAAGGTCCCTTCCATTGGCCCTTTTCCTCAACACACACATTTTCTCCAATTATTTTGATGAAGACTATCACAACCTGACTTGGAAAGATAAAGAAAATCTATCACAAGCACAATCTTCAGCAGAATTCTTCATACATAAGTCATCCTCCCTTTTCCCATGAGAGATCCCTCCTTATATAAAGTGAATATGGATGGATGAAGAGATTAGGATGATCCCACTAAATCAGAGAAGCGATTGAGATCCAAACCGATCAGAGGCCACGTCATCCTTTCGAAGATTTGATTCTAGAACCTTCTAGAAATTAACCTTTTCCCCTTGTTTGAGCATTGTCGCACCCTCAACATTAGAAACCTACGAAGACACCGTAGGTCACTGTGGTGCAACATGTGAATATTGGGGATCGTGGCACCCTTAACACTAGCAAGGTGTGACGATATTATTTGATAGGGTTTTTCAATAAGGAAAAGATGATTCCATTTCTCAAGGGAAATTATTTTTTCTTCAATAGTTGTTGGCACAGGGGTAGACCTAGGATTCAACACTTCAACAATGCATCAAAAAAACCCTAACTACCAGCCCTTTTGTCAACACCTGCAAAGTAGGTTCTCACCCGAGGTAGAGGCAGGGGGGGTTGTAGGACTCAAGTGTCTACAACCTTGCTGGGACACAGATTTGTGATTACAATACTTAACAAAGCACTTAGCATCTAACATTCATTAGCATTTAGCCCTTATTCACATCGCAGGTAAAACCCTAATTACAGAGCATTGCATTATTCAACAAGATCTAACACATCCAATCACTTAGCACATAGAAATAGATCATATCTAGCATTCGTTCATATTTCTAAGAACTAAGATACTATATCAGATGCATCTAACATACACAAAGATGATAGTACTAAGCATAAATCACATCATTCACACAAAGCAACCATAACACAGGATATATGTGGTTCACCCCCAGTGTGGCGCTACATCCACCAACTCTTCATCTTCTTTATTATCTTCTTTCAATCTTCTCACATGCACAGACCCACAAAACAAACTCCGCATAGGATAGGAGATCTGCATGTACCTCACCAGGTCCTCCTTCCCTGATCTTGGCACAACACAAAGCCTCTTTACAATCACTTTCACTCAGCTCTGCAAGTTCTCAACACACAGTATGCACAAAGCCTTTACAATCACATAGATCAACTAATTACATTGCTTTCACTTACAATGATATCAACCTTAGCACCACCTACTTACATCACCTAGATTTATATTTATACATTACAAAAGGGGCCAAAGCATGGGTAAATCCATGGGTCGACATCCCATACGTGTTACATAAACCCTAAACCAAAAATGGCCAAAAAAAGGGGGCAAGATCCCGTGATATCCACTTCGCCTGGCACTCTATCTTTGACCGGCCTATTGAAGTCCTAAAATTGGTCAAACATGACCAACGTTTCCACAAAACCTAGTCAAGGGATAAAAAACCCACAACACTCACCTATGACTCATCCTGAGTCACTCTGATCTGGGTAAATCTGCCTCGAAGGCCTTGATCTTAGATCGAGCTTCTTCGACCTACTATTTCTCCAGAGCCTCCTGCTCGGTGAACTTCTGAATGACCTTCTCGATGACAGGTCCTTCCAATTTTTGTTTAACTAAGGTGAACACTTTTTCTAGCTATGCACCTTGTCCTTCAATCTCACAAAAAGTGTGCAAGCTTCATCTTGCATTGGTTGGAGCCTCTGGGTCACTTCCATGAATTTACTCTAGATGGCATGGACCTATTGTTGAACCATGCGTTGTTCCTGTGACTTTTTCATCCTCTCGACCAGTGACAGTAGCTTCAATTTTGCTTGCATTGTTTCTTCTTGCTTCTTCGCTTCCTGAAGTTGTGACTCCAATGTCCTTAGTTTAGGGTCCTCTACAGGGCACTCATAGGTCTGTGCACTTTGACTGTTGAGTTGCTTGCATTCCAAGGTAAATGCTTTGATTCTCTCAACTGTGCTCCAGGCATTTTCCTCCCTCTGATCTCGCACTTCCTGCAGAGTGCTTGGCACGGCTTGTAGTTCCAGTTCTGCTATTCATGCTTGGAGCTGTTGAATGGCTTCAACAAGCTTCCCCACCTACCTGTCAGTGGCTTCTTCTTCCCTCTATTATAATCCTATCACAGAGTGAAGTGATTTGGTGATTTCTTATTTAAATCCCATATGATCTGCGAGAAACTGTTCTTTCTCCTTCTGGATCTGCGCTCTATCCTCTGTAAACTTCACCTGGAGGTTGTCTTTTTCTTGTTGGGAAACCCAACGTTTCTCTATGGATTCCTCTTTTGCTTGCCTCAGGGCCTTTGTGGCGTGTTCTGTTTCCTCTGGGACACGATGAAGGTGAGATTATTTCAAGTCTGCTAATCTGCATAGCTTGGCAGGCTCATCTCCCAACTATGTTCCTTCTGATGGTGATGGCACAGTAGACATTGTGTGGCTCGAATAAAGAGCCTGCGGTACTCCTTTAAGCTCTGCTTCTATTCTGTCAAACATTGTCTCATGTTTGGATTCTCTTCACTGCAATATATCCTCCAATTTGTCTGACACAACAACAATAATAAGGTCAATGTCATCCACTGTTAGCACAGTCTGAAATGGCATTTTATTGGCTTTTGACTTCTTCTATGATGTAGGTTTCTTTGGGGAAACCTTTCTTTTCTTGGATGTATGTGTCTCTTCAAGGGGATCATTAGGTGGTGTTACTTCACCTTGCTTCTACTTGTCTTCTTTCCCTTCATCCTCTTCTTTTTCCACTTCGTCATCTCCTCCTCCTTTAGGTGATTCTGATGCACTCTCTTCTGATGCATTGTTTAGTTCCTGTACATATTCCTTCTTTTTCCTCCTACTATTGTGGGGTGCATCATATTCCTCTCGAGTGACTACAAGACTTCTTATGAGGTTGGGGTTAGACATTTATTCCTATTCTAATGGTACCAAGAATTTTGCAGGCCATTCTTTTGTTATTTTCTCCATATCTCCATCAGTTAGCTTATAGTAACTCTGCAGCTCCTCATTTCTTTCATCTCTATGCACAGTGATATATATGAAATGCCTATTTGCGCGGAACTTCAAAAATGGCCTAAACCGATGCAGTGTATTTGGTGTCATGCGAGGGAAGGATTCAATGGTCCTCTTCAACTGTAGATAATAGGTGTGGAACACCACGTTTGATTGCCATTTCTTTGCCATGTCTCTCGAATACCATAGTGTAGTGAACTTCATAGTTGGCAGTTCGGATGGATCAATTTCAGGGAAGGTCTCTCCTTCCAGCATCTCCCAAGCAATGCAGGCGATGAGATTCAACATCCAATTGAAATGAAACTCATATCCCTGATCCTAAGCTTTGCAGAAGTCTTGCTCTAACTGGTTGACAAGGTATCTCACCCAGTTCATTTGTAGCCTCTCAACACATTTTCCTATGAGGTCGACGATGAACCCCATGACCTGTGTTGGCCTATTCTTTCTAATGAGATTACCAGTGATCAACTAGTAAGATAGGTGCACTGCATTGTTTTGGATGGAGGCTACCTTGTATCCCCGCTTCCCCTTCTCCACATCACCATAGGTGTCTTTCATTGTCCATGCCAGGGCGCAATCTGCAGCCTTCCCTAGGTAAAAGTCTTGTGGGTCTTGTCCTTTCATGATTAACTTGGTGATCCAGTGGATCAACGCCAGATCTACTGTGATGCACCTGTCCAACCATAGGTAACCTCCATGCAATCATGACAACAGGAGTTTAATGCAGGCGTTAACCTCCTGGTGTCTTCTGAAGTGTGGTAACTTCACCACATTGAGGATCGTGGACCTCGCGATGTCCATGGTCCATGGTCCATGGCTGGGGGATTATCTTTGAATTCTTCCTCGATGCCTTGGTCAAGTAATTTTATGGTGCGAGCATGCCATAGTTCTTGCGGTATCCCAATTTATAGTCATTGATATTCAACATCATAATCCTTTCCAGCTGGAGTCCTACTACGTGTATCTCCTTCGGGATGTATGCAGTGATCACTGTGTAGTCTAAGTCCCTTAGGATGCTGTCACGACTCACCACGCCAACTAGAGGCAGGATGTAGTCGAGAAGGATTGATGGGATGGGCTTCGCATTCACCAAGTCATCACGATTCTTGATACGTTTCTCAGCAGTGGTTCGGCTAGACCGACATTGTGCAATCAACAAGGATGCTTCCAATCCTCACATCGATGAAGCTTGTACACCTACAGACATCGAATTTTCATCCATGAGGTCTATTAAGATATCTTCGACGGACTTTTCTACTATGCTAATGTTGTTCTACATGCACGATCGAGATCATATATCTCAGGTCAGTGAGCAAACACTCAATGTAACAGAATGGGTGGCGAGCTCTCAATAAGCACTGTGTGAAAGAAACTAGTTCTTTGTGGGCTCAAATAATAATAATTATAAAAAATGTTCTCAGTGAAATGCTCGACGGGATAAATAGACAACGTTGTAACAAACTCTTCCAATGGACAAGAACGCCTCAATCAATGCAATTCCATTCGTTATGGCGTGGTCCCAATGGTCCAATGGAGAACATTCCTGAAATAACTGTGTTTCTATTC
Organism: Picea engelmannii; assembly: GCA_009831015.1. Lineage (NCBI taxonomy): Eukaryota > Viridiplantae > Streptophyta > Pinopsida > Pinales > Pinaceae > Picea > Picea engelmannii. The sequence continues at coordinate 451,874 of ML785366.1, read as the reverse complement.
ATTCTGGAGTGTCATTCTAAAGATTTGGGTGCCTCCAATGGTCATATCGCTTCATCATGGTGAAGTTCCAGTCAATGTTGTTCTGCTATTCTGGCGAGGTTCAAGTTCTGCAAGTTTTTTGTCTTCTCTGGAACCTCCTACAATTTTTCTAGCTTTTCTTTCTTCTTAATGAGCTTCCTTGTTTTATTTCCTGTGATCTGAGTCGCTGGGTTCCTCTTTCCATTTTGATTCTTTCCTGCTCTTAGCATAGATACTTCGCACTACTGAGGATCTTTCACAAGATTTGAGGATAATACTTCTTTTCTTGTTGTTTCTGGAGTACGTGCTCTACCCTCCTGCATGGATAAGTTCTTAAAGTCTTCATTCATTCGTTTAACTTCGAAAGCTAGGTCTCTAGTCCTCAGTTGCTTCGACTTGTCCTCTTGTTCTTCGATTAAGCGCGCTATTCTCCTAGCCATGAAATCCTTTAAGTATTTCTTTTTTTGTTTTATATATTCTTCTTCTTCTTTCCTTTGAATCTGATCTCTCTCAATCCAGGTCTTTCCTAACAAAAGTGAAAAAGGAGTGTTGTTCTCAGCAAACTTAATGACCTCAAATTATTCTTATATCAATGCTCCATGAGCAGTCATAAGTAAATGGGTAATTCTTCCACATAGGGTTATCATATTTCCTTTAAACAATCTTATTCCTCCTAGTGAAGGAACCATAACAGGCTTTCCCAAAATTTTCCAAGTTGTTTCTGTCATAATGTTCACTTATGTTTCTACATCGAATACATAGTTTATGTCGAAGTATCCTATTCTTGTTTCTATACACTCTTTCTCTTTTAATATCTCTGATAAATTGATGTCTCTGTGATCATTCAGTGTTTCTTTCATCTTCAATAATATAGTCTCTAATTCTTTCTAGTTCTTGAGCATATTATTAGTCTCTTGACCTTCCTCATGGTCTTCATGTCTCGTGTTCATATTTTCAAATTTATCAATCATTCTAGAGAAATCTAAAACTTCATGTCCAGTAGCCTTACAACAAAGGAAAATAGGACCTTGACCAGGGCATTCCTTAGCAAGATGTCATGATCTTATACATTTATAACAAAGAGTCAATCCTCTCTCTCTCTTGAACGATCCCCAACCTTTCCTGTACTATGCACTGGGATCATAGTGGTGGATCTGTAAAATATTATTTCTAGGATCTTGCATCTACTTGTTAGTCCAACAGTTCTTGTAATGCCCATCAATATATATATCTAACATTGTTATATTCACGAGCATTTATTTCTTAACAGCATAATACAATATCTAATCAACATAATATCAATCTGCTTACCAGCAACTTAAACAGTTTAGATTCATCAAATAAATTCATAGCAGAATAAATAATTACATAACTCAACAAGGTACCTGATTCTGATGCTATTTCCGTTGCCAGCTGCCTTCCTTCTGCTACCTGCTACACAGTCCAGTCCTGCAAACACAGAAAATAATTGCCCAAAACCTACTGTCCACCCTGCCAACTAGGAAAAAACAACCCAGCTCCAGTATATCTACGGATATCCTGGCCCTCCGAGCCCAAAACCTCTAGCAACCCCGGTCCAATGTGTAAATCCCAACACAAATCTCTCCCTGGTCCAAGACTCATAGTTCTTCCCCAAAATCCTTCTCTCCCTCTCGAATGAATGCCTCCAACCATGAATAATCCCTCTCCCTTATGCTTCTCCTCCCTTATGCCTCCTTCACCCCCCGAACCTTTACTCCTCACCAACCCCTTATCCATACATTAATTTCCCTTATCTGTTCATTTAGTTCGTTATTAATAGACTTATCCTCTATTAAATATTCCCTTTAACGTAGG
>ML785366.1:415297-449946 GCA_009831015.1 Picea engelmannii | reverse complement strand
ATATTTCAGCTTAAGTATAATCCAAAATAATTAATTAATAACTTGTAATCAATTTAAGGTTATATCATAATTAATGATAATTTAGCTAGTGTTTCAGATTATTTATGAAATTATTTACAGTAATAAGAAAAGGGTCATTACAGTTCTTTCTATGCATAGGAATAACATATATTTCACTAGTTCTATCAGATCTATTCATATCATATCTTCTTTCTTCTAGTTGTGCCCTAGTTTTTAGACTAGGACCAAATCTATCAAACATACCTAGATCCATTCTTTTGAAACAAAAATTTCCACTTATCTTACCTTTATCAGAGAAAAAAGCTTTAAGATCTTACCTCTTTTATTCATATCGGGCTTCTTTTCTTAGCACAGATCTTTGAAATTCAAGTAGAGTATTGCACACCAGAACAACAAATCTACGCACAGATCTTTCTTCTTTTCTTTAGTTCCCAGCAATCACAGTTTCAAATCCCAGTAATGGAACCATTTGTTGGCATAGAGGCAGACCCAGGGTTCAACGCTTCAACAATGCACCAACAAAACCCTAAGTATCGACCCTTTCGGAAACACCTGTGAAGCAGGTGAAGTCTCACCCGAGGTAGAGGAAGGGGGGGTTGCAAGACTCAAGTGTCTACAACCTAGCTAGGAAACAGATATGTGATTACAATACTTAACATGGCACTTAGCAGTTAGCATTAATTAGCATTTAACCCTTATTCACATCGTAGGTAAAACCCTAATTACAGAGAAGCACAGTATTAAGCAAGATCTAACACATCCAAGAACTTAACACATAGAAATAGATCATATCTAGCATTCATTCATATTGCTAAGCACTAAGCTACTATATCAGATTCATCTAACATACAGAAAGATGACATCACTAAGCATAAATCACATCAATCACATAAAGCAACCATAACACAGGATATACGTGGTTCACCCCCAGCGTGGGGCTATGTCCACCAACTCTTCGTCTTCTTTATTATCTTCTTTCAATCTTCTCACATGCACAGAGCCACAAAACCAATTCTGCATAGGATAGGAGATCTGCACGTACCTCGCCAGATCCTCCTTCCTCGAGCTTGGCATAGCACAAAGCCTCTTTACAATCACTCGCACTAAACTCTTCAAGTTCTCAACACATAGTATGCACAAAGCCTTTACAATCACATAGATCAACTACTTACATTGCTTTCACTTTGCATGATACCACCCTTAGCACCACTTGCTTACATTGTGGAGCTTTCTATTTATACATTAAAAAAGGGGCCAAATCATGGGTAAACCCATGGGCCGACATACCATACCCATTACATAAAACCTAAACCCAAAAATGCCTACAAAAGGGGGTGATATCCTGTGATATCCACTTCACCTTGTACTCCATCTTCGACCAGCCTGTCGAATTCCTAAAATTGGTCAAACATGACCAGCGTTTCCACAAAACCTGGTCGAGGGAAAACAATAGCCTTTAGGGAACAGATAAATAGGCAATACACATATCATCAATGGTCATAGGGGTGACGAAAATAATGTGTAACAATATTCAATGTAAGATCAAATATAACATATATCATTAAACATGAACACTATGAAAGGTGAAAATCAATGATTTATATTCATAAATAAAGAGAATTACATCAAAAAAATCATCATACCTTAGTCATGAAAGATGTATTCCTCCTAGTTCTATGTTCTCTATGCTCCTCCTTAGCCTCTTGAGATTCTCTCTCTATTTTTCCAGCATAACCAACCTCCAAACTCTTCTCCTTATCTCCTTGATTTTTCCTCTTATTATAGGATTTTAGAAGAGATTGGAGATATGCTTCATGACATGTAAATTAGGTGGATACAAGTCATGGATAGCTTGATGACATGTTAAATAAGAAATTACAAGTCATATATAGGCTTGATGACATGTGAAGTAAGCAATTGCAATCCATGCACAAGTTTCATGCTTAATTATGAGTTTTTGCCAACCCATTATGAACTTTTTCTCTATTATGAGATTTTTCATCAAGTTCCATGCTCAATTATCATCTTTTTCCAATGAACCATGAACTTTCTTTTTAATTATGAGTTTATTCTCAATTATTAAATAATTCTTATTTAATAATTATGAAATTGTCACAAAATAATTATTTCCTTGTGAAATAATTATGACAATTTTACTCAATTATGTAATTCTAACCTCATAACATCTAATAATATGCTTGCACAACCTATGGTGGAAAATAAAAGTATAACAAATGTCCCCTAATGTGTGAGGTCATAAGAGGATCCAATGGCCAAAATACATTATGAAAATTCATGGTGACGAGTGGCATAAGGAAGGAGCTCGAAGATCAAGGAACTAGTGAGTACCTACAATCAAACATCAAGTATGAGAGAATATATATACCATCCCCTAGGTAGACATACTCAGACTCTGAATGAGAATGGATGCCAAAAATTAAACTACAGATCCATGATATGAAATTCTAGATCATGGCCGCGAAAGAATACATAGTGGATTCATGTCATCAATAGGACCATAGCCACGAGATAAAACAATATCAATCCATGTCATGAACTCAATAATAGCCACCAAAAAATACAATGTGGATCTATGAAAAAACATATAGATGTCAAGAAGACAACAAGCACTGAGGAGAGTGCCCCCAAATTCTTCAAGCACTCTTATACAAGTGGCCCCAACCCAAGGTCTTTATCCCAAACCCCGATGGTATGAATCTACAACATGCGAATAGATGAGCCGATTCCAAGCATGCTAGAAATTGTCTAACTACCATTCATTGATGTATACCATTAACATAAACGAGGGGACCCATAGATGATGAATATGGACCCCAAGGTACCTATTACAATATAATGAATGTGAAGATATGAGATGGTGTCAACAATCATAGAATCAATCAATCAGGGGGAAATGATGTAAACCCATTGTCGATCATGAGGAGGCCTGCCACTGAGGACTGCAAGCTCCAAGGTGCTAGTTGGTTTCTAGATACCTCTCCTACATAATGTGCTAAATTTGATAGGAATATATACGTCGAAGGAGTACCTTGATGTATCCCCCATCAGTTGACACGAAACATACAACGAGAGATGATATATTGAAGAGAGAGTATCACTAAGTACAACTGACACAGGGATGGTCAACTCAGAAATTCAAAAACACAGGAGATGGCCTACTCAGGCTTAAACTTCCCTTGAACATATAACATTACACAATGGTAACTTAACAACAAGACACAAGAGTTGGACAAATATAGTGCAACAACACATGAGGCATTGAAGCACTCTCCATCATGACTAGAAGAGTAACTAGTAGGAGGAGTATTTGTGACTCATATTACTGGGACAAATCCTAGGCAAGATAAAAGCCAATTGTATGATGAGGAATCGAATAGGTACTATGTTCAAGGGTGAATTGACTAATGCTGCCATTTTTAGAATAGAACAATGGTGAAAAACCCCCACTCCTTTTTTTCTTTTCTTGTCTCCTTTGTGGTTTAACGATAACGAAGGAATGACACAAGTTTTCTCGGTCTCCTTCATTGTTTAACTAGCATGAAAGAGTTATGAAAGTATGCTTGGTATGTTCATTTTTCATGTCCTTCTATGAGTCCAAAAAAGAGACAAAAGTATACTCGACGAGAGAGAACGAGTGGCTTAACAACATGCTCCTATGTTCCAAGCGCATATAACTGACCTAAGCAATGAGGAATGAAAAAGGTAATAGCAAGTGAGATCCACTCTTATCAATTGTTCTCTACCTAGGTAGATGGATGCAAAATAGAGGCCAAATAATGTAAGAGGAAAACAGTTAAGGCTACTACATAACTGTAAGATAGATTTATGAAGACAACAACACAACGATGAGAAGCATGACATGAGAAAAAAATGCATAGGCCACCATTGAGAAACATGAATTTTTTTGGGGGAACCCCCATGGGATATGGCCAGAGTATAGATGAAGAGAGGAAAATGAGGTTGAATCTTTAAGTCACGTTGGGGATAAAGGAGGGATCATGGGCCTACGAAAAAATGCAGCATGGAAACCGAATGGAAATCTGGGTGTTAACTAGGGATCCCATGAAGGGTAGGCACTACCAAACTTGTTACGACTTGAAAAAGGAGTGGCTAATGTCACAACTGACTATATTCAAACCTAAGGCATAGTGCTAGCAGAATGGATGGTTAATAATTTAAGGTGGAAAATGCAGGGAAAAACCTATCCCTATATGCCAATTTAGGAACATGTACCTCAAGTTCAAAAAACAATTCCATATTCATAAGAACAAGTCCATATAATCCTGTCAACACATGTAAACTAGATTTCATGGTCAAAACACATAGAGGAATCTTATAAAGAAAATATTTTTGTATTTCTTGGATATGGTATAGGAAAAATAAAAAGTACTCACACCACACACCTATGTACAAGGCACTATGCATCCTGTCGAACTACGCAAAGTAGAGCCCATGGTTAGGCTCAGTCCAAGGATCATTTTAATAATTGATGAACAAATGAGATAATGTTGGCATTATATGGCTTACAATGTCAGGGCCATGCCACATATGAATGAATTTTTGCATATGAAGATACCCATTGTGAGTAGTCTTGCAAGATAGGGAAGCTCCTTGATGGGCTTCATCAAGACATGAAGGAAGTACAAAACGTGAATCTTCGATGGAAGGGGAAGCAAAGAATTCACTAGCAAGTTTAGAAAAAGATAACAGAGGAGGAAATGGGACAAGACTAGGCAGTCTACTAGATTCCCCAACAAATACTCCCAATCTCGGATCGAGACTCATCATGTCAAATATTGTTGGTTCTAAATCAAGGAGGATGGATTCTCGATGATGCTTATATTCCTTGGGATTGTTTATGGAACCCATGACTTCCATGATGGATTTTTATTAAGGAAACTCAATATCTAGTAAATCGTGTGAACACATAGAGTCAACAACTCATGTGGGAAATAAGGAAGATCCATAATATTCGACCTCCTTGGGATGAAGTACCACCCAAGGATAAACAAATGCAATGTATCCACTCGTAAATGAATAAATGATATTAATAGGAGAAATGGTTGTGGTATGAAATGGTGGGGGAAGGGTAAAAATTCCCATAAGCAAAGGATATTTGAACATCCCCACACAAACATTCATATAATACTATGTGGTATCACCGACAAAGGGTACATTAGACCCTGTATTGAATCCATGGTTTGGGGTATATTCGAATATTCACCAATATGAAGAGGGAGGGTGAATTAGTATTGAGCACTTTTTACCATTTTTAATCACAACATGTAAACACTAACTTATCAACATTTCCATTCAACAATGCACAACATCAAACATAGTACACAAAATAGTTTTACGTGCAAACCCAAATGGGAGAAAACCACAAAAAACTTTTAATATATATCATGAATATTTCATACATAGGAAGCACCAACTTCATACGTTTACCAAAACCCACCGGAAGGAGGCACCAACCCCCTAATTTACAAGCACCAACATGAAGGAAGCTCCAACTTCCCAATTTACCAACATCGACTGGAAGGAGGAACCAACCACCTGGCTTTATGAGCACCAAATCAAAGAAAGTTGCAACTCCCCTGCACGCACTGACTTGTTGACTGAAGACACCAATATTACCGTGCACCACCAAACCACCCTTGTTTCTTATGAACCAACCTAAAGGAAACCTCTATCTCCTACCTTACACCACCCTTCCACCCTTGTTTCAAAATTATTCTCACAATATGGTTTCGTCCAATATCAACTCTAGGTCCTCAACCAATCTACTCCAAATCCTTCACACAAATATGCACCAAATGATGATGTCAAGTGTTATAAGAAAAGCATATCCATTGGGAAAGATCCGACCTATCCAACTGTGAAGCTGGTTACAGCCTCTTTAATAGCTCAGAACAAGGTAGAGGCTACCCGCACCTCATATGGTCCTTCTCCTAAGGTGGTAATGAAGGGGGAAAAGGAGAGGTGAAATACTTACAAGAAGTCTTTCTCATGACCACCCACCCTGGGTATTGTCCTCCCTCGGCTTCTTGGATGGCCAAAATGGCCTGGGGGGTGAAAATTATGGAAAATAGGATGAAAATAATCTTTCTTACTTTTAGAACAATGAACTAAACGTTGGAAAATGGCCCAGAATGGGTTCTTGGGATAAACCAGGGTCCTGGACAATTAACCAATGGATGCCTCAAGTGAAAGAGTGAAAAAAAAGGGTGAAACATGAGCTTAAAATCTACAGCCAAGTCCCTTTAGGTGGCTATCAATTGTGAAAAACAAGTTGTTTGAAGCTTTTACAACAGGGAAACAAGCCCAAAATGGCTCGATACCCCCCAGGGTGACCACATAAGTGATTCTAGAAGATTGTCAAATAAAAAAGGGGGCTATAAAAGGAGATGCACAACCTTTTTACAGGTTGTTACAGCTATGTTTGGGATAGTATTTACAACTTCAATTTTCGGTTCGTGGATGAAGGGTGGACTGACAAAAGGTTTGACTTTAAATGTATTTTATTGGTGCATTTTAGTTATTAACACATGCCTTGGCCACCACACTATTTTGAAGGTTATCTCGACCAGGAAAACACATACCAGAACTATTCCAACCAGTATAAGAAGAGTAGTCTTAACGGACCACGGTGGTTAGGTTGAAGAGTGCCCCATGTAGTTCAGAGAAGAATGGATTAACCACTTCTCATCACTAGCAATTTTGAGCTCTTAAATCTGCTTGGATGGAAGAAGGATACCTGCGAAAAGGAAGAGACCCAAGACCCCCCTAAAGGGAGTTTTATTTGAGCTTACCCAAGAAGAGTAGTATTCCAACCAAGCTAAGTTATTCAACTCCTTGATCGTGTGGTACTAAGGAAAGACCACTCAATTTATGCTAACTAGACAACTTCTGAGGGGCTCTTGATGAAGACTCCCTGGCTTTGACTCTTAGTATCCTATAAAATTTAAATTGCTTGAAATAAAGGACCAGGCCATCCATGTGGCAAGGTCACATCTTTCTTTCACAAGCATTCCTCCTGGTCACTGAATTTGAAATCTATATAAACATTTATACAAAAAACAAGTAAATAGGTATGTGACATATATGTCACGGCTAACTAATATGTATATGTATGTATCTAAATAGTATAGGTTTTGTTTTGAGTGTATGGGGTGGACCCCTGCTTTGTTTTCAAGTGTTTTGCAGTTTTTTTAGTGTATTTAGCTTGATGATTTTTGCATGGCCCCTTTAGGGAAAGCCACCTGTAGATTAGTGAATGAAAATTTATACAATGAAAAGATGACAAAATCAACTAATTTACAAGTAAACAATTATACCATTCAACCCAAAGGAATGGGTTGAGGCTCTTTGTGAGTGGCAATGTCACCATGTGCATGAAAGTCCCCACTGATTCCTTGTATGGGGATTGGAATTTTACTGATTGGAGTTTAGGAATAATGATGATTATCTACGAAAGTACAAGTCAAATTTTATAAAAAGATATTTACAAGTAAACTACTCAAACTATCTACACAAACAATGCATATCAACATGGGTATGTGTGCCAAAAAAATTTGGAACGAGTGCAAGTGAATATAAGGTGAACATGAGAGTTATTCGGTATATTTACCGATCTGATTCGATGTTTTTTTTCCATTTCCCTACTGGCCCCTTTGCCTCAAACATTCTTTTAGGTGGTCCCCAACCGCTTAGGAGAAGCAGAGTAGATGACCGGATTGTATCCTTGCAGGTAAACAATGAAATTTTAGTTATTTTATATGGAAAAACTGAAGTGAATGAAACATAAAATTGCACATAAAAGACAGATAACAACCAACTAAGATGGTTGTCCTGTGGGGGGGAATTGACCCAAATGGTCAATTTTCATTTTTGGGACAGCAAGGTTAATAGTAGGAAAACATAACAAAAATGTACATGAACTAAATAAGGAATAAAACAAGTATGAAAATCCAACTAAGAATCTTCTTTGAGGGTTGTCATAAAGGGCCCTAGGACTCCCAACCACTAGCTAAGGCTAAAAACAACTGAGTACTTCAGAAAATTTCCACTAAAACACAACAAACAAGTTAAACCAAGTTAGAAAATGAAAGCAAGTTAAACCCAAGGAAGAAACAACAAACACCTATCTAACCAATCCCTCATGGAGATAGCTAACATAAAACGTATTTTCTTCTACCCCTCAAACCTTAACCAACAAGTGACACATCCAACAACTAAAATCTAACAAGTATCACACACACAAAGAGTCTTGGAAAATTTCAGGAAAGATTTGTTACTATATTCATCCTCCCTTTTACAGTGTCAACCCTCTTATTTATAAAGGAGTTGAAGGCTTAGGGTTAGATCAGAAGACACTTGTCACTTTTGGAAAAGTGACAAGTGGACCAAACCTAAAGTGTTATTGTCCTTTTACCAAAAGGTAACCTTATCCTAAAAGGGAATCTTATCCAAAAGAGAATCTTATCCAAAAGGGATCAAATCAAATTTGATTTGACCTCTTAATTACAATGTATACATACCAAAAAGAAAATCATGCGAGACTACATATTACAAAAAGTCATTTTTCATAAAATGAAAAAATCAATATGCCACATCACCATTTTCCTTGGGATTTGTGCCATCCCAAAGGCTCTTTGATTTATTTCACGTTTTGTAGTTGTAGGTGAGGTGATTTAGGACAATTCCAAACCATCCATGGTTGTTGGATTTACGGGGATGAAGCCCCAAGGTGTGGGGAAATTGTAGAGTTGCTTATGAGGGAAAGGGGCCTTTGGGCTTTGGTCATTGTATGTAAGGAAATTCTTGATGTTCAGGCACTTTTCATGCCTAATTATACCCCCCATTTTCTGCATATAAGTTTTCCTGTGAGTTGGTCAAATCATGGCTTCGATTTCGGCTTGTTTCGTTGAGGGGACCCCCTGGACCTGAACCTTGAGAGGATTTTCCCTTGCACTAAACAGAAAAATAAAAAATAAAAAATAAAAATAAAAAAACTGATTTTTATTGTTCCCATGATGTATCTTTGTTCGCTTTCTTTCCATTTCCTTTTGTTTGGCACAAATCCTACTCTGGATGAGTAAGATATGGCCCCAGAAAGGTACGCAGGAAGGAGCTAGTCAAGAGACTGATCAAGGAAAAATTTGAAATTGGAGAAAAATTTTGGGCTGGACACTAGAATTGATAGGTTGCTTCAAGCCTGCATACCTATATCTGAAATGGGTTTTCCTCATCTGGCCCAATTTGGCCTCGGAGACCCCCAATTAGGCCTCCTTCGGGCACGTGCTTTTTGGCCCAATAATGAGTCCCTGTCACCCTGGGACATGCCACTAAAATTCTAGGCTGAATTCATGGAGGTGAATTCCATGGATGCATTCTTTACTTCGCCTTGGGCGTTTCGACTATTCATGGGAGAAATTTCACCTCTGAATGGTGAAGTTATGCTATTAAAAGTTCCAGTGACCCTGGGAGGGAGAATTTTGATTTTTTAATGTATATTTTAAATGTATATATAAACATTTATTAATTTTTTTTTATTTTATTAGAAAAAATTAATAATAATTTTATTATATATATATATATATAACAATATTAATTTTTAATAATAAAAATTAAAATTAAAAAACAAATTTTAAAATATGTATACATAAAACTATATATATATATATATATATATATATAAATTAAGTTAAATTTACGCCCCCGGGCGCCCCTAGTCGCCCATAGGACCAGGACAAAACCTAAAACGAAGCCTGCGGAGTAAGAGGAGTGGAGGGAGGAGGTAAAGGAAGACGAGGGCGAGCATGAAACGTGGGGGTGGAGTGGTGGCAGGGGTCGGGGTTTTGGGAGGGTGGTTGTGCAGGCTAGAGAGGGTATGGGAGAATGCATGCATAGGGGTGTGGGTTGTCAGGTAGAGGGAAGAGGGGAGTGTGCGGGTTGCTGGGAATGGGGGAGAAGGATAACAACATGCAAAGTGAAGAGGTGGAGGGAGGAGAGGAATGGGGGAGAAGGAATGGGAGTGGGGAAGTAGTGGACGAGTGTAGAGGGAGGGGACTGGTGGTTGTGTGTTGTCTGCGTGTAGATTTATGAGGGGATTGTGGAGGGATAAGCATGGAGTTGGAGTGGGAGGTGGAGGAATTGATTGCATGAGTGAGGGCATGCATAGAGGAGGAGGGAAGGGTTGTTGCACAGGGTTTATGTGAAGGAGGGAGATGGGAGGAGGTGGTTGTTTCTTGCTACGCACAGGTGGAGGTGTTGGGTTTTGGAGGAGGTGGTGGTGGTGCCCCAGTGGTGGATAAGTGGCTGACCACCTCCAGAATTAAATTTTGATTTTTTTTGGATTTTTGGGTTTTTTCTCCATAGTTCGGAGAGGGAGGTTTTGGGTTCAAGCCCTCTCCCCTCTTGTTTGATTTTTGGGCTATTTATGGGCCTTTCTGGGCAGAGGAAAAGGGAGGGGGATGGGGTTCAAATCCCAAGCCTTGCAAATGGTCATGCACAGGATTGTAATTTCATCCAAACTCAGAAATTCAAATCTCTAAAAGAGCCTTGGAGGCTTGGGCCTAGTGCCCAAGAGGGGTTTGAATCCCCTCCCCTTTGAATTTTTTGAACATAAAAATAACTGAATATGGAACACTAGTATACATGGACAAGAAACCAATTTGAAATATGAAACAACACTAAAACAATCATTCTGAGGGCAGAAATAACACTCTTCTATGCAAAAAAATTCACCACAACCAACAAGTTTTTCTTTTGAATTGGGACTGATGGGGGTTTAACTGGCTCTATGTCTGAAGGTTGTTGCATGGCTATAGATGGTTTCTCAATGAAGACCTGCACTTGATTCTAGGAAGCCTCCTTTTTCCATTGAATATTGTTGCAGAGCTCCTTGTTCCCTTGGCCAAAATGCCATTATGACTTGAGAGAGGGGAGGGGGGGTTTGTATTTTCTAATTTTCCAAAAAAAAAAAATTTACCCAATATTGCATGAGGGAGGTTGCATGTCCTCTCCTTGATTTTTATAAATTTGTGAATTTTTATAATTTTTCCATTATTTATTTAATATTCCTCAAAAATTGTGCAAGTCAAAGTGAAACTTTGACTTTGACTTTGACCTTGCTAATGTTGACTTGGCCCCAAAAAGGTTGCCAGATGAGACAAACTCGAAATTGGACGCAGGGCATGTCATTGGAAAGGTCTCGATGTGCCCATAGAGAATATTCCATCACGAATATGAAATAATTCTTCCGCATCCCTAAATTTCATCCCGGAACAGTGACCGCTTAAAACCCCTGACTTGTTGGTGGGCCCACATGGCACTCAATCTTGCGAAATGCACAAAATCTTCATACGATATCCAATCGAGGAAAATGAAGTACCTTTGAAAAGGTATTGATGATTGATTTTAATACGTGGTCATAGATTTGTGTGTTGGTCTCATTAATGGTTGTTTTATCTGTCATGAAACCCTGGTACACGAGCTGGTTTCCCCCCTTTGCCCGAAATAATTGACCAACTTGTAACAGCTCTAACTAGTCCATCCGAGATTGGAATGAGGAAAATGAGGAGTCGTTGGAAATGTATTTGAGTCCATTAAAACACATAATTATTTAATCTCTTATTCAAAACTCTTTACAAACAATGTTTAAACCCCAAAGCACTGCAACCAATCTAGTGTCGGAAATTGGTCATGAACTTGTGAAAGCTCGTTCTTACCAAACGGCGGTCGAAACCAAGCACGGGATATACCATTGGAAAGGTATCGCACTTCCCTACACCATGTTTCAGTTTTCTTTTACGTTTGAAACAAGAATCTGAACAGAATCAGATCCAAAAGTCATAGCTATTGGTTTTGGCCATTCGGGTGACGCTAACTTTGTGTCCTTCGTAGGGGGTTATACGGACTTAGAATTGGGTTGATGATAGCCCATTGGAAATCTTGTCCTAATTCCTACAAGATGGAATAATTTTATTTCCAAAAATATGACCAAACTTCATTTTATCCTTTACGAAAGGACCTCGTCCCCAAGGGACCCACCTAGTGACAGGCAAAAGGGGCCAACGTTAAAAGTTTTGCAGACTACATTCTTAGCTCATGAAACTTGAACAAAACAGTATTGAAATGAGGAATTATGATGTGGGAGGGTTCAAAACCCTCTAAAGGTAGCCAACTGATACTCTTTCAAGGGCAGAGTCCATAGTAACTATGAGCTCCAGCATTGTCTTCGACTGGAACCATTGCACAAAGGGACGCTTGTGGAGGTATGAAAGTGTAAAACACCATGTTGAGCCCAGAGAATATTTTTGGGTCAACATTCTTGGCGTCATATGGGAAATTCCTTCTAAAGCATGTAGAACAACGGGATCAACCACGTGACAGGCGAGAATACTCAGTGGAAATTTATACTTTCAAAGTGACTGAGGTGGGTGAGGGGGGGGGGTAATTTAATTGTAGTATAAGAACCATTTTTCACATTAGGGATAAACGAAGAATGAAATTGGTGCATTAAATATATACAACAGAATTATACTAACATTCACATAAGATAGAAAAATGGGAATAATGAACTGAGTTTTGTTGAGCAATGTGGCCCAAGTGACAAGGGTCCCTCACTTGGATTATGGATTAACTGTGAGAATCAAGGCTTAAGGTGAACCTTGGCTCAACACAAAGTCTCATACATACTTTGATTCTTGACACACAAACAAGAAAATGGGGATTTTTTGAAATCAACGACTCATTGGAGAAAAACTAACAAGCAAACCAGTCAAACAAGGGAGTAAAGAAATATTAAAAAAACTTTGCCAATAGGTGATGAAATATCTAGTGCTCACAAGTGATGTAACTTCGTAGGAAAAACGACCATTTCTTGGAAAAAATAAGATTGTAAGTGGTCAGGTAAAGTGCAGTTGCAATCACATAGTTATGTAAGCCATCATGCCATCATGGTTTTCAGCTTCACCAGAAAATGATATGATACCTCCTTAGACTTTCCCTACTGAATTTGATTAAATAACAATCAAGTTTACTCGTATTTAACATGACCTTAAGTTAGACTTTCCAGTAAGCCAAGCATGATAAAAGGTATCCTAGGAGTTCACACTTTTCAAACAACCATACAATAATAAGAATAGTCCCCTTCCCATTGAACACTAGAAAAAACAAAAAAGAAGACAACCTATGACATTAAAATGAAAAATACCAAAACCAAGGGAAAAACCCAAGAGGGCTTATACTCAAAAATAGAAATCAAACAAGAAAAAAAACTCAAAATTGAAACCAAGTAGATATATACAAGCATAAAAACAACAACATCAAATACATACAAGAAGGAAAATCAACAATAGTGAAGACATACAAACATAAAATGAACAAGTGGTGACTTATGTACAAGATGACGAGGTCACTTAGGAGTAAAAGAACTTTAGGTGACGACCATTCATAGGGAATTGAAGTGGTTCGCCATCTACGGTTTTTAATCTAAAATCATTTGTACCTAATACATCATAGATTGTGTAAGGACTCAACCATAAAGGATCAAACTTGTGATTTTTTGATGGGGCCTCATGTGCTTTGTCCCATAGTAGTACATCATCTCCTACTTTGTAATTTACCATTGTGGCTCTTTTATCAAAGGAATGTTTAACAATGTCTTGCTTCTTTTGGAGGTGTTGGAATGCATCTTTTATTACCTCTTCTAGTTCTATGAGTGTGTCTAAACGATGTTGTAAAGGTTGGAAATCATCTTCTACCTCAGCAATAGCCAACCTCAAGGCTAGAATTTGTAAGTGAACAGGCATGATAGTAGGGGCTCTAGACAACAAAGTGTAAGGAATTTGACCCGTTGTTGTCTTAGGGGTTATACAATCAGCCCATAAAGAAAAAATTATCTGTGTGTACCAATACCGCTTGTTATCCTTGACTGTCCTCTTAAGGATCCAAATCATATTTTTATTTTTTGATTCGACCAATCCATTACCTTGGAGGTAATAGGTGGAAGATCAAAAAATTCAGATGCCATATGTAACACCAAGGTGGAGCATGACATCAGACATGAAAGTTGATCTATCATCAGTTAATATATCAACAAGGGTCCCAAAATGGGATAAAATGTTACACTCAACGAATTACACCACCTATTGACTTGTAGTGTTCCTAGGAGAAATTGCTTCAACCTAGTTTGTAAAGTAGTATGTAGTTGTTAAGATGAATATGTGACCTGTGCTGGAAGGTAGTGAAACTAGCCCAATAAATTCCATGCCCCATATTGCGAAAGGGACTTGGACTTCAATAGGCCTAAGAGGTAAGGCAACTAACTTTTGCTTCCCAGTGAAGCGTTGGTAAGCTTCGCATTTTTGAACCAGTAAATGGGCATCTTGGTGGAGTGAAGGTCATAAGTAACCTGCATGTAAAACTTTTTTTGCAGTGGTTTTGGCTTAAAAGTGACCTCCAAAAACCCCGAAAATGGAATTGTTCAAGTGCCATTTGGGCTTGGTCAAGAGTCAAGCATCGTGACAAAACCCCATCAAGGTTTCTTCGGTAAAGGATTTGTTCTTGTAAAACATACCAGAAAACTTGTAAAGGAAGTGTTTGTTTGGCTTTAGTATCCATGTCCAATGGGAAAACACTAATGATCAAAAAATATACAATAGGCCCATACCATGGTTGTCATGCTAACTCGGTTTCGTTAACCAGCTCTTCGAAAGCAATCAATTCATCTACTTGTGGTAGTTCAACTATGACTGAGGGGCGGGATTGGGTTAGAAATTCAGCCAACCCTGTCCCCCTTATGGTTTTCATTAGATTAGTTTCCAAGTTATACTCTTGCATGTGCATGATCCATTTGGACCATTTACTATGCAATTCGGTTTGATTCAAGGCAGTGACTGAGAGAGATGTAGGCACAAAAACCTGAACTTGTGGGATTGGATGTAATGTCAGAATTGCTCCAAGGATTTATACAAAGAATAACCATGTTTCTCCAATGTAGAATAGTTCAGTTGGTGTGTCTTAAAATTTTGGCTTATAAAGGCGATTGGATAGGATTTTCCTCATGATCCTTTTGCAATAAGATTGTAGAAATTGTCTCCTATGATGAATTAGTGTACATGAAAAAGTATTTAGTACGATTAGGACTAATTAACAAAGGGGA
The DNA here is from genome assembly GCA_009831015.1 of Picea engelmannii. Taxonomy (NCBI): domain Eukaryota; kingdom Viridiplantae; phylum Streptophyta; class Pinopsida; order Pinales; family Pinaceae; genus Picea; species Picea engelmannii. Next base: position 434,735 of record ML785366.1, on the reverse strand, counting down.
AGATGCAATGGCTTTCTTAATGGATTCAAAATCCCGATAGGTAGGGGGGTCCCATTTGAAACGAATGTCCTTCTTCATAAGTTGATTTAGAGGTTTGACTACTTGAGCAAAATCAGGAATGAAGCGTCTCGAGAAGTTTATCCTTCCAAAGAAAGATTGCATTTCTTTTTTATTAGTAGGTAAGGGAATATTTTTGATTTCTACCACTCTCTTGGGATCAACTTTGACACCTTCCCGAGAGACGATGTGACACAAAATCTTCCCCTCTATAACACCGAAAATGGTCTTCTTAGGATTTAAAGATATGCCAAACTTACGACATCTAAGAAGAAACTTCCTGAGGTGACCAAAATGACTACTTCGTTCTTTGGAAAAGTCTGTGAGGTCATCGAAGTAAACAAATATCATCTTATCCAATAAGCCTTTGAATTCAATGGCCATGGCACGTTGAAAGGTGTTCCCAGCATTAATCAAGACAAAAGGCATCTTGTTATATGCATATGTGCCCCAAAGAGTAGTGAAGTAGTTTTGTGACTATCATAAGGCTTGAGGGCTATCTGATTGTAACCTGAGAAACCATATAAAAGGGACATCATTTGAGACTCAGAGACTTGTTGGAAGATCTCTTCCATTGGTGGGATTGGGTAGTTTTCTTTTAGGGATACCCTATTCAAATGTCTAAAGTCGACACACAAATGAATATGACTAGTTTTATTCCTAACGGGAATGAAATTAGATACCCATTGTGAGTAACAAACATGGTATATGACCCCAGATGCTTCCATATTGTCCAATTCAACTTTAATTGTTTGTTCCAAAGTAGGGTTGTTCTTTCTTTGTCTCTTCCTATAAGGTTTCGAATCAGGGATTATGGGTATGGAATGGACTATCTCCTGCATATCGAAAAGCTTGAGATCTTCGTAGGACCAAGAAAAAACATCTTTGAACTTTGTCAAGAGTTATGTGAATTGAGAAATATTGGAAGGAGAACATTGTGAACCTATATAGACCAGTGTTTTTATCTTTCTCAGTTCCCAAGTTTATAGGGATGGCTTCTCGCACCTTCCTAACAGATTCACTATCAATACTAGCTGAAGAGGTAGTGGAATCATTGGAATCAAACATGGATTCCAGTATGGACAAACTGGGGGGAATCTTATTTTTATTCAATTGGATTATGTCCCCGGTTTCCTCTTCCAACTCATGGATGATATGTAAATCTTCAAATTCCTCCTTGTTTTGAAGGAATCTACATATTTTTTCGTCAGTATCAAAAACTTTCCAAGAGTCAACATTATCAGCTAATGCAGGTCTATGTAAAATTTGGACTTTTATATCTTCGATAGACCTTATGAAATCCAAAGTGAAGAAAGAACCAGCCAAGGCCAAAGTATCAACTACGTGGTTTGCGGCCCTAGGTACATATTGAATTTTGAAAGATAAGAACTTCTCAAAAAGTTCATTATCCCTTCGGTGGTATTGTTTGAGGCATGGGTTATGAACTTCATATTTATATCTGATTCGATTCACAACTAATTTAGAATCCCCACTCACCAACAAATGGTGAATTCCTAAGTCTAAGTCCTTTTGGAGGTATTGAACTAGCGCTTCATTTTCAACCATATTATTAGTGTTAGGGAATTCTAATCGAAAAGAGAAACAGATTGCCTTCCCCTTGGGATCACATAAAAGGACACCAACCCCAGATCCATGCTTGGATTTAGCACTGTCAAAATCCATACTCCGCACCATTTCTTCCAACTCATAAGGAGGGACATGTGCATCTTTCTCAGATAACACAGTGTACATTCCCATCCCTGTATCTTCAAAAGACACATGTTTTGTATTTTAGGAAGTAGGTACAACTTGCTCTCGGTATTTTGGTTCCCTCCTAATGAAAAATTCAACACCTTTATGAGGAAAGGTGAAGTCGGTTCCTTCCAGGAAGCAACAACCCTTTTTTACTTTGGTGGACCACTCCCTCCCTAAAATCATGCCATATGCTTCAGGTATATTTGCTATGATCACGTTTATGAGCATGCTCACATCCATATCTTGGTTGAAAGTAATGAATAAGTCATTGACGTAACCAACAGTTTCTACATTCCTTCAATCCAAAGCTAACAAAACTTTACATGGGCCTGTGCATTCAAGACCTAGTCTCCTCATGACTCGAAGGGGTATGACATTGTGCCTTTCTCCTGTGTCAGCGACACAATTATGGATCAAAAAATCAGAAATCAAAACTAAGATATAGAAATGAGGAACCCCAAGGTCTAAATCAATAACATCATATGCTTCTTTAGGTTGAGAAGAGGACTCTTTGAAAAGAGGAACTCTTCGTTCCATTCGTGGAGTAGGAGGTGATTGTAGAACATGTGAAAGTTTTTCAAACTGAGAAGGTGTTCTAAGAGCATATAATAATATCATGTGGGTGGGGACCTTCGGTATATATTCAACGATGTTGTAAGGTCTTGGTATTAGGAAGTAGGGTGGTGGATTATTAGGAAAATTTACCTTGTTTGGAGTCCACGAAACCCTGTTCCTTGGAGGGGAAGGTAATCTAAAATTCACAGGAAGTTTTCCTTTTTCATTTTCCTTGGGATCAATTTTGGTCCCTTCCACCCCTTGTGGAGTGATTTTAGGGGCCCGACTCCTAATTTCTACAACAAATCTCCCGAAATAAGGAGGATCATCATCGCAGGGAATAGAGTCTTCCAAGTTAACTTAGTCTTTTTGGGAAGTGGAAGCAAGCTTGTTTTTCACTAGAGGTAGAGGGGATTTTCCAGTTTTAGACAATTCCAGGTGATGTGTATATGAGTAACAATACTCAAGATCATGGAAGTCTTCAAAAAGGTGGCACCAATCCACCTCAGCACCATGTTTCCTAGGAGGAGGAGTAGGAGGAAAAGGAGGCCTTGTCCTTGCAGGAGCAATAAAATGCAAGTCATTCACCTTTTGATTAAGGGAAAGTATTTGGTTGTTCATGTTCATTAACAAATTGAGTGTTTTAGAACTTTTCGTTTCTTCAATCCTCGATGTTTGGGCACATGGGGGTTCATACCGAGGACCCTCGTTTCGAGGTACCTCATTCCTAGGCCTCTCATTAAAACGGGGCTACACTAAAGGTGAGGGAACCATACCAGACTCCTCCATGTTTCTCTCAATTTCCAAGGTGCTAGCCTTGGCTGCATATAAAGTTTGTATTTATTTATCGTTCAATATATACTTTACATTCGGATTCATAGTTGTCATGTAGTAATGGAGCAAATTATTCCCAGATGGTTGGGAAGCAGTTGGGATCATATTCAAGGTCAAGGTAAAGTGTTGATTAAAGTTTTGATTTTCTCCCCCTCATTCATGGATATGGTTGTGAAATCCCTGAGTAGAAAAGCCACATCATTCGCCCCTTGGAAATGGTTCTTGAATTATTGGATCATAGTGTTCCAATTTGGGATACTATCATTGGGAAGCAAGGGATACCATCTCGTTGCTTCACCCTCAAAGGTTATTATAAAAAGTCTAATGATGACATCATGAATTGTTATGTCCATAAGTGTTAATGCATCATAGAAGTTTTATATATGTTCCTCAGAATAGAAGTGGCACTGAACTTAGGAAGCATGTTTGAGGAATCTACAGGCATGTCATGAATAGGTCGGGTCAACCTCAAAGGATTCACGGGTTGCTAGGGAATTTCCATCGTAACAACTATGGGAGGAACAACAACAGTTGTTGGAATAATGAGAAGAACAACCTGAGGATCAGTAATTGTTTTTTGGTTGACTAAAGCTTTCTTTAGTAAGGGGATTTGAATAGGAGATGAGGAAGAGGGTGAGTCAACTTGAACAGTATATGTAATGAGTTTCCCTAGTTTCCCAGGTGTATGTGTTTCACTACTTTTTTTCTTTCATGAATTTTGACTTCTTGTATTCCTGGGGGACATTGTTTCCCTAGTCTCAAGATATTTCCGCCCTGCCAGCTTGCAAGGGGATCAATTAAGTATTTTAAGTAATAGAGATGTATCACACCAACAATCCTACTCTTTGTAACAAGATGTTGATTAACCCAACTATAAGGAAAGATTTGTTTTTGTTCTTCTTGAAGTGGAAGGTAAAGTATGATAGATTTATAGCTTCTTAGTGAGTTCAAACAAGTAAACTTCGACACTGACAAGGTAAGAGGAAAGGAAAACTCAATGGTACTTATGACTCCCAGCTGCAACAAAATTGCAAGAGAAATGAACTATAACAAGTACCAAAGAAAATCCAAAGGATCACTGAAGGACCTTGCCACTAAATTCTATCAATGGGTGGGAAAAGGACCCCTAAATAATTTGGGTCCAATGCTTAGTACAAGTTTGGGATACAAGAAAAACTAAAGAGGTTTTCAAGTCCCCAATATGGTCGCTAGGAAAAGGGACGTGTTATAAGAAAAATATGTTCGTTGCGACATATCTGACCTATCCAGTTGTGAATCCAGTTACAACCTCTTTGATAGCTCAGCACGAGGCAAATGCTACCTACACCTCATACGTACCTTAGCCTAAGGTGGTAATGAAGGGGAAAAATGAGAGGTGAAAGATTTACAAGAAGTCTTTCTCAGGACCACCCACCCTGGGTGTTGTCCTCCCTCGGCTTCCTGGATGGCCAAAATGGCCTAGGGGGTGAAAATTATGGACAATAGGATGAAAATAAGCTCACTAATTTTTAGGACAATGAACTAAACAAAGAGAAAAATGAGTTGTTCGCTCCCTTAAAGAATTGGAAAATGGCCCAGAATGGGTTCCCGGTGTAAACCGAGGTCTTGGACAATTAACCAATGGATGACTCAAGTGAAAGAGTTAAAAACAAGGGTGAAACGTGAGCTTAAAATCTACAACCAAGTCCCTTTAGGTGGCTATAAATTGTGAACAACAAGTTGTTCAAAGCTTTTACGACAAGGAAACAAGGCCAAAATGGCTTGATACCCCCCGGGGTGACCCGGGAAGTGACCCTGGAAGATTGTCAAATAAAAAAGGGGGCTATAAAAGGAGATGAACAACCTTTTTACAAACTATTACAAATATGTTTGGGATAGTATTTACAAATTCAATTTTTTGTTCGTGGATGAAAGGTGGACTGACAAAAGGTTTGAGTTTAAATGTATTTTATTGATGAATTTTTAGTTATTAACACATACCTTGGCCACCACACTGTTTTGAAGGTTATCCCGATCAGGAAAAAAGATCCCGAAACTGTTCCAACCAGTATAAGAAGAGTATTCTTAGAATACCATGGTGGTTAGGTTGAATATTTCCCCATGTAGTTCATAGAAGTAGGGATTAGCCACTTCTCATCACTAGCGCTTCTAGGCTCTTAAAGCTGCTTGGATGGAAGAAAGATACCTAAGAAAAGGAAGAGGTCAAGGACTCCCCTAAAGGGAGTTTTATCCGAGCTTACCCAAGAATTATTCCAACCAAGCTAATCTATTCAACTCCTTGACCGTGTGGTACTAAGGAAAGACCACTCGATTTATACTAACTAGACATCTTCTGAGGGGCTCTTGATGAAGACTCCCTGACTTTGAATCTTTGTATCCTATAAAATTGTAATTTCTTGAAATAAAGGACCAGGCCATCCACGTGGTGAAGTCATGTCTTTCTTTCACAAGCGTGCCTCCTGGTTACTGAATTTGAAATCTATCTAAAACTTTATACAAAAAACAAGTAAATAGGTATGTGACATATATGTCACAACTAAATAATATGTATATGTATGTAGCTAAATATTATAGGTTTTGTTTTGAGTTTATGGGGTGGACCCCTGCTTTGTTTTCAAGTGTTTTGCGGTTTTTTCAGTTTATTTAGCTTGTTGATTTTTGCATGGCCCTTTAGGGGCAGCCACCTGTAGATTAGTGAATGAAAAATTATATAATGGAAAGATTACAAAATCAACTAATTTACAAGTAAATAATTATATCATTCAACCCAAAGCAATGGGTTGAGCCTCTTTGCGAGTGGCAAGGTTGCCATGTGCATGAAAGCCAAAACTGATTCCTTTTATGGGGATTGGAAGTTTATTGATTGGAGTTTAGCAATAGTGACGATTATCTAGGAAAGTACAAATCAGATTTTATAAACATAAATTTACAAGTAAACTACTTAAACTATCTACACAAACAACGCATATCAACATGGGTATGTGTGCCAAAAAAAATTGGAATGAGTGAAAGTGAATATAAGATGAATATGAGAGTGATTGGGTAGATTTACCGATATGATTTGATGTTTTTTCTTCATTGTCTTGTTGGCCCCTTTGCCTCAAACAGGTCTTTAGGTGGTCCCCAACCACTTAGGAGAAGCAGAGTAGGTTTGTATCCTTGTAGGAAAACAACGAAGTTTTCATTATTTTATATGGAAAAACTGAAGTGAGTGAAACACAAATTTGCACATAAAAGATAGATAACATCCAAATAAGATGGATGTCCCATGGGGGGGAAATTGACCGAAATGGTCAATTTTCCTGTTTGGGACAACAAGGTTAATATTAGGAAAACATAACAGAAATGTTCATGAACGAAATAAGGAAGTAAACAAGTATGCAAAACCAACTAAGAAGCTTATTTCAGGGTTTTTCTAAGGGGCCCTAGGACTCCCAGCAACTAGCTAAGGATGAAAAAAACTGAGTACTTCAGAAAATATGCACTAAAACACATCAAACAAGTTAAATCAAACTGCTAGAAAATGAAAGAAGGTAAGTTAAACCCAAGGAAGCAACAAAAAACACCTAGCTAACCAATCTCTCCTAGAGATGGCTAACATAACAAGTATTTACTTCTACCCCTCAAACCTTAACCAACAAGTGACACATTCAACAACTAAAATCTAACAAGTGTCACACACACAAAGAGTCTTGGAAAATTTCAACAGAGCTTTGTTACTATATTTGTCCTCCCTTTTACAATGCCAACCCTCTTATTTATAAAGGAGAGATGAAGGCTTAGGGTTAGGTCACAAGACACTTGTTGCTTTTGGAAAAGTGACAAGTGGACCAACCCTAAAGTGTTTTTGTCTTTTTACCAAAATAGAACCTTATCCTAAAAGGTAATCTTATCCAAAAGGGATCAAATCTAATATGATTTGACCTCTTAATTACCATTTATACATACCAAAAATAAAATCATGCGAGACTACATATTACAAAAAGTCATTTTTCATAAAATGACAAAATCAATATGCCACATTACCATTTGCCTTGGGATTTGTGCCATCCCAAAGGCTCTTTTATTGCTTCCATGTTTTGCATCTATAGGTGAGGTTATTTAAGACAGTTCCAGGCCATTGATGGCTGTCAGATCCACTGGGATGAAGCCCCAAGGTGTGGCTAAATTGTAGAGTTGCTTAGGAGGGGAAGGGGCCTTTGGGATTTGGTCGTTGTATGTAAGGAAATTTCTGTTGTTTAGGAACTTTTAAAAATTGATTATACCCCCCCTTTTCTGCCTATAAGTTTCTCTATGAGCTGGCAGAAGCATGGCTTTGATTTTGGCTTGTTTCAGTGAGGGGACCCCCTGGGCCTGAACCTTGAGAGGATTTTACATTATACCAAATAGCCAAAATAATGATTTTTATTGTTCCCATGTTGTATCTTTTTTCATTACCTTTTCGCTACATTTTGTTTGGTGCAAATCTGACTCCGGATGAGTACGATATGGCCCCAAAAAGATACGCGAGAAGGAGCCGGTCCGAAGACTCATCGGGGAAAAATTTGAAATTGGGGAAAAATTATGGGTTGGAAACCATAATTGACAGGATTATACAAGCTTGAATACCTATAGCTGAAATGGGTTTTCCTCATCCAACCCAATTTGGCCTCAAAGACCCCAAATTAGGCCTCCTTCTGGTGCGTGATTTTTGGGCCAATAATGAGTCCTTGATGCTCTGGGACATGCCACTGAAATTCTGGGCTGAATTCGCGGAGGTGAATTCCATGGATGCATTCTTGAATTTGCCCCACTTGTTTTGACTATTCATGTGATAACTTCCACCTTTGGATGGAAAAGTTATGCTATTAAAAGGTCCAGTGACCCTGGGAGGGGGGATTTTGTTTTTTTAATGTATATATAAAAATTTATTAAAACTCTTTATTTAATATATATATATATATATATATATATATATATATATATATATATATATGAAACAATATTAATTTTTAATAATAAAAATTAAAATTTTAAAAAATAAATTTTAAAATATATATACATAAAACTATATAAAAAAATAAATTTAAATTAAATTTAGCACCCCCCCCTGGCGCACCTGGTCGCCCATACGACCAAGAAAAAACCTAAAATGGATCTTATGGGGTAAGAGGAGCTGAGGGAGGAGGTGAAGGAAGAGGAGGGCGAGCATGTTTCAGGGGGGTGGAGTGGTGGTAGGGGTTAGGATTTTGGGAGGGTGGTTGTGCATGCTTGAGAGGGTATGGGAGAATGCGCCCATAGGGGTGTGGGTTGTGATGTGGAGGGAAGAGGGGAGTGCATAGGTTTCTAGGAAGAGGTCAAGAGAATAAAAACACCCAGAGTGAAGAGGTGGAGGGAGGAGAGGAATGGGGGAGAGAGAATGTGCGTGGGGAAGGAGTGAAGGAGTGTAGAGAGAGGGGATTGGTGATTGTGTATTGTTTGCTCGTAGAGTTATGAGGAGATTTTGGAGGTAGCAGCATAGAGTTGGAGTGGGAGGTGGAGGAGTTTCTCGTAAGGGTGAGGGCGTACACAGGGGAGGAGGGAAGGGTTGTTGCACAATTTTTTTGTGAAAAAGGAAGACGGGAGGAGGTGGTTATTGCATGGTGCACACAGGTGAAGGTGTTGGGGTTTGGAGGATGTGGTGGTGGCGCCCCAGTGGTGGATGGGTGGATGACCATCTCCTAAATTAAATTTTGATTTTTTGTTTTGGATTTTTAGGTTTTTTCTCCATAGTTAGGAGAGGGAGGTTTTGGGTTCAATCCCCCTCCTCTCCTATTTGGTTTCTGGGTTGTTTTTGGGCCTTTATGGGCAGAGGAAAAGGGAGGGGGATGGGATTCAAATCCCATGCCTTGAAAATGGCCATGCATAGGCCTATAATTTAATCCAAACTTAGAAATTCAAATCTCTAAAGGAGCCTTGGAGGCTTGGGCCTGGTGCCCAAGAGCGGTTTGAATCCCCTCCCCTTTGAATTTTTTGCACATAAAAATAATTGAATATGGCACACCAACAAACATGGACCAGTAACCAATTTAAAATCTGAACCAATAACCAATTTGAAATCTGAATCAGCACTAAGACAATCATTCTGAAGGAAGAAATAACACTCTTCCATGCAAAAAACTTCACCACAACCAACAAGTTTTAATTTTGAATTGGGACTGACGGGGGTTTACCTGACTCTATGTTTGAAGTTTGTTGCATGTTTATGTATGGATACTCAATGAAGACCTACACTTTCTTCTAGGAAGCCTCCTTTTTCCATTGAATCCTATTGTAGAGCTTGCTCTCCCCTTGGCCAAAATGCCAAAATAACTTGAGAGAGGGGAGAGGGGGGGTTTAGTATTTTCTAATTTTCCAAAAAAACCAAATTTACCCAATATTTCATGAGGGAGGTTGCATGTCCTCTGCTTGATTTTCTGAAATTTCTGATTTTTTATAATTTTTCCCATTATTTTTTTAATATTCCTCGAAAATTGTGCAAGTCAAAGTTTGACTTTGACTTTGACTTTGACTTTGACCTTGTTGTTGTTGACTTATCCCCAAAAAAGGTTTCCAGATGAGACAGGTTCAGAATTGGATGCAGGGAACGTCTTTGGAAAGTATCAATGAGCGTGTCAGGAATATGTCATCACCAATCTGAAATAATGCCACCTCAGCCCTCAATTTCGGCTCGGAACAGTGGCCGCTGAAAACCCCTGACTTGCTGGTGGGCCCACATGGCACCCAATATTGAGAAAGTCACCAAATCGACATATGATATCCAATAGAAGAACATGAAGTACCTTCAGAAAGGCATCGACAATTACTTCGAAGAGGTGGTAATATATTTGTGTGTTGGGGTCATTAATGGTTGTTTTAACTGTCATGAAACCCTGCTACGCGAGTTGGTTGCACCCCTTTGCCCGAAATAATTGATCAACTTGTGATAGCGCTACCCGACCATCCAAGGTCAGAATGAGGAAAATGAGGAGCTGTTGGAAAGGTATTTGAGTCCATTACAGTACTACATCGTTGAATATCTTATTTAAAACTCTTTATCAACAATTTGTAATCCCCGAATCATTGTAACCAATATGGTGTCCGAAATTGGTCATCAACTTGCGAAAGTTCGTTCTTACCAACCGGGGGTCGAAACCAAGAATGTGATATACCATTGGAAATGTATCGCACTGAATTAGACCATTTATGGGTTTTATTTTCTCTTTGAAACAGGAGTCTGAATAGAATCAAATCATGAAGTCACAATTATTGGTTTTGTCCATTCGGGTGATGCTAAATTTGCATCCTCCATAGGGGGGTCATACGGACTTGGAATCGGGCTAATGATAGCCCGTTAGAAATATTGTCTTGATACCTAAAATATGGAAGAATTGTATTGCCCAAAATGTGATCAGACTTCATTTTATTCTTTGCGAAAGGACCCCATTCCCAAGGGACCCTCCTAGTGACAGGGGAAAGGTGCCAACGTTAAAATTTTTGTAGACTGCGTGCTTATCTCATGAAACCTGAGATGAACAGTCTTGACATGAGGAATTATGATGTAGGAGGGTTCAAAACCCTATTAAGGTATCCAACTTATACTCTTTCAATGGAAGAGGCCAAAGTAACTATGACCCCCACCATTGTCTTCGAATGGAACCATAACAGAAAGGGATGCTTGTGGAGGTATGAAAGTGTAAAACACCATGTTGAGACCAGAGCATATTTTTGGGTCAAAATTCTTGGCTCCAGAGGGAAAATAATTTCCAAAGCATGTAGAACAATGTGATCACCCACGTGACAGGAAGGAATACTCAGTGTAAATTTATACTTTCAAAGTGATCGAGGTGGGTNGCGGGGAATTCAACTATAGTATAAGGACCATTTTTCACATTAGGGATAACAGAAGAATGAAAGTGGTGCAGTACATATACACAACATAATTTATACAGAGATTCACATAAGATAGAAGAATGGGAATAATGACCCGAGTTTTGTTGAGCAATGTGGCCCAAGTGACACGGGTCCCTCACCCAAATTATGGCTTAATTGTGAGAATCGAAGCTTAAGGTGAACCTTGGATCAATACAAAGTCTCATACATACCTTTGATTCTCGATGCACAAACAAGAAAACGGGGATTTTTTGAAATCATCGACTCAGTGGAGAAAAATTAGCAAGCAAACCAGTCAAACAAGGAAGTAAAGAAATATAAAAAACCTTTGGCAGTAGGTGTTGAAATATCTAGTGCTCACAAGTGATGGAACTTCGTAGGAAAAACGATCATTGCTTGGAAAAAATCAGATTTTAAGTGGTCAAGTAACATGCATCTTCAATCACATAGCTATGTATGCCATCATGCCATCATGGTTTTCAACTTCACCATAGAATGATATGCTACCTCCTTAAACTTTCCCCGCTGACTTTGATTAAATAACAATCAGGTTTACTCCTATTTAAGATGACATTAAGTCAGAATTTCTCGTAATCCAAGCATGATAAAAGGGATCCAAGGAGTTCACTCTTTTCAAGCAACCATACAAACATAAGAACAATCCCCTTCCCATTGAACATCAGACAAACCAAAAAAGAAGACAACCTACGACATTAAAATGAAAAGGACCAAAACCAAGGGAAAAAACCAAGAGGGATTATACTCAAAAATCGAAATCAAACAAGAAAAAAGAAACAAAATTGAAACCAAGGAGATATATACAATCATAAAAATGGAAACATCAAATACATACAAGAAGGAAAATCAACAACAATGAATACATACAAACAGAAAATGAACAAGTGGTGACTTATGTACAAGATGACGAGGTCTTTCAGGAGTAAAAGAACTTTAGTTGACGACCATTCTAAGGGAATTGAAGTGGTTCTCCATCTAAGGTTTTTAATCTTAAAGCATTTGTCCCTAAAACCTCATAGATTGTGTAAGGACCAAACCATAAAGAATAAAACTTGTGATGTTGGGATGGCGCCTCATGTGCTTTGTCCCACAGTATTACATCATCTCCTACTTTATAATTTACCATTGTGGCTCTTTTATCGAACGAATGTTTAACAATGTCTTGATTCTTTTGGAGGTGTTGGAATAGTTCTTTTCTTACCTCTTCTAGTTCGATGAGTGTGTTTAAATGATGTTGTAAAGGTTGGAAATCATCTTCTACCTCAACAATATCCAAAATCAAGGATGGAATTTGTAAGTGAACAGGCAGGACAACGGGGGCTCCATACACCAGAGTGTAAGGACTTTGACCTGTTTTTGTCTTAGGGGTTATACGATCAACCCATAAAACAAATTTTATCTTTTTGTGCCAATCATGCTTGTTATCCTTGACTGTCCTCTTAAGGATCTAAATCCGATTTTTATTTGTTGATTTGGCCAATCCATTACCTTGGGGGTAATAGGTGGAAGATCAAAAAATTTGGATGCCATATGTAACACCAAGGTGGAGCATGACATCAGACATGAAAAATGATCCATTATCAGTTAATATCTCAACAGGGGTCCCAAAACAAGATAAAATGTTACACTCAATGAATTATGCCACCTTCTGACTCATAGTGTTCCTAAGAGCAATGGCTTCATCCCACTTTGTAAAGTAGTTTGTAGCTGTTAATATGAATATGTGACCTGCACTGGAAGGCAGTGAAACTGGCCCAATAAAGTCCATTCCCCATCTTGGGAAAGGGACTTGGACTTCAATAGGCCTAAGAGGGAAGGTAGATAACATTTTCTTCCTAGTGAAGCATTAGCAAGCTTTGCATTTACGAACCAATAAATGGGCATTTTGGTGGAGTGAAGGACAAAAGTAACATGCATGTAAAAATTTTGTTGCAGTGGTTTTGGCTGAAAAGTGACCTCCACAAACCCTAGAATGGCATTGTTCAAGTCTCATTTGGGCTTGGTTAAGAGTCAAGCATCGTGAAAAAACCCCATCAAGGTTTCTTGGGTAAATGATTTGTTGTAAAACATACTGGTAACCAGACAACTTGGAAACAAAGTGTTTTTTTGGCTTTAGTATCCATGTCGAGTGGGAAAACACCATTGATCACAAAATATACAATAGGCCCATACCATGGTTGTGAGGATAACTCATTTTTGTTAACCAGTTCTTCGAAAGAAATCAAGTCATCTACTTAAGGTGGTTCAGCTATGACCGAGGGGTGGGATTGGGCTAGAAATTCAGACAACCTGATCCCCCTTATTGTTTTCATCAGTTTAATGTCCAAGTCATACTCTTTCATGTGCATGATCCATTTGGACCATTTACTATGCAATTCAGTTTGATTCGAGGTAGTGACTAAGAGAGATGTAGGCACAAAAACTTGAACTTTGTGGCCTTGGATGTAATGTCGGAATTGCTCTAAGGATTTATACAAAGAATAGCCATGTTTCTCCAGTGTAGAATAGTTCATTTGGTGTGTCTTCAAATTTTGTCTTACGGAGGTGATTGGCCTAAGATTTGCCTCATGATCCTTTTGCAATAAGATTGCATAAATTGTCTCCTCTGATGAATTATTCTACATGACAAAGTCTTTAGAAGGATTGGGACTAATTAACAGAGGGGAAGAAGCAATGTATTGCTTAATGGATTCAAAATCCTGATGGATAGGGGGGTCCCACTTTAATTGGATTTCCTTCTTCTTAAGTTTATTTAGAGGTTTGACTACTTGAGCAAAATTAGGAATGAAACGTCTCGGGAAGTTTATCTTTCCAAAGAAAGATTGCATTTATTTTTTATTAGTAGGTAAGGGAAACTTTTTTATTGCTACCAATCTCTCGGGAAAAGACTGTGAGGTCATTGAAGTAGATGAAAATCATCTTACCCAATAAGCCTTTGAAGGAAATCCCCATAGCATGTTGAAAGGTGCTCCCAACATTAATGAAGCCAAAAGGCATCTTGTTTTATGCATATGTGCCCCAACGAGTAGTGAAGGTAGTTTTGTGACTATCAGAAGGCTTGAGTCTATCTGATTGTAACCTGAGAAACCATCTAAAGGGACATCATTTGAGACCCGGATACTTGTTGGAGGATCTCTTCCATTGGTGGGACGTGGTAGTTTTCTTTTATGTATTTTTCTTTTAGGGATATGGGGTAGACCAGTCCCTCCCTAAAAGAATGCCATATGCTTCAGGTATATCTGGTACGATCGCATTTATGAGAATGCTCACATCCAGAGCTTGGTTGAAAGTAATGGATAAGTCCTTGATGTAACCAATGGTTTCTACAGTCCTTGATTCTAAATCTAACTGATCTTTACATGGGCCTGTGCATTCAAGACCTAGTCTCCTCATGACTCGAAGGGGCATGACATTGTACCTCGCTCTTGTGTCAGCGACACAATTATGGAGCACAAAATCAAAAATAAAAACTGAGATATAGAAAGGAGGAACCCTAGGGTCTAAATCAATAACATTATATGCTTCCTTAGGTTGAGAAGAGGACTCTTTGGAAAGAGGAACTCTATGTTCCATTCATGGAGTAGGAGGTGCTTGTAGAACACATGAAAGGTTTTCAAACTGAGAACGTGTTCTAAGAGCATCTAGTAATGTCATGTGGGTGGGGACCTTCGCTAGATCTTCAACGACATTGTAAGGTCTTGGTATTGGGAAGTAGGGTGGTGGATTATTGGGAAAATTTACCTTGTTTAGAGTCCATGGAACTCTTTTCCTTGGAGGGGAAGGTAATCTACCATTCACGGGAATTTTTCCTTTTTTATTGTCCTTGGGGTCGATTTTGGTCCCTTCCACCCCTTTCAAAGTGGTTTTAGGGGCCTGACTCCTAGTTTCTATAGCAAATATCCTGAAAGAAAGAGGATCATAATTGCAGGGAATAGATTCTTCCATGTTAACTTGGTCATTTTGGGAAGTGGAAGAAAGCTTGTCTTTCATTGGAGGTAGAGGGCCTTTGCCGGTTTTAGACAATTCTAGGTGACGTGTATATGAGTAACAATACTCGGGATCATGGAAGTCTTGAAAAAAGTGGCAACAATCCACTTCAATAGCATGTTTCCTAGAAGGAGGAGTAGGAGGAAAAGGAGGCTTTGGCCTTGCAGGAGCAGTAAACTGCAAGGCATTCACCTTTCTATTAAGGGAAAGTATTTGGTTGTTCATGTTCATTAAAAACTCGAGCGTTTCAAAAATTTATGTTTATTCAATCCTCAAAGTTTGGGTACGTGGGGGTTCATACTAAGGACCTTCATTTTGAGGTACCTCATTCCTAGCCCTCCCGTTTCATCCATGTTTCTATCAATTTCCAAGGCACTATCCTTGGTCGGATCTAAAGTTTGTATTGATTTATCTTTCAATATATACTTTACATTCAGATTCACAGCGGTCATGTAGTAATGGAACAAATTGTTTCCAGATGGTTGGGAAGCAGTTGGGATCCTATTCAAGGTTAAGGTAAAGCGTTGATTAAAGTTTCGAATTTTCTCCTCCTCATGGATGGAGATGGTTGTGAAATCCCTGAGTAGAGAAGCCACATCATCCGCCCCTTGGAAATGCTTCTTGAATTCTTGGATAATAGTGTCCCAATATGGGATACAATCATTGGGAAGCAAGCGATACCATCTCGCTGCTTCACCCTCAAAGGTTCTTACAAAAATTCTAATGATGACATCAAGAATTTTTATGTCGATAAGTGCTAATGCATCATAGAAGTTTTGTATATGGTCCTTGGCATTCAATGTACCAGTGTCATTGAAATTAGGAAGCATTTTCGGGGCATTTGCAGGCATGTCATGAAGAGGTTGGGTCAACCTCAAAGGAGTCCCAGGTTTCCAGGGCATTTCCATAAAAAAAAACTATGGGAGGAACAACAACAGTTGTTGGAACAATGAGAGAAACAACCTGAGGATTAGTAATTTTTGTTGGGTTCACTAAAGCTTGATTTGATAGGGGATATTTGAATAGGAGAATAGGATGAGGGTGAATCAACTTGCACGTTAGGTGTAACGAGTTTCCTCGGTTTCCCATGTGTATGTGTCTCACTACTTGTTTTATTTCATGAACTTTGACTCCTTGTATTCCTGGGGGACACTGTTTCCCTAGTCTAAGGATATTTTCGCCCTCCCAGCTTGTAAGGGGATCAAGTAAGTACTTTAAGTACAAGATATGTATCACACCAAAAATGCTACTCTTTCTAACATGATGTTGATTAACCCAACTATAAACAAAGCTTTGTTTTCTTTCTTATCAAAGTGGACTATAAAGTATGCCATATTTATAACTTCTCACATGAGTTCGAACAAGTAAAATCGGACACTGACAAGGTAAGAGGAAAGGAAAAATTGATGGTACTTATGACGCCGGTATTCAACGAATTTCCAAAGGAAATGAACTATAATAAGTACCAAAAAAAATCCAAAGGATCATTAAAGGACCTTGCCACAAAATTTTTTCAACAGGTGGGAAAAGGACCCCTAACGAATTTGGGTCCAATGATCAGTAAAAGTTTGGGATACAAGAAAAAATAAATAGTTTTGCAAGTCCCCAGTATGGTCGCTAGGAAAAGGGACGTGTTATAAGAAAAAATTGTTCGTTGGGAGAGATCTGACCTATCCGGTTGTGAAGTCAGTTACAACCTCTATGATAGCTCGAAACGAGGCAGAGGCTACTCGCACCTTAGATGGTCCTTCACTTGAGGAGGTAATGAAGGGGGAAAAGGAGAGGTGAAAGACTTACAAGAAGACTTTCTCATGACCACCCACCCTAGGTGTTGTCCTCCCTCAGCTTCCTAGATGGAAAAACTGGCCTGACAGGTGAAAATTATCGACAATAGGATGAAAATAAGCTCGCTGATTTTTAGGACAGTGAGCTAAACAAAGAAAACAATGAGTTTTTTGCTCCCTTAAAGTGTTGGAAAATGGCCCGGAATGGGTTCTCGGGGTAAAACGGGGTCCTAGACAATTAACCTATGGATGCCTCAATTGAAAGAGTGAAAAACAAGGGTGAAATGTGAGCTTAAAATCTACAGGCAAGTCCCTTTAGGTGGTTGTAAATTGTGAACAAAAATTTCTTCGAAGATTTTACGACAGGGAAACAAGCCCAAAATGGCTTGATACCCCCGTTATTAAACCCATGATTACAACACCGTTATTAAACCCATCCGACATTTGAGGTGCAAGTGGGAAGGGATCTCTCACGCTGCCAGCTGAGGTCAACCGACTGGTAAAAAGGGAGACCGTGAAGGTTGCCAGAATAACTCGGAGATCGAGAAGGGAGCCGACGCTGACATAGCCTTTACATTGAATCCGAATTTAGGGTTCCGACAGTCATGCATGCAGTGAAAAACAATTCTGAATGAAATACCGACTCAACGCCGGTGATAAGGACGAGGCAGGTTAGCGGTTTTAAAAACTGGTGCTAGTTTTAGGGGACGGCCAGCTAGATCCTTTATTTATCTATACAATAGCTTTGCAATTAAATACAAGAAGTGCACAGTTTAACAATATTAAAAACAAAGAGCAACAACTACCAGGTCAGAATTCACCAGGTCGACCCCCTTTTGTTCACAACGCAAGCTTTAAATGGAAGGGGCCCGATTTTTTTTTAACAGCGAAGGGAGAGTTAAACGCATAGACACCAGGGCGCAGGACGGGGTTTACACAACGAATTTACCAATTACGACCGTAACAACAACACCCATTAAAACAACACCGTCATAAATAAAGGCCGTCACCACAACACCGTCATAATATGACATTAAGGGTTACAGGAGCATCATCCATGCTCAGGAGTGGGCAGGTAAGATGCGAGGTTATCAACGCCATCAACACGCAGTCAGGTTTGGGGCCACACACGCCAGTGTGAAGGCCAGGATGTGGGCCTTCTTCCCCGACGCCCAGAAGATTCTACACGCAAATGCAGAGACGGTGTAACCTCCACGCAGAGGTTAGATTTAACCCTCCACGCTGAGATAAAAACGACCCACGCAGAGAAGCTTGGGACAGCGAACGCTGAGAGGTTCAACAGTACGTGGAAGGAAGAGGGTAAGCACGCTATGTGTGACAAGGAAATCGTTGGAGAAATAAAAACGAAAATGATGGGTAAAAACACACGAATTTCTCAAGGTAATCCAGGGAAAATAAGCTGCGTAAAGAAAGGAAAATCACTGAGTTGGAAGGTGTAATTCCAATGGGAGGTGGCACCCAATATCGCTGGGTGGAAGCACCAAATTGCAGAGAAGACAAAACGTTTTTTTTTTTTTTTCTTTTTCTTTAAAAATTGGCAGAGGAAGGTAAGATAAAACGCCACCGAACTGAAATCTGCCCACCAAAAATAAAAATCCACTAAAATTGAGTTTCCCATAGCAAAGCAAGGACCACAATAATTGTGTTTCCCCACAGTAAGTTAAAAAAATGAGATGCCAGAAGAGAGATGGCAGAAGGTTAAAAATGTTTTTGCCAGAAGATACAACGAAATGCTTAACAAGTTATAAAATGATTGCCAGAGTGGATTTCCCTTCATAGATTTAATTTCATAACAAGACCAGCAACGAGATCACCAGAACCCACATTTCAGGACACCTTACCCATACAAAAGTTTCTAGAGCAATAACTCGGTAACCGCACAAAAGAGACTAAGACAGCTGAAGCAACATCCTACTATAATACATCATAATTGCCGAAGTAAATAATTGGGAAGTCTATTCTACCAGAATAAAATCATATTGTTGCCTCTCGCTTGCCGCGGATGACATCCCGCGCTCCATGCCGCTTCCCACGCTCCGTGCTGCTCTCACTTGCCGACCGTAGAAGGCTCACCGGTACCTCCCAGCCAAACACTAGGGGTACTCTGCTTCCCCCTTAGCCCCCCGAGCCGCAAAGGGGCCACACAAGAACCAGAGATAGACTAGCATCTCAGCTCGCCTCCATGGCTGAGCTACCACTCCAACACAGCTGAGATAAACCCAACTCCTCAAAAGCAACCCGTCAAGCCACAATTCGGCAGCGTAACGTTACGCTAACCGTTCATCCTCCTCTTCCTTCCTTTCCCTTTCTTTTATAGAAAAATTGAGACCCACCTACTTTCCTAATCATTAATTAATTAATTTTTAATGACAAACCTCTAAACAATCTCCGCCCTCCAAGTGTCACTCATCCCTAGGGTTCTCCAAAAATTAATTTCTTTTTAATAATTAAAAGACTAAATTCCCTCACTCCCCCAAAATCGCTCCTTAAATTACTCCTAGGGTTCCTAGATCCCCTCTCATGCTTTTAATCACTTT